>CM073772.1:87039029-87376451 GCA_037158775.1 Hetaerina titia
ATTAGAGATCTGCAAGTCTTTAAAATATGTTATGACTTTTGAAGTAATATTGATATATTCTCACGTAAATAATTTCAGTGAAATAATTATTCAATCATTGAAAATATACCACTAACCTGTTTTAAATTCATGTATCAACATTCTCATTCATTGTAAGTAAAAACTTAATAGGATGCTTCCAAATTTGATGAAGTGTCGGGTGGATATCCAGACATTTTTGACAGTGAATTAGATAAAAAACTTGATTCTCCTAGGTCTATCTTGTAATAAAGTAAATGCCATTTTCAAAGGAAGTATGGTATTCTTACTGTAAAAACTACTGGATAAATGAATAAATTCCAATGTGCTAACTGGAAAATTTCTGATAAATTACTCCCTAATTTGGCAAAATACGGTGCGCTGTATTGTTGTAATATTGTTCGCTGCGATGCCTCTTGGAAAGGTTTAGCCAGAACATTATCACCATCAGTTGATAAGTTGTAGCTTTATTAGAATTGACTTCCTATTTATTTGATTATGATCATTTCTTATGTAGGTAAAAAAAAGACTACTATCAGTGCATTACTCTTCTTATTCTATAGAATTGTGGAACATCGATAAAAAAATTCCATTCTGACACGCAGTACGTTTTCGATAAAAATTTGTAGCACTTAACGTTGCAAGAAACAGGGTCGAACCAATTCAAGGGTATTTTCGATATTCCATCGTCCATAGTAATAAATAGAGTGTTGGAATTGTCGATGTCACTGCAGAAATAAGTTTTTGCCAAATTTATAAATAAATGCCTCGTAACCTCGCTGGTCGTGGCAAGACCAACACAAGCTCAAAGAGCTTGGCAACGGCCAAGGTTGTTCGCTTAACTTGAGCATTATTCGAAGCAGAGGAAGTCGGAAACAAAATTATGCAAGATACATATTTCTCCAAGTCTTTTGCTGTTAATCGCCCTTGGACCTACTTTTTCAAATGAATCTCCTGTTCACCTTCCCCTTCTCTCTCCAAGCTTAATTCCTCTTCCAGGACTCTAGTATTTACTCTGCAATTACAACCTTGTTACACAACCTTAAAGCGTACTGTTCCCCCGTTTCCTCACCAAATTCCCGTCACTTTATTTTTTCTCAACCCTTTCTCTCTTTTCCTATCTACCATTTTCTCTTTCATTCCATTCCCATTAACATACGACCTCCTTCCACCTTGCTTTTACTCTTTTGTCCTTTCTCCCTACATTTCTCTCTCCTCGTCGCCTCACTTTTTTTAACTCTGATACGAACTCGTTAAAGCTTCCATTGTCGGTTCTGAAAGGCACGCTGAAAAGATTTCCTTTGCATTAGCCATGCATAAATGAGCTCCAATCTGGCGACATTACACGATTCATTAATAATTAATTCGACTGCAAAGTTATTGGATTCTAAAAGAAAAATGTCATTAATAAATCCGTTACCATTGATTATGAATTTTTTTATTCAATTTATTTCTTGATTCCGCTCAACTTCCCTTGAGAGTTACTTGTTTCTCTTGGATTACTATGGCATATTAATTTTGTAATATTAATGAAAATTTTGCCTCATTCATTTTTCTCATATTGATTGTGTTTTCCTTACGTACATGAATAGGGACGCTTTAATCTTCCTGTCAGTGAGTGGTGTTTTCAGATTTGAATAAGCTGTAATTCTTTCGTGAACATTTTCCAACATGAATTCTTTATGTATCAAGATATATTTATTCCTCTCTCCTGTTAACACTCTGGAAACCCTTTTTACATCCTCCATCTGCCATCAGCAGCTACTTTAAATCCTCCTCAGTCGAACACCTTCTACAGATGTCCTCTCCGATCGCCTTCCCTTAGCCGCCGCTCCTCCGCTCCATTCATCCTTCCTTCCGCTTCGAGAAGACACCACCTGCCTTAACAGGCCACTGAATAATGCATGCACGCATCGACGGCACGGATGCAAAGCTCCTTTTCCAACATTTTTCCTCTAACCTCCTCCCACCACCGCCCGAAAAAAGAGCGACTTTGCCCCACTCGGGGAAGTTAACAGACTTCGAAGTGAAAGAAGTTTTGCTCCATGGAGAAAGGGGAACGGGTGTCCGCTACGACACATGCGGATTCTCCATTCACGAGAAAATACTAATCCTATGGGGCTAAATACTAATGTTAAGGATATCTCAATATTTTTTAAATATTCAACAATAAGTTATAAGAGGAAGTAGTCGGACCAACTCTTTATTAGAATATTCTGGCAAATTCCTTGGTAGTAAAAATGAAATTTTAATTTACTTGACATTAAGCATTTTTTAGTTTCATAACATTATTTTCCTTTTTTTAAATGATGATATATTTATTCTCTAAATTGAACAGCTAAGTAGTGGTATTAGTTTATGTCAAACGAATAGGGAATCTCATTTCTCAGAAGTGGAAATTTAGTCCTATTAAATTTATTCAATAATTCGGCCAGCGGTACTATTGAGTAATCTTTCAAAGGAATTTTTAGATATTTTTCATTACTGGAATAGTTGAAAGAGTGAGTGAGACATCTAACAAAATAATCTTTTCTAAGCTGTAGTCGTAAGTAATGATGTTTCGTTTCGAAAATATTAGTAACGACAGGATATCGGAAGCATTACACCAAAAAATAATTGAAACATAGTGATTATAGGCATACAAAGTGATTCATGATGACCTGGGTTTCGAAGGTTAATTATATAATAAGCCATGTTCTCATGCTGCTATTATCTAGCAGCTCATTCCGCTATTATACAATCCACTCAATACTAATGGAAATTTGAAGAGTTTATAATCTATTTATACGCTTCTTTTCTCCATAACCGTTGTAGTTAGTGAATAATATATTTTGGAAACCCCTGAAGTAATTATGGATCATTCTGAGTGAGAATTTGGATGGAATAATTCATTTGCTGCCGTGAAACCCTGCTCCATATCCTTTGTATCAGGCTTTCAGTCTTTACAGACATTTTAAGGGAAAAATTTAAATTTACTAGCTCATTTTCTTCTCTGATGGTAAAGTACCGATCGTTGATTTTTGGAGTACGTTTTTTTCAAGAAAATGAGATATTTTCTTTTGAAAAAGTATGAAAAATATTATGTTGTTGATGAATTGACCTTACTGAATAGCTACGAATTGCTCATGGTTTTTTTTCCGAGATCACATTCTTTACTTTCTCTCCAACTCACCCGCTCCACAACTTTTTGCTACTGGTGTGAATCGCTATCCTGGTTACGACTCTCTATATGTCCTCAATTTCTCCGCATCCGACGTCCTTCACGGTAGGTCGAAGCCCTTGGTTCCAATTGATATGCGGAGGAGAGATTAGGAGATGAGAATCACTACCACTTCCCAAAATGAGGCAAACTCCTTTACTCACTTGTTCGATCGAACCTTGAAGGACGAGGTCTGACTCAAAAAACAGTAGTTTTCTATTTTATCATAGCTTATCTTGGTGTGATATTTATTTGCGAATAACGTTGAGGAGAGCGAACAAGGTTTTCGTCTTTCCCTTGAATGCCTTAGTAGCCTAAGTTGCTTTTGCTCTCTGCTATTTATTTTGTATATTAATTTAAATCTACGCCATAGGATTCATTTTATTACTTTAATAATTGCTTTTTCACGGTACTGAAAGGTACAATGCGTATCATAGTCGTATTAAAGCACTGTCCTTATTTTCATGAGAATGCTGCTTATCCCCCAACGCGGAGAAGTGCTTCGTTGTATTCTTTTATAAATATGTGGAAAAGTTGTAATTACGTTAATACTCGGAGGTGGTCAGGGAGTTATGCACCCTGGCAACCAATGGAGAGGCTCGACAACCCCAACTTCGCTCACTCCACCGCTAATCATATAATGGATTTGAAAAAAAAATATTATACTAAACAGTACTTAATTGAAATAAGTTTTTTCTAAATCATGGCTTCAATACACTAGATAATGGAGTCAAACCTAGGATTAGAGGTGTGCAAAAAGCAGCCCAGTATTAACCGACATTTGGTGATATTTTTTATGTTCTAAGTGAGAAAGATGTTCAACCTTTGATTACTGGAGATATTCTGAGCGCTGTAGGAAAACTGCATAAAAACTTATCAGTTTTAGGATTTTGTTTTGATATTGGATAGGATAAGAAATGAAAGTTCTAACCATTGTAGTTGGTGGTATTCGTTGTGTCAATTTTTCAGATACACGATTCACTGATTATTTATATAATTTCGTGATTACCCGCGCTCCTTTCAAATTATTTTTTTGGCTAACTTTGGAATACGTAGCACTTATTATCATAATGAGGTGGTCAAGGAACGTATCCATTATCACGAGTGTAAGATAAGATTTACCGATGTCATCCTTCATCCACCATAATCGAGATGTAGTGTACTACATATACTCATGTGTATATCTTAAATTCCGCGAGATCGTAAAATTTCACTCTGAATATCGGATTTTTGGTCAAATCGATTGTTTCAAACAACGTGATACCTTTATGCTTCCTCCTTTGATGTTCAACCTTAGGTCAGTGACGATGTTCAGAATTTGCTTAACTTTATTGCCTTATTGTATGATGGAATCAATTCAGTGCCATTTTCTCTGCCATGTTTAACCGCTGGTCAATGGATGAACACTCCGTACGAGTTTATTTGTAAAGCTTATATCTCAAAATGAAATTTCATCCCTCAAGTTTTCACATTATTTGACAAACTTCTTTAGAAACTCCGTTAAAATACGTCCCATTGACGTCTCCAGACGTGGTCGTTTAGGCGTTTTCTTTCATTCTTCATGTAGAAGCCATTCTTTGCCAAAAACTGTCTCCTTTTTTTGTGTCGTTATTTTTGCGAATCCTTATTGCTCGTCATTTCTCATGGGGCCCTTTTTGTCTCCGCTCGGCTGACATTTTCATCAACGCCCGCAGCTTTATGGGTGACGATAAGAAATTCGCTCGAAATCGAGACCAACTCAGGAGGATGTTGTTTTTGCAACTTCACTTTCCCTTCATTTTTAGAGGTCATGTTTTAGGCAATGAGAAAAGACGGAGAGTTGAACGGAGATAAAATGGAATATTCTACGAAGGGTGGTTTTAAGGTCGTGGCTTAAGAATTGTGTGCCTTCTCTCTGAGGAAACTGTTGCCTTTTGTTCATTATGAATATGGACGAAGAATCTTTCTCTCCGGTGTTTCAAGAAAAGCAAATAAGGCATTAAAGGGACTACAAGAGGGTGAGATGAATTAATTTATATATATTAGTGTTGGAATATCTTTTGCGCAAAATTGCACGTGGCAAAGGCTCGTAAGAATAGGCGAAAATCCTCTCTTGCAAAATACTAATATAAAAATTTTATTTTCCTTGAATCCTAGAAATAGTTTCTTTCTTGATAGAGGAAATAAGTGTCAAATATTTAAAATATTTTTAGTTAGATTAGGAACAGAGATGTTTTTGTATCATGACAATAAATTGATGCGTTCCTTGATGAGGGGGCACCGATATTTCTGCTTCACCCAGATGCTGATTCGCTTTCTATGAAATGCATGATCATTTGGAACTCGTTATAGTTCACGAAATCACTGTACTATGTTCATCTGTGATGCCTGTATTATTGAAATAGCAGGAGATACGTACCGCATTTGCTGATTTTTATTAATTGGTACACTGAAGACACCAACACGTCCAGAAATGACACAGTGTAAGTTTTTCGAACTCGATATGAACTAAATGAAGACGAGATTTATTGACAGATTAATGATCGTTTTAATTCTTTTTCGACAGAATGCTTTCTTCCAAATATTTTTGTTTTCATTTCATGTATAATGAGAAATATTTGGGATGATCCGCTAAATTATTGCGGTGCCTGATTATGCACGCGCATCACAAACTTGTCTTCCTCACTTCAATAATCTCACAATAACTCTAAAATTCTTTTTAATATATTTTAACTTTTTTATGCACCATTCAGTATAAAATTTTATATTTTAAATTTAATTGACCATTTCTATCCTAGGAAAAAGATATGTTAAAAATAAAACTTCCTTCTCCCTTAGCCAATCTAATTATAGACTAGAATAAATTCAGAGTTGACTTATACAGTCCACGCTCCTTTCAAACGATCGAAGCGTTAATTTAAATGGATTCTGAAGGGGAAAGCTTTAGGAATATTGAAAGGGGAAAGAATGTCGCAGGGCCCATAAAAAAAATCTGCGCATGTAATTGACGTGCGAGAAGAGTGCCTCGCCGTTCCCAACGACTTTTCTTAATCACGACTTATTTTCTTGGCCACCCAATTCTCTCCTCTAATTGATGAGTGACGGAAACATTCTTGTCCTTTCCCTTGCATCCCAGCCTCCTTCCACGTCCATCCTCCCTCCCGACCGATCCTTTGCCAACCTCACCGGTAACCTGATCCTATACCTATGGACCCCAGGTGTCCAGTCTTCCCTTTCGCACGTGCTATCCATCACCCCGTATTCCACCGTATTCTCCCCCCCCCCCTCACAACCTTACTTCCCAGCCCGTCGGCCCAACCACGCTTTCTCCTACTGAGTTACGGTGTGAAGCTGATCTATTACTTTCCGATGCTACGTAAATCTCTTGCAGGATCTAATGTGTTTTACGCATTTCGTGCTCCTTGTCTCTTAATTACCATCTCTCGGATCATACATATTTTTCTACCCTTATTCTGTCGGAATCAATACTTCGGTTCCACTTTTTTTATTCTTACTCCGATTAGTATTTCGTACTTTTGGCGCAAATTTCCTGCAGTATAAAATTTGTTTTTTTTTTCCGCAGTCTTTCCCTGTCCGTTTAAACCTCTTATTTCTACTTGTTGGTTTTATCCCTTTCCATTTTTTTTATTACTGATAGGCTGGTGAAATAAGTTGCTTTCCGTAAATAAAATTTTCCAATAGCCTATTTGTAAAAGTTGCCAACCTTCTTAATTTTCATAGAGCCATTGAATTAATTGGATTTTTATTTATTTTATATGTTGGCATCCTTCTACCTCTTTATGATTTTTCCTCAGGTATTTTATTTTTGAGAGAATTCGTTGAGGGGAATAGAAATTATGGCTATTCTTTTGTCTAAGTTTATCAAAACTTTTTAATGATGTTTTTTACATTGAAAACAATAAGTGATACAAGAAATTAATGAATAAGTGTCAGGTTTTAGTTACGTGAAAACGTTAACGCATCTTTCGAAAAACTAATCTACAAAACATGCCCTTTGCTGTTTACTGCAACTCATTGCTTTAACTTCTGTTTTAGCCTTACAAACTACGCAATACTCTTTCCCTTCGTCTTAATCTGCTGCACAAAAGTCTCTCACCTATCACATCCACGAACCTGCCATTACGTCTCAATATCATCCCTATGTATTATACTTGCCTTCCTCGTATTTTATCCACTTACATCCTCACTTTTACCACCACCGTTTTGGACGTTTCTATCATTTCCCTTGCTGTCCAGCTTACGTGTATTTTCTCATTATTGTTAAATATCTACATTTCAACTGACTCCAAACTAAGCTCTTCTACATATAAGCCGTACAAAGTCCAGTTGTGGAATTAGATGATTCTACGATCATTACTAAACCCTACATCAATCTCTCCCTTCCGTCTAACTCAAGCCCTTGGTAAACAGTTCTCTCTTCGTACGTGTTTAATATTCTCACCCAATTCTCCTTCTAATTTTCTTTGTAAAAATACCATTTATAATTATTTTAGTTCAAAGTTCTGCCCAAGTACTAAAATTGTTCCGATTGATATAATTTATATCCGACTAATATAAGGCTAAATTAAGCATTTACACTTTTGAAAAATGTTGCAAAAATTTTTTATGATATCATCTGTAGATATGTGTGAATAATTGAAATAACATTTCTTAAACCTGAAAAACGAGGGATTTTTTGACAGCTGGGTATCGGACACCATGCTTAAGTTTGAAAATCCGAAAATCGGAGTAAATCCACTCTCCGCCTACTATTTTCCCTACTCTCAGGTCTTCCCACCCATCAATTATCATTTATCCCACGACTAAGTTAAAATATGTGGACAATTATCGTTAACATCGTCTCACACCCCTGCGCTCACTACTTATATGCAATTTCCGGCCGCTAAATCTCATTTGGAAAATCTAATTCATTTAAAGTATTTAAAAGAAAATTCAGATATCTTGAGCCCACTACCATTTCAATAATGCTTTCTTTATCCATTTTTAATTTAATATATCATTTTTACCGGAAAACCGTAGTTGTCTGATGAACTCTTCTTTTGGAATAATATTATTGCAAAATCTCAGGTTTTCATTGTTAATCAATTCCTGTAACTTCTTTTCCTCATCGTGAATTTCATTTCCCTGCATAGTTTCCTTCTCCTTCTGCTGTAATATACTCTTTTCGCAGTTGTCTAACATCGAGGAATTTTTCCCACCCCTCCAACCGACCGCTACATTTCTCGTTTGAATAACAATCCTGTCTATTCCTCATACCCAACTTCCTCTCTCTCTCTCTCTTACTTGCTCTGTTTGCCCTCCCTCCCTCCCGTCTTGCCCTCACCTCTGTTCGGCTCCCTTTCCCCATATCCTTTAATGAGTAGGGTTAATTGGAACACGCCATGGGAACACGTTTTCACTCGCTCCGCCTTATTCGGCTCAAGTACACCTTCAACATGTCTCACTCTCGCGTGCCTGCTAGCATCAGGCCACGGCAGGGGGTAGACGGAAGGGGCTGCGAGAAAGGGAATACAGGATGGGAGGTAGGATGGAGGCACCTATGATACCGGGAGGAGCAAAGTGATGATGAGACCGAGAAGGGGGGGTTGTGTTTGGGTATAATTTGAGCGCTGTGGTGGCACGACAGCTTGGGAGGAACTCGGTTTTGGGTGTACTGCGGTGTGTTGAGTTTTAGCCGTGCAGGATTGCCTGTCGGAAGGATGAAGCTAGTTGGTAATACCCACACTTCCATCATTCTGCCATGATGGTCTGTTCTAATACACGTGTAGGACTTACTGCGTTCGTCTTTGATTGCAGGACTATATCGATGCAATGACTGTTGAATTGTGTAGAGTAATTTTTTTCGTTTCGGTTAGTATATTTTTTCCTTTCAAGATACCTTATTTGACCGTAACCATATTATTAGCTCAGTTAGCTGAATGACTTTCGCACAATCACAGCAACTTTCAAAGAGGGTGCATTTTTTAATGAACAGTAAAGAAATCACATATTACACGAGCACATTTTCGTAGAGTCATTCAGTGTAGTTAATTTCTAGAAATTTGGTGAAATAAACTTGCTCTGCGGACAATATCGCTCTCTGGCGTGCCAAAACATTGTTAGTTACTCTGGTAAGAGAGAATATAAAGAGATTAATCTCTTTTTCGTTGTTACACGTGTCAGCTTTATCGTAGTATTTCTTCGTTTATTTGCTCGTGGAATTATAAGATCAGTAACTGCAAAAAAGATACACGCTCACATACTGCTTTCACTTCTTTTGTAACCCTGTTATTGGTCTCTTAGTTCTTGTTCTTTTCTTTATATTTTATAGGTATTCATTTCTTTCCACTTATATTCTAAAGTTTGTGTTTTAGAGTGGGTACATATTTTTCCGGTGAAGAAATTTATGCCTCAATCGTGATCTTCGGTACACAGGAGTGAATTGATTTTTCGAGGCCTTTTAATGTCGAGTTGCAAATGGTAGCTGCTCAGATAAGTTCGTAAAAACATTCTCTCAAATGACTTCCGAATGCTGGTTCAGAATGTCATCATTAAAATGCCAAGAAAATCGTGAAGGCAAATTTCCCGACGGGAAAATTGCTCTCTCGCTATGGTTATTTTATTCCCATAATTATGCCCAATCATGAAATATGTAAAACCCTCTAGTGCGCATGCGCTTTTATCATAAATTACTGTAAAAAATAAACTAACATCCTATTTTCTTAGGTAGGACATTTAAATACCTTATCTTCCTTCGTCTTCTTTCCCTTTTCTCATTTGTTGTGAAGAGGTTATTGTGTCTCTGTTTTAGATCTATTGGTTTACTCCTTTCTCGCTCGTCCATTGGGCAAAGTTCAAATAAATCGGTGGCATTGAAAGAAAAGGGATATTTGAGAGAAGAAGAGATTCGGAGCCATATGAGACTGGAAAAGTGTAGATACCCTTTTTCCAATGCGGATATCTTCATATGCGTACATCTTTCCTCTTCTTTACTCGACTCCGTACCAGTTTCCAATTTGTTCATATCCGTTTCCTCATCAATATTCTTGTCTTTCTTTATTCTCCTTATCCTTCCATTCTTTTTATTGCATATTATTTCTTTTTGCATTTTTATTTTACTTTTTCCCAACCCTTTTAAGTTCTCGACATCGCTACCGACTTTTTTTATCCCTTGCATTCCCTTTCCGGTGTACTCTCTCGTGGCAGGAAAGTAGTGCGGGGGGGGGGTGACTTTTTTTTCTTGTCACCCTTATATTCTCTCCAAGTCGTCTTTCTGCCCTTCATCATTTTTCTTGTACCAACTGTGTTCTTCTTTCACGACCTTTCCCATACCACCAACGACCCCTTCTACTCTCTCTCTCCCTCTCCTTCTCTCCCTTTCTCCCCCTCTTTCCATCCTCTTGCATTAATCGTACGAAAGCAATTTTTCACAATTCATTCGTCTGTAAATATTTTCTTGATTTTACCCCTTTCCTCTACTCCCTTTTGTCGCGTGTCTTTTTTTTATTCCCGTCTCCCTTTTTTGATCTAGTGTCCACTTTCCTGAAAAAAATTATGGGCTTCGCCCTCGATTGTTTCATCTTTTGCTGTAGCTGCGTCCTTGTTTGAGACAACTGAATATCTTATGGATTTAGTCTCAGCGATTTATTTTAATTCTTGATCAAAATTTTTAAAGGCCCATCCTTTGGTGTGTCATTCTGTAAGGAAGGAAATTCAAACGTGCTGGCTTATACTCGTATAATAGTGCCTTACTACTCGGCGACATGCAAACCTATTCGATTTTGCCTCCGATCAGATTTTGAAATTTCGGACTGTCACGAATGGTTTCAATATCATGTCATTTACTTACTTCTGAATTTTTCGTCATTGAGTCTGAAGGTAAGATCAGAAATCTTTATTGATTATGAATATTTTAGCTATTTATACTTGTACCGGAACACTTCTGCACCTTTTCGTAAAACAGTTGGTTCGCCCGCTGCTATCGATTCGATGATTCTAAATAGTAGAGCGACGAGAAATCATATTTTATCATCCAGAGAGAAAGAGCATACGTAAACAACTTATCAGTAATATTAGTTTGCCGTTGAAGAGATATGAACAGCATAATGACGTATCTATTGTGTACTTACTTTTTCCATGATATTTTAAACAGAGGTCATTGATTGTGTCGGGGTTGCATCACTCACCGTTATAGATATGTACGTTCTGAGTAGAAGTAATTATTCATTTCAGAAAAACTATCCATTCTTGTGATGGAATGACAGGCAAAAGATGATCTTCACGAGGCATTTCACTTGATCTCCATTCGCTGTTTTTCTCCATTCTCAATATGTATAAAGAAATTATTTTCGATCGTAGCGTGCCGAATGTTTCAACTGCTTAAAATTTGTCTAAAGTTCAAAATTATATCAGAAACTTGCCACATATTAATCTAATTAGGCCGCGTAAAACTTCTTTGAAGTACTTAAAATTTATCTTTACTTTTTTTCTGATCTTTAATTATCGGTACACAGTCTGTAGTACGCAGCAGGTCTCCTGTTCATTCATTTTGGATCCAATGTTAAGTTGAAAATAATTTTGGTAATGTGGTTTGCTGAACTTATATTTTATCCAACAATGTCGAAAGCTATCTAATCGCCTTTGGCTATAAATGTTGATTAAACTTAATAACCCCGCGAAAGGGGTAATAGTTAGTAAACCTTATTTCTTGGAAGCTCGTCTGTCTCCTTGCAAGAAATATCGTCGGACCCTAAGCAATCTCTTCAATTTCAATAAAACTAACCTTAAAAGGTGACTTTGAGGATAAACGAATTAATTTTCTATTCATAAGGGCTGTTTGCGGCTAGTTACGGAAGGAGGCCAAGCATAAGCAGTGTACATTTTACTATTTCCACCCTCTCGTCAAATTAGGCTTTCAAATAGATTTTTCTCAGGGAATCACCAATGAAATATTACGTAATATTTGATTATACTGAATTTCAAATTTTAATAATTGGGAAGAAATCAAAGATCAATTTTGTTTAGTGTCAGACAATCCGATAGATGGATATATATGCACGTATACAGACACACATAAATATGTGCATACATACATGTGCGTGTGTATATATATATAATATATATACATATATATATAATATATATGTATGTATATATATATATATATATATATATATGTATGTATGTATATATATATATATATATATATATATATATATATATATATATATATATATATATATATATACACATACATACATACATACACACACGCACAAACCTACCTTATTTCTTATCTAGCCTGAATGTATTTTTTTCTCCTTTTCTCAGTTTCGCCTTCTGAGGAACTACGTAAGAACTCTCTCTCAACTTTGAACACTAAGTGAACTTTTTGGTCTCTTGACTTTTAAAAACAGTGTTTTTGTGTGCTTCCAAAAAATTAAGGCCTAATTAGAAAAATAACTATGACATTCGTCCACTTGTGGATGGATTTGTTTACGGGACCAGCAGAAGATTCCAAAGAATTTTTCCCTCGAGATAGCTGTGGCATTGAGTGGCTGTGTTTCGAATTGTCTTTTGGGGTGTAGCTTTTGGTGTCTTGGAAGAAGGAAATCCTAGCATTTTTGTGACAAGAAAGAAGTCTAAGTTTGTCCGTTAATATGACGTCAAATTGTTTAAAGTGCAACAAATAAGGATTCGCTACTCAGGCGAGAGTTAGTGTTTTGACTTTAGCTCCAGCCAATAGAGGAAGCAAAAGAGAATGAAAAAGTCAGATCGGTGGAGAAAGAGGAATTTGGAGGAGCCGGACTGAGGACTTGGAATGAATGTTACTTCGAAGACCAATTTTCTATTTCATATTCAAACCGTGGCATCGTAAAGGCAAAAAAAACAGACTGAACTTTTGCACTGAGCCTTTTTTCTCCATTTCCTTAGTAATTCACTTACAGCTTTGCGCTTTGTCCAATTATTACTAACTTTACAACATAGTTCAAATAAAGATCAACTTAAGTTTTACTTCAAGAAAAAATCCATTAGATGTCAAGTTTATATAAGTCTACGGGAGTAGAAATTCCAATGATATGTTATCACTTCGCTACATTTTAGCGTCTTTTACTAAGAAGTAATACATTTTACAAGTCAAATAAATTACCTATTTATACTTAAATACAACTTAATAATATTCATTAATTATGTTGCAAATTGCAATACCATGTGGAATAAATATTTTTGTACAGGAAAGTGTCTCAGGAATGATTTCTGTCATTGGTGTAATCCCGTTGATAGTAGGCTAAATTCATAAGTTCTTCAAATTTAATTCCATTTACCTTTTTAAATTGAATTTATCACTTTCGTAGAAAGGAATTTAGCCATTCGTATTTTGCACCCAACTCCCCACAATTCCATATTTCCTACAAGACCTCGTCAATGCACTTAGTGACAAGAAAGCCTACCATCTCCACAACAGCCCCAGTTATAACAACTACTCGTCAAGACCTATCCATCACTGCTGGCGTGGCTATCATCTCTGTTCGACATGGCTCTTTCGAGCTACACCGAGGGCCATCTAATCACAGCCAGTCTTCTTAGGCTCATTCTTGGTAAGTTTACATCTTTGGTGTAGGAAAATTACTATTGATCCATATAATATGCCGATAATTCTACTCTTACAGCATGGTTGATTTTCATCTGGTATCGGCAATTGTAGTTCTCCTCATATTTTCGTTTTCTTTTATGGTGTGCGATACATAGAATTATGCGATTTTATTTTGATATTGTTCTATTTGATTTCTATCAGAGTATTTTGATATTCTATCAGTTTTGCTAGTCTGACTTCATAATGACATATATCTCATGGGGTCTTCGTTTGAATTCATTACATTTTTTGCTTTACTGTTAAATAATATTTAACAATCAGTGTTTAGATGACGATACATAAATTTGCTTGAGATTGGTAAACCTTGACTAGAACCTTTGGAATATTAATTATCGAAATAACATGCACGGAAATGTTTGCATTTTTCTTATGTTATTCGTTTATCTTTTCCATTTAAACCAATTTTTCTCGTTTCGGAGACTGTGAATTTTTTGCTAAAAATACGAGAAAATAAAATTTGGAATAACGTGTTCCAAGTTTGAGGCGTGATACGTTGGCCAGACTGAAATGTCAAGAATATTTTTGGGGAAACAATTTTTTTCTTTTTAAAAATGTTTTTAACGAGGAACTTGACTCTATTTATGGACTCATTTGTGATAAAAATATTATGTCTGGTCTCAGATTGAGAGAAATATTTACTGTTTAGGGCAGAGAACGCATCAAGTTTCTGACATTTTTCTCTTATATAACACCAGATGCAACCCTTTCAACGAAATGAATCTTTCTTTCGGATCCGAAGAACAATACGTTTTAATCGTTCTTCGTCGAGTATTAAATCTTTTATCATTATTTTTCAACTCCGTTCGTTTCTTTTCATGTCAATCTGCCTTTCTCTCCCCCTTGCTTTCGTTCTTCTCTCAGGAACCCACTCGACGACAGCTGCGAGGAGAAGGTAAGAGGTTCTTCCCCAACTTAAATCCACTCTCACCTTTGCCTTCCTGCCTTTTTCCATCGTCGTCTAAATCCCTTGCGAAATCTTCCCTTGTTCTTTTTTCAACGAAAACACAGGATCCAAAATCCTCTCTCTTTCCCGGCGACGAAGACGACGCCACCGCCCTTATAATAGAGCGCTCGCATCTCATGAATTATCATCGCTATTTATTAGGTTTATAATTCTCTCGCTAATTAGCTGCAGTCTTCTCCTCGACGCGCTCGCCTCGGAAGGATGCTAGAACATTGGAGGGGAATGAAAAGAGGCGTTGAGTTGAAATTAGTACAGTAGGAGGAAGACATGAGGGGAGGGTAAGATATATTCCTTAGAGAAGCAGGATCAAAGACGAAAGGAGAGAGACCATACGCGAGAGCGTGGGTAAAGGTCAAATAATGGGAAGGATGTGGGGAAAGATGCCGAAGACCAAGCTCAAAAGTGTGGTTTGTACTTAGAGATGACGGGTTTATCGGAACCAAAACAGAATTTTTTTAAATAAAATTTAATACGGATATTTTTCCAGAGATGAAGAAGTACGAATGCGTCCCGCCCAGTCATTTTCTCTATCGCTGATAGAAATTTCGCCCTTCTTTTCTTCAACAATCCTTTTCATTTTTCTCCATCTAAATCCAAATTGTGTGTTTTAAACTTCCATCAAGAACGTCCTTCATGACGAAGGAGTTGAGTCTTTTGTTTTTCCTCAGTTCATTGTTTTCCCACCTCCCATTCATCGCGCAAAATCTTCTGTTCCATCAGGTATTCCCTCCCGTTTTAACTTGGATGACTAAAGAATTATTCTCGTATATTTTTTTATCCATTTGGATTTATGAATACTGAGGCGGGCAAAAATGTAATTTCATCAGCTCGTTGGTAGCTTTATTACAATTTATGTGGATGTGGGGCTCAGGAAATTTCATCATTATCCTTTCTATCCCCTCTGCGGTCAGCGTATTGAGTATGATGGCTCGGAGGATGGGTCGAGTCTCCTATGCTTGTTTGCCCAAAAAACACCTCTTTTCTGAATTTCCACCTTTTCATAAATGCCAAATAGCGCCCAAAGACTTGGCTTACTGGGTATTAGCGTGTCTTTATGGATGCTTTAATGTTGTATTAATTAATAATTATCCTTGTTTATAAAATCCCATCGTTTTCGGCTTCTTAAGCTCTCTTACGTATCTCTCCATTGACCTCGGTTATACCTCTAATTGGACTTTGGTAACATCCTGTTTCCATCGTGTTATTTTCTTCCTATTCCATTTTCTTTTTTATTACATTCTCTATCATCTCCTGTGGCATATTTCATGCTAATTTCATTTTTTTGTATTTTAATGCCTCCCACGAACGCATGTAACGGTGTATCTACGCTTTATTTCCCTACTTTGTGTTCCCCACTTCACCATTCGCCACCATCGCTATTTTGCCACCTGGTTAAAATTGTTCCTTTGCGTTCATTATTATATTATATCGCTCATTTTCTTCCTATTCCTTCTTTTTCCTTCACCCTTTCTTCCCTCGGAGCCTTCCGGTGAAAGCTTTTCTCCGTCATTTTTCTTCATCCGCTCTTGTATCCACTTTCCCCTGTGGCTTGGCTCCCATCTTTTACTCCGCCACCCCCATTACTTCAACTCCTCCTTGTAGATTTTTCACCTTTTCCCTCTCACATTTACCAGCATTAAAGGCTCGTCTCTGAGAAATGTGTTACTAGAAGGCCTGTCCGTTTAAAGCTTTCCTCAATCTGCCCTTGCTTCTCGGGCAGATCCCCTCCCTTTTTTCATCCGCCATTCCTTTCCTCTTCAGACCCTTTGCAGGGAATCGGTGTTCTCTGGCCTATTATTTTTCACTTTTACGCAATCTTGAGAAGAGGCAATCCCCCTAAGCTATTTCCCGTTCTTTGAATGATGATATCAATGATAATATTAAATCTTGTTGTTAGCGTACGTAATTTTCTCGAACTGTAGAAATTAATTAAGACGTTCCGAGGTATTCGTTGCATTATCCTCTACCGTTACGTAGCATTACTTCGCTCTACAACAATCTTTTAATTGTATCGTGATTTACTAAAAATTTCCTAATGTAAGGTTGGAGTTTGATTTATAAGACATAAAAAAGATTTCCGTTATCCTTAGTTTGGATTAAAGTCTGTAAAGATGTTATTGCACCGACGAATGAAATTATGTTTCTTGAAGTTCTTGGAATTATATGGAAATTATTATTTTAATTTCCTGTTCTGCTGCGTGAGGACATAATTTTTATTGCGGTTCATCTTCCGTTTGCTTTTCTTGATAAAAGTCCTCTCCTGTATCTCATCACAAAGTTAGACGATATCTCTGAGGAGAGTTTCATTCCGGTTTCTGTCAACGCTCTCCACAGAACGCATTCTTCTTTTGAATTTTTAATTAGCCCTCGTAAATTCTTGTAGGTTATTTCTTATGTCACGGAAATTATCCGTATCGCCACTTTTCCTCACCCTCTACCTGCTTTTCAAGTTCTTACGAGCAACTTTCGACTCCTTTCGTCGTTAATTTATGCCCTTCATCCATCTCGTCTCTAAAATAGGAAGAAGTGCCATAATTCTTCCACTGAACGGCTTGGTACCTTTTGACGCGTCCGTTTTAGTATTGCAGCAGTAAGAGATTTCCAGAGAGATTTAGCGAGAATGATGATGATGGGGGCACTAGTCGAATGTAGAACAAGAATCCAGAAATATTTCCATTAATAAACCATCATTATCTTGGTTTTTCAATATTCTTGGAGAAGCACTGAGATATATTTTTGGAACAAATTTAAAAAGCAATTTTATGCCATTAAATTCAATTGAAAAGTCTTTCAATTTAACAAAGAATAATGATCAAGGGTAAATATTAAGTCAGTAAAATTTAACAATGTTAAAATTTGATAATGAGGACCAGTTCTGATGGCTCAAATGCCTCTTGTACCTTGACAGATTTGTACTTAACAAAGGTCATTGCTAGCAATGTCCTTCTCATAAGGTTTGATATTTACATTTTTTAAACCCTTACCCTCGCTCGTTTTTTTATTTCACTCCTTCCTTTTAAGTTATTTTAATTGATATGTTTTACCATGTGTGTAGAATAGTGTTTTTAACGTAGTGATATTCTGTTGAAACGGTCTTTTGGTAAAGACTGTTATGCCAGATATGTCCCTGAACGTGAGGTAAGGTCAGCCATCTTTGGTAGGTTTTTCGTAAAATGTTCAGGATTTCATAAAGTTTTATTTTTGATTACAATTTGAATTGAGGGATCTCGTCACTTTTATATCACAGCTATAGTTTTTCAGTCATGATTATCATTTTATTTTTACGCTGATTAGGTAGTATGCTCTATTTCTCGAAATATTTTGCTTCGCTCGTAGCGACCGTAAACCTTAGATGCTCGAATATTTCTAGTCATCCTTATCAGCTTTAAAACTTGTATCATGAGGGTATAGTTTGGCACATTATAGTCAATATTTTTGCGTCTAATTTAATTCTTCGACATGAATGTGCTCCATTATAGCTGGATTTGAATGTACTCTATTAGGGGAAACTACGCCTGTAAAGTTTTCATTTCGATCATACGATTATAATATTTAACTTGTTCCCGAGGAATAGCAGCAGGCTTGGATTATTAGTGATCCAGAAAACGTGAGCTTACATATACAATTTTAATTCTATGTCCATAAATATTAATATGTGACTTCAAACACCCTACGAATTAATATTCATTTTTAGGCTGAAATCGAGAATGGGGTTTAGTGTCCATCGCTTTTCAGTATCCACGCTAAATCCCGCGTCATTCATGACAGCCTTTTAGCGGATCCTTTTAGTTCAGAGATCTCTCAACTCATGAATCCCTTACAAGAGTCTGGCTACATCAAAGCCCGACTCCAGTTTTTCCCCGACCTCTCTCCTCAGCCTCCACTTTGCTTTTCCTCTAGTTGGTGAG
Organism: Hetaerina titia; assembly: GCA_037158775.1. NCBI lineage: Eukaryota > Metazoa > Arthropoda > Insecta > Odonata > Calopterygidae > Hetaerina > Hetaerina titia. Next base: position 87,057,752 of record CM073772.1, read on the forward strand.
AAAGGGGATTTACAAATAATATTCAGCCTCTTACTCTCCCTGGCTACTTTACTTTCCCTGGCCTTTCGTTAGCCCTATCTACACCTCTTGAAGCGACAGCGTCATCTTCTGTCTCTTTTAATTAGCGGTTTTCTCTAAGGATCGTTTTTAAGCCTTCGAGGTTCTCATTCTCCCAAAGCTTAGAACCCATTCGAACTTATTACAGAGTTTCCACGGGATCGCCAGTTCAAGAAAGCTTCCAGAAAGGTCTTGAAAGTGATTTATTTTGCCCCAACTCCAACCGCCTACCAAAAACATGCAAAATGTTTCGATGAGCAAATGTCGTGCGATTGCAACGGCTTACTGTAGTTGTTTTTTTGGTTATTTGTCGCCAAAATATTCAACGATTTTTTGCTCTCGGAGACTTAACTTATGTCATGGAACATTAAACGGTGTTCTCAGTATCTTATGAAATACGAAAACTTTTATCCCGCTGTCAGAATTCACCAGTGTTCCATTTTCACATGCGCCCTTCTAAAATAATCGTCGCTTCAATACAATTCTACTTGCACGTTAATGAAAGTAAAAATCTTTTTTGCGATTAAAACGGACCAAAGAGTGAATGATTGATGAGAACTTTATTTGATGGGCATGCAGAAGGATATTGTTAATGCTTACGAGCCTTTTTTGTGTCATACCTGTGTCGAGTTCCATTAAAAGCACTAAAATTATTTTTTTAAACTGGAAGATCTCTTGCTCGTTGCATAAAAATTTTATTTAGCATATGCTAAGTGCAAATTCTATTAATATAAAATTGTAATATTCATTTACTGGTGGTATTTGCAGTAAACATTCATGTAAAACTACGAAGAGTGCCTGTTCTCATGTAAAGAAAAAATGAGTATTAAGGCAGTAATTGTATTATTTGATATTTCAGGAAAAAACTTAAGCCTATGAGCATTTACATTTAAATATCCTCATGAATTTTATAGATTTTATATTAATGTATGCTTTTCTGCGATTATTTACTTAAAAGTAGATTTTATGTAGCAGAAAAATATTTGATGCTGCAATTCTCTGGTGCCTCGAAAAAAACTTTATAGTTTATTCTATTAATAAGCTTTGATAAAGAAGGCTAGAAGGTTTCATTTAAACCATTCAGTATTATTTATAGACGTTGATGTTTTTAAAGGGTTATTTTTAGCTTTAAATTAAATTATATCGTGATTTAATACAATGTCTGAACCATAAGTTGTATGTTTCTTAACGGTTGACGTGTGAGCTTAGGCTAAATTGCTTTGAGATTTTAATGAGAGGATTTTAGGCTTCCAAATTTGCCATGCAGTTCCCGCAAATCGTTTCAATCAATTATTAACCACCCGTCGTCTTCTCCACCCAGCCCAATAATTACGCGTGTTACGAGGAGGGCTAGATGAGCGATCCTCCAATAAAACTTAATTCTGCCCTGCCTCTACCAAATTTAGCCCCAGATCGGGCAAGAGCAAATTAGCTCACGCTCCTGGGGACACCGAGGCAATCGTCGGAAAACCAGCCGAAATAAGCACGCGCACGCATGCACTGGCTTCCGCACGCACAAGCCCACGAACCCCCTTTTTGGTCGTGCCGACGTCCTCTACCGGGAAATCCGGAAACCGGCTTATGAAGCCGCTCCATTACGCGTCTGCCTTTCATCATGCGGCCGCCCTCTCTAACTCCCTCTCCTCTCCCTCCCCTTAAACCACCCATACCATTCCCAATCCTCCTCCGCCGTCGGCAGAATTTCCTCCTCTACCCCTTGAGCACACAAAACCACAGGCCAAAACGTCCTATCCTCCTCTCTCTCTCTCTATCTCCCAGCGGTCATACACACAAGGGATTACACCTCAACTGGTCTGATAGGTCAGAATAGAAAAGGACTTTGTATGGGGCAAAACCCGTGGTTTCTGTCGAAACATTTGCATTTAAGTTCGGAATTGGAGGAACTCTAGAATCACACGGAAATTCTACAAACACAGCTTTGACAACCGTCCGCTTTCTGTCTTATAATTGAGCGTTGACAACTTTCACTTTACCATCCCGAAGAAACGTGCCCGATAGGGTGAAGGGAATATCGATTAAATACCGAGAATGAATCGCAAGTCATAGTCTACAAGCTGCGCCGTGAATCACCATCATCCCTTTGATGTTAAAGATGTCCCAGAATAATGTCACCAGTGGAGAATACTCCTCAGAAAGAAATAATAGCGAGAATTTTGAGAATTCTTAAATGCAAAAGTATTAATATCTCAGGGGAATAAATACTAAAAAATATGTACCTATCATTTGAGCAAGATAGATTGTCGGGATTTGTCCTTTACGTTCAATAATTCCTGTCACCTCGAAAATTGTTATCATTTTCAACTCCGCTTATGGATAATCCAATGGAAAAGCAGCGTGACCTATCTATCATATTTATCACTCCTTGCCACGCTCAAGTTAGAGCGAATCTTGGAATAGAAAAATGCTCTGACACGTTGGCAGAAAACCTTCCCTGAAAGGGGGCGAAAGCGCGGAAGTAGAAAGTTAAGCCGTCGGTGAGGAAAACTAATTCACTGAGTGAGAGGTGAAAAATGAGGTGCTGAAAGAGTAAATACGAGAAGAGGCATAAAAAGAGATATTTTGATGGAGAGAGAACTTTTTGAGAAAGTGAATTTGAATGTAGAAAGTGTTCTTGTTCTTACAATCAACGAAAGAGAGGAAATAGGAAAAGAACTTTCTCGGGGTTCATTAGGGTCGGAGGTTGATGGAGATAAATGAGCTATTTTTGAAAAAAAAAAGGTGTCATACACACACCTACATTAACGGGTGACAATGAACAAAAAGTACGATGCCAGTCTTTTCTCCTTAGCTTGAAAGGTGTACGCACAAGACGATGTTCAATTATTCATTATTTAAAATGGCGAAACCATATTATTTGGACTGGTTAAATACGTTTTGAGCTATTAAATTAAATAACTATCCATTTAGCTCTAAATATATCGTAAATTATTAATTAATGTATTGAATCAGTAATCATAAGTGTGAGCACATCTCATTGTTGTCTGAAAATGTATAACGTTCTTTTGAACTAGATTAGGAGAAAACTTGGTGGTTTATTTATTTATTTTGTATTAGTACGAGAAGAGCACTTCGGCCTTTACATCGGACTTTGAACATAACAATTTGAATATTACACACACACCCAAGCCCTAGGTGGAGGAAAAACCACCTCGCCGGGAATCAAACCCACGGCCTCTGGGTAGACAGACGAGGACGTTACTCCGCCACCACCAGGGCCGGCAGGGGCCTGGTTACGTTAGGCCAACATAATTAGAGATGTGTAATTTATAAACTGTTTTCTCATATACCATTCGTGCATAGGTGGCTTTATAAGTGTTGTTTATTCATTCTGTGGACTTCAGCGATGTTCATTAAAGACCACTCAGTGGAATTCCTCTGTTTCGCCGAAATAATATTGCCATTCCCCGCACTGCCTATTCCTAATTAAGTAGAGAACATCCTGAATCAAGCACTAAAGATCACACATGACCATCGAAAGGGATCGTGGAGAAAACTTAATATATTTTACCCATTCAACGCGTCGGCTATGAATCTTAAGTGGCCTCATGACTGCTCAGATTATGGCATAATTGAAAAGCCTTTCCGCCTCCGTAATATGATTCTTAACTAATTATCTGATACCTCGTGTCACGCCAGACGATCTACTAAACCAAAAATTAGAGCAATAAAAGCACATTGAGCTGTATACAGTTATTACTAATAAAAATCCAATTATTTTGAAAGGCCGCATCTCTCTCTCTCTCTTTCGCCGGGAATTACTGGTGGTGAGAAAGCATTTGGATGGGAAAAAGCAATAACTCGGAGTCATTTAGGTCTCACGTCGTCCCATCACCGAACCGCCATTACCTTTATCACCAAGAAAGGCATCAAAAAGCTCTCCCAACACGTGCTACACTTGAAATAAAAACAGTCCAATGCCTCTAAAAACACGCGAACCCCCCAGTCGTGGAAATTAACATTCAAACAAACAAAGCATGAAGTAGCGTTATCCTCCCGAGATTTTCCCCCATTCCCTCGTAAACCCACCCCGCCCCCCCCCCCGCCCAAACCTCGGCGCGCATATGCGAAGCAGTCCCCTCTTCAATCTCATTTCCTTCTCAACTCCCTACACCCCTTAGTTAGAAACCATCCGAAAGGGGGCTGGGGGGCAAGACCGACGGTCGCACTTAAAGGCACGCGTAAAACCCGCCCTTAAACTGCCGCGCTCTCGCGCAGAACGTGCGAAAACTTCGCCCAAGGACTGGAAAGAAGGATGGCAGGAGGTTGAGGGGTGAGGAATTAAGAGGCGAGGGAAGCGATGAGGTTTCTGCAGCGCAGGTGGGTGGGGGCGGGTGGTAGAAGGTCACGGCGAGAGAGGAGAGGGTGAAGGAAGGAGACGTAGTGGAGATAGGGCGAGGACGGCAAGTTCAAAAAGGGGAAAGACGAAGGAAGAGGAGGAGAAAATGATAAATGGGAGGGATTATGGCAAAGGAGACGCGGGAAGAGTGTGCGTGGGAAAGAGATGCTCAGTCATGAATTCAGTCTTGTGAGGGGGTGGAGAAGAACGGCGCCACTTATCTCCGGCCGCCGACGGGACGCGCTCGCCGCACCGCACCTCTAAAGACTCCCCCGCTTCAAAACTCAAGTCTCTACTTCTCTTCCGTGCCTCGGCGAAGCGATCTTGCGTGTATCAACGGTGCGGGAAAGAGTTTGGGAGGGGATGGTGGGAGTGGAGGGAAATAGGGAGGCGAAAGAGGTAAGGTGTCCGTAAGGTAGGCGTAGGGTGAAGGTGGCCGAAAACACCGCCGTAAAGTTGTCTCGTCCTCCCACACCCATACGAGAGTCTCTCCCACTAACTGGGCCTCTTTTCGCCATCATTCTCCTCTTCCCTCCTCCTCCTCCTCTTGGACCCGGGGGGTGATTCCAAGAGGGAATGCAGAGATGGGAGGGCTGTGGGGTGGGTGAAGTGGGGCGGAGAGGAGGTGTAGGAGACCAGGAGGTCGCGGCTACAGCCGTGAGCAATGAGGGGTGTTTAGAGGGTTTCTGGCCGGTTAGTGGAGGTGGTTCGTCGGGTTGAGGAGCAGAGGAAATGGTTTCAAGGCGAAATAAAGGCGGAGAGAGGCAGATCGCGCAGGAAGTAAAGGGGGAAGGAGTGGTCTTGTACAAAGATGCAGAGGAGTGGAGCGGAAGGGAGTCAGCGATACGGAAGAAGGAAGAAGGAAATGGGGAGACAAAATTTAACGGAAAGGAAACTGTGATACTTACGCGTCGCGTCATAAGGTGGCGCGTCACTGTTGTCCTCACTCGTTAAATGGATTTGTTTTGAGAGACGCACGGAATCACAGAGTATGAAGATGCCCATTTGGAACCCCTCGAAATGACCTCCTCGGTAGTGCCAAAATAGCAGCGGTCGTCGCTAGTGTTTGGAATTCTACCTTTCTATGTCAACGCGCTTGAGTCCATTTGTAATTAATGCTCATGGCATCATTTTATTCGTAATTACTCCATGAAAATTTCAACATATTATTAATTTATCACACCCTGCGATTAGATTCTTTAAAAATTGTGTCATTGGAAAATCATGTACTGAGTGACTAGATATTTTCTCTTTCTTTTCTTTTGTTGCCGGAAGTATTCCCTATTAATACTAACACAAAATCTTCAATATTCCTCGAAGTTATCTTTTTCTCAGAGGAGGATGCTTAAAGAATTTCAAAAAATTCCGCAACTGTTGCGCATTAACCTTTTTGTGAGCTATTTCGGGTTATAACTCCCCATGCGAGATAACAACCGCACTGTGAAATTTATCGTCCACGGAACGGGAGTGAATAGACCTCGAAGCTTACTCGTGTGTAAACCATTAAATTTTCAGAGGGTCTCCTTTGAGTCGAACTTTTTTAAGACTCCAAACTGTTTGGGGTAGGATTTCATCCAAGCATAACCATTGTAAGCAAGGAATGCCATGCATGGCCTTCGTCGGCCGGTCAGAGCATACATACACGCCAAAATACTAGGAAAAATTAATGTGAATAATTATATTCGGGCTTTTAATTATACAACTAACATTGCATTTTACAGCTTTAAATATTGGATTAGTTTAAAATTTACCGTATTAAGTCTTTTTGGCCAACAGTGTCGTTATTAATTTTTTCTACAGTATAAGATTTATTTATGATATGCTTAATTATTTTATTTATTAATACGCTGTCTCTACTCTTGTATTTATGGATCCGTTCTTATTTATTATTTTTATTCATCACGTTTATTTTGAATAAATAAGTTTAAGGCAAATAATATAATTGTCGTTATATTTTCCAAGGCGGAATCATGCCAATTTGGTTTGAGGTAATATATTTGGAAATAAACCCCTTAAGGATCCTTTTTTCTCTTAGATAAAAAAGCTATTGTTTATGCAAGTAAGGGCTAAATAATATCTCCTGCTGCTTTATTTTGTGTTTCGGGATCTAATGGTCTGGAGCGACAAGCCAACTAGGGACTATTAAGCACTGGGCCAAACAATGGTGACGGATGCAAAACTACACGTAGGACACCGGAGGAATAAGAAGACAAAATAGGCAAGGAGAGGAGGTAACCCTTGGAGGTCTGAAACTCGTCAGTGGTGTGTACTACACGCCATCGCATAATTACGTAATGACCACCTCCCTTTCGGTGGGCCTCCGCAGTTATTATTCTCACAGTCAAGGAGAGATGTAATCTCTACCAAGTTCTCGCGTTGGTGAATTTCTAATCACCGGATGTTTCCACTCCGGTACCTCTCTCGGAACCGATGGGTTCATACGCAATGGAGTCCGGGAAGACAAAACCGGTTGAACCTCGCTCCCTTCCCGCCTCTCACCGCGCCTCTTGTTCAGAAACCCGCAAACTGTGCGAGACTAGGGCAGACACTTGGAAACCCTTCTTCCATCCAGTTGATACAACGACCCGTTAATTTCAACGGTAATGAAACATCATCCAAGCGGTCCTAACGCTGTCCAAAATGGTAAGTCTGCGATGACTTCTCTTCGCTTTGGATGCTTCTGATGAATGAAAGTCTGTTTGGTGCAGGTTAATGAAACCTTTCAATGTGCCCAAGTTGGTTTACCTAGAAATTTTATGGATAAAAAATCATTTTAAAAGAAGATAAAATAATTTAAAGGAATCCAGGAAATAATATTCCCACTTTTTCTTCATTAGTCTGCATATAATGGTTTGTTAATGTTGACTGTAGTATGTATTCCTTCAATTATTTTCTCTTTTATCATGAAGAAATGTTGCTATTCATTACTTGATCATCGACAACTAGGCGATCGTATTAGTTTAGTCCGAAAAAACAATTTAATGTTTTTTCGATATTCTCCGTGTCTAAAACAATCAAAAATTTCTTATAAATGTTAATCCCGTTTGGTAAATCTGATAAATTAATGTTTGGATCGAAAGAATACTTCTGTTTTGATGGTCAGGTCTTCTCTCTTATCTTACTAATTTAATTTAACTCTCCTGAAATGACGATCTTCTGAAAACATTCTTTCATTTGTCTCAAGTCGAAAGAACGGAAATGATATTTTGTTTTAAAACTAATTATTAAGGTCGTTGGCAATCCTGGGAATATAACGCTCGTCCCAGCGATCCCCCTCCGCATTTCTAGAGGGCACTAGCATCAGGCGAGGGAGGAATGGGAGAGAAGGAGAAAAGCAGGCAAGTTGAGTTGCGAAATGGAGCGTCGTCGGTGGCGGAGTTAGGAGCTATGGGAGGGAGTCTTTCTCGATATTATTTTCAGATTTGAAGAAAATGTCACGCGTGTTACTGTTAATTAATCAGCATTTGTTTTTGGTATTCGGTTTTTATTCACGCTCAAAAAAGTCTCCGTACTTTAGCATACGGCATTTTGCATAAGGAAAGAATACATCAAAATGAACGAAATATTATTCGAAATTACCTATGGAAAATAACATATGACCAAGGAAAATTAGTTTTCTTATCTTTTTGAAAGAGTTTGATAAAAAGAAGAATTAGAAAAGAATTAAAACTTTGTTCTCCCTGTAGTCATATAATTAATATATCCCTAAATGAACATGAGGGCATGAAGTTAAAGTTGGAAAAGTTAGTGGAGAAAGGGGAAGGAAACGAGAGGAAAGTCCCAATTAGGGACCCATAATTCGATCAACATTGTGACCCACGCACCATCTCGCATTTTCCATAAATTCATTAAAAAATTAATTGTGACCGTCAAAGTCTTTTTTTAGGCATGAAGATTTCAAAAATGGATCCTATCAAACTGAAAATTAGTTTAGAAGAGTTTGGTACTTGATGGTAAGGCTCTTGATTAGTCAGGTGCGACCCAAAGCGGACCAAAGGATTTTTGTCGTATTTTTTTCCCGAAAACAGGAGTGTTTGACGGAGAGATCGATAGGAAAAACGATAGGAGTGGTCGAAAGAATGAGGTAAGGGTGGTCGGTTGAAAGGAAGGAAAGCCAAGAGAACGATAGTGTGCAGAGATTGAGAATTAAAGAGCCTGGAATAGACTTGCGAACGAGCGCAGAAGCTAAAATTGAAGCCGGAGCTTGTCTGAAGCTTTCTTAGCGGATGTAGTAGATGCCGCGGGGTTAAGGTTGAAGAGGAAGGCGCTATAGGGGGTCTTTGAGTCGGAAAGTGTTTCAGCAAAAGAGAGTGTGTTAGGTAGAGGTTTTAGGGAGTAGTGAAGGCGAGGAAGTGGAAGGTGTACAGGGATCATTAAAATTGAATCGGGTACAAAGGTAGGGTTTGTTTTCCCCGCCGTCCTTTCTTGTACCACTGTTTCCGTTCCAATACAGCAAATCCAGGCGGTTTGGAGGAGAGGATACAATCGGAGAGAGATAGATGAGAGGGAAACTAAGTCGACAGAGGAGGAGCCGGTAAACTTCATAGGATAGGGTAAAACGAATGCACGAAGCACGTGCGTTGATAAGGGCAGTGGAAAGTGAAAGATGTGAGGGATGGAGTTCATATTGTCATGGGCAGGATAACTGAGGTTGTTTATGCCGGTGGAAGTTTGTTTTGTTTTATTAGTAACAGTGAAAAACATATTATTTTTTTAAGTTAAGAATGTGAAATAGGAATTCGAGGGAAGGAGACACGTTTTCATCCACTAGAGCGATGGGTGCAGCGTGATTATCAATGTGGGAGCTTATAGGAATGGGTTTCTCCAATAATAATTTTAGTAATTTCCTTTTGGCCCCCTTTTCACGTGCCTCCATCTTCTCTGCTGCATTTTGCCGGAAATACATACGCTGCTGGTAGTTTTAAGTGTTAACTTGAAGATAATTTGTGTGTTAGTATGGAAGCAAGGCCGTATAGGGATCGTAGTTACAACATTAGTTGTTTCATTTTTTCCTTACAAATATTATGTTGTTTCATTCGAGAGAGCTCTGCTACGGAGTCCATGAGGTTTTCATCCGTTATTTTGGCATTTACGTTTTGTGACACTCACTGAAATTTATGTTGAAAGAAAAATAAAGTTAGAGAAATAGAGAGTTCCCATGTCAAATATTTTCAAATCCCATATTTAGCGACGCAAGATCCACCGATTATCATATCAGTTGTCAGATACCAATATTATTTTATTAATTTATGATGATTATTGTGACTGGGGAGCTTAAGTATGCGTCATGGTCTCCCTTATTTAGTCATTTATTTTTTTAGGTAATACTTGATACGGTTCATTATTTTGTATTATTCAAGTGTTAGCTGATTTAACAATTATGCCAATAAAAGAGATATTTACTGATGAAACTTCCGATTTTTAGTTTAAGCTGATAAGGTTAGACATAGATTGTCTGAAATGAAGACATCTGACTCTGCGTAAGAATGGAAAACGTATAAGCTCTTCTTGCATCCCCTGAAAGCCTTTCGTAGAAAGTGTAGCTTTTACGGTATTGACTTTGAAACTTCTGATTCGGTTACGGAAGTTACAACCCACTTATGAAGAAACTGGAGCATCTTATGTTGGGCTAAGAATACGAGGAGGGGTTTGCGTCAAGTTTTCAATCTTTGGCTCTTCACAGGCGGCGTGGCCCTTTAATCATCAAAGGAAGCTCAACGGTGATTTAAATGCTTAACCTACACTTAACCTTGACCTAACGTACAATGCCTAGCTCTCGTATTACTACGACAGGGGTGGTGAGACTGGATTGCGTCGAAAGACCACAATCGATTCTTAAGATTTTGAATAAGTTAATGCAAATATTATGTTCTAAAATCTTTATAGTCTTTCAATATCTATCGGCCACATAATTCAATTTATTTGATTTTTTCTTTTTTTGTAGAAAATACCCTCCTGTTTTCACTATGTATTTATTACGAATTTCATTCGTATTCTTCTGTGGAACACAACCGTGTTTAGTTTTATAATCTTTCCTCATATTTTTAAATGTATATCCATGACTGCGTACCGTCTAAATCCACTATGTATGCATTAATATATATATAAATTATTTTATTTAGATAAAGTTAGCTGAGACTGGTTCTATTTTTATTGAAAAAAGAAATTACATTATTTCCTTCATCAACTATGTTCTTCGCGAATAATTTTATCATTCTCATTTCAAATATTTCTTTCGCTGGTAGTCATAAGTTCAATATTAGATACAACGGGAATTTTGGTAAAAATAACAAAAGAGAAATGGAAATAGCGAATAGTTTAAAGTAAAAATACAAGAATGGAATTGAAGAAAATCAGTTTCAAGTGTTAGTAGAACTCCTGTTTGTGGGCTCATCAATAACCTCTTCAGTGTTCAGGAATCTCACGTTCCAGTATAAATTATGGTCATCAGTATTCATCCCTCAAGCAAGTTTTCAGAGATTTCTGTAATAATAAATTGCACTCGGTACAATTGTGAAAACCCGTCCACATTTATGGAGAAATATTCATCTTGAGGAATGAATCCATATTTGCATTCAGCATTTGGATTCCATTATAGAAACCGATTTGTCAAAGGTTTCTAAGGTTCCATCTGGTTGTCGTACTTCTGATAGTGTAAAATGATATGCTCACTGAGAAATCACACGGAAATAACAATTTTCACGATACTTCTTCTACTACATTCTACAGACTACAATTATTTGCTGTTACAGAAGAGTTTTCGGAAAATAATTGAAACATCGATTGAATTTTTATAATATTATTTGCAAAATCCTCAAAAGACCCCATTCTCCTTCGAAGAACCCTGGTCATTCTTGTACTTTCGTTGAATTTTGAAAATTTTCCTTCTAATCCCGCACAGAGACCACTCACAAAGCCGAAGTCCTGCATGATGTCGCCATCTGTGCGAGCGGAATGAAACTAAGCTAAACACTTATCGATTCTGTACGTTGCGCCGGCGCGTTCTGTTGAAGCGGCAACTTTGAGAGCTTTCTCAGCAGTAACATGGCACTAGACCCATTTCAGGAATATTATCATTAAGTATTGATTTGTAATTTTAGTATATTTTTCGTAGATAAAAAAATTATGTATTTTTTTAATTTGGCCAATTTTAAATTTCACTTCTTCAGGTTTGTCTAAAATACTTGTACGTGGCTTTCCCTTTGTTGCATTTGCATCACACATTAATTTACGTTGTGCTATCAGATTATTCCCGTCTCATGCAGTTCTCTCGTCGAAAGGAGATAAATCAGGCGCAGAATCTTTCTAAACTACATATTAGTTCACATTTTATTATTATTATTATTGGAGGGTTATGTATCACTGGGAATGATTAAGTGTATCATCACTTTACAATGGCATGATGGCATTTCAATTCCATTATATCTCAATATTATGCCAATATTTATACAGGCTTCCATTTTGAACCGAATGAGTTTTTTATTTGTGACATCAGCGCAAGGTGGCGATTCCAATTTTTCCACAAGCGTCGAATAGTGTTTTTGACAAGTTACTGCCCGATGGAACGCTGATTTTCTGTTGTTTCTGTTGCCTCCCAATTCAGTTTGTTCATTTCCGACTACATTTCTGTTTATTCTACTCCAATTCTTCTTTCCTGGCATTTTTCATTTTCTTCTTTACCATATTATATCAATATGAAAACTTAGCAACTTGAAAAAAGGCAGAAGGTATGGAATAGATATTTTAAGAGCGAAATATAGTATTACTATATTATCAGCAAAATATGGAAACATGGACGAGATGCGAGAAGAATAACTTACACTATGAGAAAAGTAAACGAGTGTGCAACATTATATAGATATAGGTTAGATGAGGACTGGCACTTGCCCTTGAGTTATAATTTTACTTTGCGTTTTTTAAGAACAATTTTAGGAAAACATCTTTCCGAGTAATTGACACCATTCCCTCGATTACTAGACATTGCCGAGATCATATCCCATGTCCATCTTTGACCTATGAGAAATGCCGAAGATCATTCATCCAAAGGATTTTCTTAACGTTGAATAGAAGGTGAGAAGAGAAACGGCAAAATTCTATGAAAACAGGTTCGCTGTTACTCCCCTAAAATATTTTGATGAAATATATTGGAGTTGGTAAAATAATATTGTCAATGAGAATTTTTTAACTCATTATAAAAACAGGAGAATGAGAAGAAATATTCAATCCGTGAGACTTCTCATAGAAAAAAGAATGAGAAATGGTTATTCCAAAAAAATAAGTTACTTGGAAGCAGAAATATTATTTGTTTATAGACGCATACTGCAGTAGGAGGTGAGATGTTCCGAAAGGGAGTTCCTGAACGGAGAAACCTGCTATCAAGCTCCAGTGTTGCCTTTTGGTACTCTCGGCTTCAATTCAGCTGCATATCTTTCTGTGAATTTGAATGTCTGCAGGTGGCATAGGGTTAGGACCGGCCCCCCTACTCTTGCGTGTGAGTTTCAATTGCCCGTTACTAACGCCTCTGCTGTAACCTATCGAAACTACTGTTGGGTACGGTCTGGTTTATGGACATAATTAAGATTTCCAAAAACAATGTTTAATGTACTTGATAGATGGGAATAAAGAAGTGATTGAGGAAAGCTAACAGTATGCAATGCGTATATAAAAATTCAAAAGAGAGTTCATGAATAAGTACATAAAATTGTATTGAATTCGGCGGTGAATCCGGTGCTACAACAACCTCGGTCCCCTTTCTGCGAGGAGCATTTGTTATTACTTAATGTCTTGATGTAATGCTAATATGACTATATATTTAGAAGGAATTAAGAAAAATGTACACTATTGATATGCATACATGTATAATAACTTATAACGTTTTAATTTCCTTGTCATTTAGTAATAGCTTTATTCTATGAAATTTGGAGGTTGAAAAAAACCTTGCTTCAAAAGATCTGCTTGAATATGTTCCTTATTTTTAAAAGAGACCTTCATTTGATAAACATATTTTTACTCCTTATTTTCATTAGTAAAATATTGCTTTGAGAGAATTTATGCGAATACTTAATGACCTCAAGTTCAAAATATTCTAGAATAAAAACAATGTTTCCGATTAGTTAATATACATTTCATTTATGGCGTTCAATTTAATATAAAAACTAAAAGAAATTATGAGTATTAAATTCCAGACTTCACTTCCATATTTATTTATAAACTAAATAGCCTGCAAAATAAATTTTCCAAAATAGAAAAAAATATTTTGTCTCCGAGTACATATATTGAGCATGGGAATTTTAGAATTAAATGGTACTCGGGGATTATTGCGAATATAGAAACTCCACATTTGCCCGGGAATCGAACCCGGGAACCTCCGGTCAGCAGTCCAACGCTCTACCCGCTAGACCACCGCGACCCACATATATATATAGCCCCGAACCAATGCATGGTATTAGATTTTAATCGGCTTTAATTATTTCTAGTTAATGTCAGTTATATTGAAATCAAAGTGGAGAAACTTCGATTCCGAACATAATAGTTTTAAAGGTTAAATTTAGAAAAAATTCAATTTTTGTATTCTATTTTTAATGAACCATTAATTAATATTTTATGAGAAAAATACAACCAAATTTTTGTTAGATGTGTCTGTAATGTTAACTTTTTAATTTTTTCCTAGTCATCATGGAAAAGTAATAAATTGGCATCAAGTGTTAATTAAATAACCGTAACGCATATAATCGCGACTGAATTCAATTGCATAGTAGCGCAAAAGTCGGTCAGACTTACATATGGATGTGAAAAAATATTACTATGGCCATTATATTATAGTTTATTATCAACTATTAGAGTTAGTGTTCGTTTTTAATTTTATTTCCCGTATGTTTATATGATTTTTACGTCGGCTGCCTTGAATTGTTCTTTCACATGAGCTGTCGGTCTAAGGCGATAGCAAGTACCACTGGACCAATATCCTTCCTTCGTCCAGAGGGTGAAAATAGTCACTCCAAGAAACTTGTCTTGCAAAATGCAATATATTAGTAATTGTCAACTAGATTTGTATCCTGCTGAGGAAAATAGATGAAATTATAGCCTGTAAAGCTCATTATATATGATATTTCTAAAGAGTATCAATGAAAATATAACGTAGGATATGCTAACAACATTTCTAATAACTGAAAACGCGTATGCACTTTCATTTCTTTGAATTATTGAACAGAGAAAACCACAAATGTCCATTTTCGGTTGTGAGAATGTCCTAATAAATGGAATTTTTAACATTATTAACGCAAGTAATAACTGGTTTTTTGTTTTGTATCTCTTGCTGGGGTTTGAAAAGCTAATTTATTTTACTTCTTCTTGTATTAATATGTTTATAGGTTTAAACGCGTCCCGTAGTCATGACATTTTCCGTCGTCCAAAGAAAAAGTTTTTTATATATTCAATGCCAGTTGGAAAATCATTTTTCTTTCTTTCATCCTATTCCAGAGCGATGTGAAGTTTGAACAAACAATTGATGACATGCACATCAGGAATTATATACTCGTATGTGTAATGTTTATCCTCTCCTCGGATGTTGTGCAAGGGTTTTTCTGTCCCATTCAAATACAGCGCCATTTTTGGGCACGATCTCTGGAGGTTGTCGCTCTCTCCGCTAGATGGTACACACATTCGGGCTCCGACAAGACTCCCTTTTTTCATGCGTATCCCGTAGATGCCCTTCTCTTTCTACATTCAATGCAGTTATTTTTTTAAATTTATTTCATTAACAACTAAAAATTTTCAAAATATTTGAATCTATTAGTAAAGTTTAATACTACATCCTGTTGATGCTTTTATAAGTTAACAAGATTTTTTATATACATTAGGATCATAAAATATACGTACAAATATTTGTGACTGACTGTTTCAGTTAAATCATCTACAGCAACATTCTTAATTTAATGTAGATTTTTCATTACTTAAAATTCCTGATGACAGTCTTGAGGTCGCTTGGTGTTAAATTTCAAACTTGGTGTTAAATTTCAGGCATGTTCACTAATTGTTTTATTTTTACTTGCAGGTAAGTTGCTGATGGTATCCGCTGCCATGCCACTCTGTTAACATTATTGGTGGTGAGTAGATCCTAAGTTTAGCATATTTCGGTACAATGAATTCAGCTGTATTTATACCTTTACTGTTTCAATGCTTGCGTCTGGCTGGAGTGTTTAACTCTTTATTTCAACGTACACTGGTTTTCATTTACAAATATTGAAATCCCTGTCTAACTCTTCAAGTACTATAAAGAGAAAAATTATTCTCATTAACGTAGATTTTCATTTTGGGCGTGGCCACTTTGCACAATCTGCGTTTTCTGTACAAAACTCAGAATTATGTTGTGAACACGCTGGACTCCTCAGTTATACATAACGTTTGCAAGGAATGTGCATCAAAAACGTTATTTGTATGTTATTTGTATGTCAGCTCAAAAGTTAAAAAGATTAATTTTAAATTTTCTTTCTCGGGATTTTGCCTGTAATTTATTCACAACGGGGGCTAAAAATGAATTCCCATCAATTGCGTTTGATTTGGATGAACGGCATCGAGGCGAAGTTCTTGTTTTAGCGCCTAACTATCAGTTGATTTCCTACACACAAGTGTTGTGTGGGGAAGTTTGCATATAAGGATAAAAAGCCATCGTGAGAGCGCAGCGCCGCGTGAGGAAGTGGCAAGGCTCGCTCGAGTCCAATCCCCATTCGGCCCCATGTTGTGATCAATTTCCTCTCACTCTGCCATTATCTTTGATGTTTTTTGTCTTTTATCGCTACGTGCTAACATTTGTAATGATGTGAGGGTATGTCATCAGTTGGTTATAAAAGTTCATCACTGGAGGAAACTGATTTCGAAAAGGGCATGCCCAATGTCCGTGCATGCGTTTCTGCGTGCGGTAACGACTCTGTCCTGGCATCTTTCATTGTTGTTGATCATTATATTCAATAGCCTTTTGGGCATTAGATTCTCCACGATATACATCATATTTTGGATATACATATCTGTCATAGTGTGGTTGTATTCATTTTCGGTGAAAATATGTTTGTCATTGTGTTCCTCATGATAGCGACGTAGCATAATGAAAAGAGAAACTTTATAATTCCACATAGATATCTATGTGGAATAATAAAGTTTCTCTTTTCATTATGTTATCGATTCCATGAAGTCACGCCCGAGACAACGAATTATAGCGACGTAGCATTGTATAAATATTATTTGCAATACTGGTGTTCATGTTAGGCTTGCAAAATTATCGTTTTCAATAAAATTTCAGAACAAATAAAAATTTTCTACAAAATCACCTTCTAGCAATTGAAAATAATATTGTTTCCGTACAGACGTACTTTTGTGAAATTAATACGTTTTTCCCCTGCATATTACATCTACCACGTGGTTTAGATATGCAAAATCTTCAACCGATGAAAATATACAGAGGGTTTCAGATTGAATATCATTGAAATAGTAAATTTTGTTAGGGAATGAAATGGTTAGAAATATCAGACGTGTCAGGGGAATGAGTGGAAGGGATAGATAGATGATTTAATCATGCTGAGAGATGGGAAGAGTTCAAAATCATGGATAGAGCGGTAATGAAAAAGATACATCCGACAGTTTCTCAGTTGGAGCGAACTTATGAAATTTCCTCTGTTCGAACACGCACACTCTAGGTTCTTTCCCCTCGAATTGAAATCTTTCAAGAATTCAGTCACTACTGTATTGAGAGCTGTGAAGTGTTTTGATAACTGGGATTAAGTATTTTTACTGATGAAATATATATGCGTAGGGTCAGACCAGAACGCCAACTGTTTCTGCATTCCACATCTGCATAAGTTTGGTATTTTCCTTCTTTGATTATTGAAACTATTGTTGTAGGATGTTTAAGTGGCAGATTTTGTTTAATGGGATTCCAAATCTCCGACAAAATATGAGGACGTTTTCAGAATATTTAGAATTCAGAATTTTTTAAACTTCTCAGAACTTTTCTTGGGATATCCTTAACGATTATTGGCACTCTAAATAGCTGAAACCAGCATAATTATATTTCCTTTACGTTACAGTTTTCCTCCTAATTGGTACTCACAAATTACTATTTATTCCCTGTTTTACTTTCAATCCGATTGTCAAATTATTTTATTGGTATCATAATTACTAATAAAGCCGCCTCTAATTTTTAGTGCGCCCCTTATTATTTTGATGAGCCTTTGAATTCCTCGGCCGTTTTTGTCGCCATGTTTCGTAGGGACCGAGCCACAGGAGTTGCACAATACCAATGCCCGAGGCGGGACTCAAACCCGCAACCTTTGGCTTAGCAGTCAAGCTACCTGACTAACTTCGACAACAGTGTATACTTACACGAAATCATAAGTTCTGAAATGTACAAAGTAGCAAAACTTTCCTGGCGGCTACGTAGATTCCTCACGCCGCGGCGTCAGAAATTCGCTTAGCTCAGTAGAAATACATGTTGTGTGTTTAATATTACATGAACTTCACCTATCAAATGGACCTTTGAGTTGAGTTCTGTAGTTTGGTTGAGACACACACGGATGAGTTGCAAGAGGATAATTTAGATCCATTACTGTTTCTGTACATAGCCCTTTACGATGAAATGAGCCAGGTGCCAACGCAAAGTTTTGATTAATGATCATTGATGGACGGCTATACTGCCTTTTTCCTCAAGCGGGTGTAAGGGCATAAGTTTGAAATTCTAGCCGTTTCTTAATAGTGGATATATTAAAATAATCATTATAATAGATGGGTAATGGATGATTTTTTCATTTATTAGAATAGCCTAAAAATTCTGATGATGCAACCACAGCCGAACGTGAAACATATACTAAATGGATGGCCTGTATTTAGAGAAATTTAGAGAGTTAATTTGTAGAATACGTTTTATAAGGGCCTACTTTTAATTACTTCTTGAATTTTGATGAAAAATATTTATGTTATAAATACGGCTCCTCCTCTATGCTCTATGATTTGGATGCTCTAACCGCATGCCTCAGTGTAAATTAGGTTTTCTCGATAGCTCAGATGGTTAGAGCATCCGCCTGGCCAGTGGAAAGATCCGGTGTTCAAGTCCCGGTCGAGGAAATATTTTTACACTCGAGGTCTACTTGATTCCGCCTTCCCCACTTCTCCTGTGTTCGTCTTTATGTGTGTCCCTATCCCCTTTCCTTATATCTATTTCTATGTGATGAATATTTGTTCGCCGTATGGCGGGATTTCGTGTTTGAATATATATATAAACGAATTTCATTGCTTACGGACCTGTAAGGATGTGCTTATGGTTATGACTAAAACCTTACAGTCATAACTGTGAATACCAGTTTACGGGTTCTTGTTGATTTTTATTTGTGTCCCGCGAGTGGAGAAAATTCTATCAATAAGTTAGGAATTTCTGAAATATATTGAGACGCCAGGAAATTTCCAGTTACGAATTTTTAGCAAACGTATTCGTCGAAACCTTTAGATTGCTGACACGATTCTTTTTCTTGCTTTTATATTTTACTATCCTTATGGATTTGCTATGTACATTTATCGCAATTATTTTTGCTAAAACATTTCTATTTATTATTTCTCAAAGTCATTATCAACTATTTCAGGGTTAATTAACATTTCATATCGTATATTGTAATCTTTCCTTTTTATTCAACTATTATGTTCCACGTTTCTATAGTTGCTCTTCTATAATTACTTGTTGTGTCGTTTCTGTGCCTTTTTTGAAGTGTGGGGGTTAATATCAAGTTTAAGGAAGTAAATGTAAATGCAAATGTTTAAAAAAAGTAACGGAAGTTTTCAATTTATGCTTATTTCAAACATATGGAAACAAAAGCAATCGAGATAGGCTCTGGCTTCTCAACAAAAATTAATTGATGTTCGTTCGAGATATTGTTTGACTTACAATAGAGTATCTCTTGTATCTTCTGTATCACCCTTAAGAAATTTTCAGAGATACGTGGGATGCATTTCAACACAGAATTAAAATGACCTCGGATTAGCCAGTAATTTTCCATTATCTTTACTCCTTACTATTTAAAAAAAACTTTTAGTTGAATCCTAAATTTCCAATGGAATAATAAACAGTTCTGTTTCCAAATTATCAGGCCCATAGAATACTCTCGGAGTGTTGCGTATAATTTTATCGATTTAATATAATTTATTTTCAAGCGCGTTAACCGAAATTCATATACTGTAAATGACGACTTTAAAACATTCATGTGGCTCCAAAAGTTTGACGAAATTTGTAATCTCGAAGACTTTGAAACGTGAGTTTATATTAGATTTAATCTGTGTTTGAAAATTTATGTAATGTTGAACAGTGCCCAATTTATTCCTTATACAGGTTGTGTAAAGTCTTGAAATCTACCCGTCCACGGTAGGGCATATGGAAAAGGCCAGGGATCTTGTATTATGACCACTGCGTTGAGTTTCTTTCATTTACAACCAGGCGTGACTTCCGACTGATACCAACCGATCCTAAAACTGTGGCTTCCCGTTCCTTCGGTTTTCCTTTAGGGTCCCTCGAGTGCGTCAGTCGAAGTCGTTAAATGTGTGGCATCATTCCAAATATTCTGCCCAAGATGACCAGCTCCTCTCCTTATTTATTTTTTCTAGGTTTTCCGTGATCACTTCTTTTGATGCAGGCAATGCTTTAAATTTATTTCCACCATTTGCGTCCCCCAGTATACTGTTGTGTCCGGAAACAGGTCCCCATCTGTTGTATAACAGTGTCCATGGGCTTTGACTTAAAATTTTTATCCTCAAAAAAAGTTTTATTGCTTTTTATAAAATATTAAGTAAGATCTTGGGTCACTCTTATTTCCTTTTGAACTATGGAATAGTTTTTTTCGTGGGATAATACAAATCTTCAAAGATTTTTTTATTTTCAAGATAAAATCTCAGGAACATGGCAGTGTTACAGTATTTCATATTATTTCAGGGTAGTCATAGTTTTAGATAACATTTTAAAGTGTGTTGAGAGAATGGATGTTCAGAATAAACTTCGAGTGATTGGGTGACGTCACAAGGCCCCTGCGCTGTCTCATATTTCAAACTGATGTATGTAAATTGAGGAACAATTCCAAACGATTTTTTAAGAAAATATTTAGGCACATGAAACTGACTCTTTTAACCGATGGGATATGAAGTTTCTCCAATAAGTTTACGCTGAACGAATTATTTTTTCGTGCGTTATTCCGTAACATTATTATAATTGAGCGGGGTAATACATAAACACTACCTGATTTATCTCGTTTGTAACTCAATTCCCTGTATAGTTTTATTTCTTTGAACAAAAAATTATGATTCTCTCTAATGGTGTCAGAGCACCTTACTGTTTTTATTTCTGTGACATAAAGAAAAGTCGAGGGAAAAAGAGAGATAGAGGAAATCAGAGATAGCGTAAAAGGAGTTTTTATATTGTGTATACAATTTGATAGGGTGAAAGGATCTATTATATTGTGTATATAATTATACAACTCGGTAATTCGTTCAAATTTATTAATGAAATATCTCAGGTGGTTTTCGACGGTAATTAGAAATTGTTTGGTACTAATAATTTTTGGTCTCAGGCGTAAAAGTATGAGACAGTTCTATTGTAATGAAACCTTTTTAAATATGACGGTATCAGACTTGAAATATGATAGTTTAAAGAGATATAAAAGATTGGATTGGAAATAAAAAATGCTTTTAAATCTCTATATCTTGAATTGAGTATCTGTATTTGGTTGGGTCAGTGAAATTTCTACTTTTTAACTGGCTCGTGGCAGAATTTGCCCTCACTTTCCTAGCATTGAGATCCGAAAACATTAGGTATTCATAATTAAAAGGGTAATTAAAAAACACTATTAAATCCATAAAAAGAGACGTTTCGGGCGTGATATGGTGGAATATCATGATTATGAAAATTGCCAATATTTAATGAATTATTAAATCCATCTTTCAAGTTTACAGATTAATTATCGTGTATGATGATAGTGGGTGTATTAAGGTAAAGTCAGACTGAAATGGGAGAACTGATGGCTTTGACCCTAGAATAATTATATCCTTAAGAGAGAGAGGGAACTTAGCGTTGATACTTGGATCCTGCTGGTGGCTCTGTAGTTGGTGCCTCGGTGGAAGGTTATTACGGGAGGATTTGGTTGAGCGACTTTCAATTTAATATGAAAGGGTTTGGCAGAGTGGCGATGGGCTGTATAGAGTGGCGCAGATGAGAAATATAGTTGGAGAAAGTGGAGGAGGAGAGGGGTGATTAGGTGGTGGCTCCCTGGGATCTATTCCGTTTTACAGCTTTTTAGCACGATGGTCGTGGAAAGCTGGGCTGTTGAGAACCTGAAGGATACGAATGTCCTTGGGATCTCATTCGCCCCAATCTATGGCTCCTTCAAGCCCCCCATTTTTTGGGCCATCGGAGAATACGGCGAGTGATGCGGATGGTCGTAAAAAAGAAAAAAAAGTATCGGGATTGCCTTTCTTTCAGTTTCTCTGCCTCATATTATCTCCTGGGCTCGTATTTACCTCGTCAGATATCTCCAAATTATTCTTAATTATTTTTTAAACATTGTACCGAACTCGTATTCCTGGTTTGCTCTAGGCTAGGAAAAACTTGAAGCTGGTTCACTGAAACGTTGATAATAATGGAAGGAGCATATTTTGTTGCTTAAAACGTTCGTTACTTTGCAAGAATAAGCTATTTTACGAGAATACTTTAATTAAGTTAGAAGATGAAGGACTATGTATTATCAAACATTGGAGGCATTCGTGTATTTATAAGTTGAACACTCACTCCAAGCATTGTGAAAGCCTCAATTATTTTTTTAATCATAAAATGTGAATTTGTGTGTGCATGATTTCACAATTCTAATCTATTTAAGTAAGTAATCATGTACAAATGACATTTTTTAATATTTTAGACGTTGATTCGAAATTTTATAATTTCGTAAATTTCAGCTGAAAAGTGAGGTAAGGGACTGGAGATAAGTTTTAACTTCTTTTGATAATGAGTACCGAGAAATAGCTCTCATCTTTCTTGTAGGTTAAGAGGACACCTGAGTATCGGTATTCAGCGAGTAATAGCGAAGTAGTAAATGGATAAGTTTGAATCCCCTCTCCACGTTAGCCGTGAGAATAATTTTATGCCGAGAAGAGTCAATCAGGGAAATTTTATTCCAAATAACGTTGATTTTCCCTCCGGTATCCTCTCTCTTGGTCTCTAAAAAAATAGCATTTGTAGTTCATCTCATACCTCAAGTTATGTGAGATCAGTGGCTCGAAAATCCGAGTCGCAGAACATAAATGAAATGCATATGTGCGTTTCAGCCAGGAAGATTTGTTGAAGCATCGTTTTTCCCAGTTAGATCCTTTTTATCCCTCGTATAGCTGGATTCCCCTAGTGATCACTGGATATTAATTTCTTTCAGTGTTACAGTAGAGGAAAGTTTCATCTAAAGCGAAAATAATGAGCTACTTCTTAATTACTCTGGGTTAGTCACTATACAAGAGAAAAAAAGAAAAATTTTATACATAAACGCATCATCATAAATAGTAGATTGGTCTCTAGACCCTCAGAATTCCATGACTAGGATCATAACCCTGATATTTTCAAGTGATAATTAAATTAAGACTGACTGCTGTTTGGATATTTAGGGCTCATTTATGTGAACCCTTTAAAATTTATATTATCTTTTATTTTCTTGTAGAATTTACTGGCGCAAAACTTTAATTATAAAGGATTTCCCTTCTCACAGTAATTTACCGATATTCTCTAATGCTATTTAAGCATCCTTAAAAACTATTTATAGAATGTTCATCTGGGAGGGAATACACCATTTTTTAAATAGTAGTTTGTTGTTATAGAGTATATCTTCGGGGGAACACTTCACCAAAATCTCATATTTTGCTTACTTAATTCTTCTCGTGAGTCCGTCATGTGCCTAGAGAGCTTCGTTGTTTTATGTTTACCAGGAGACCGAATGGAGTTTAGGTCGGGGTATTTAACTATTATTTTTAGAGAATTAGATATTATAAATGAAAATCTAAAGAAAACTTGGGTTTCAGTTGCATCATTGGTAGTTAGTTATTTCCTGTGAAATGAGGACTATGACTACAGAGAATTTTCCGCTGAAATATATAAATACTTAAATTAGAAACGTTTTCTCTGAGAGTAAATATTCCAAATTAAAACCAAATCTTAAATTAATAGATGCATGAGTTACTAGGTTATCAATCATGTCATGAGTTGTAAATGGAAATTAATTATGTTCTTAAGGTCAGGTACCTTATAAGTCATGATAAATTAAATGGGGCCTCGACGGCCGTATCACAATGGAAACAGGATAAAATAGGTGGTTTAATTAATAGTGATTGATAGCCTATCTATTTAACCCAATTTCTATTTGCTCGTACGCCGAGATCTCATTCAGACAAAAGCCATAGAGTTAAAAAATATCCAAGGTGGTAGTACTCCGGAGGTTGTGCCAGAAATTACTCATGTTTAACTAAGTTCCACTCGTGTAGTAGCAGGAATATTAATTTTAATTTTATATGACCAAATTTTCGATTTAAATTTTGTCATAATAAGAAAAACGCCCTCTCTTTAATTTGTAGAGTTCGGTGACTGGAATGTTATGTGATACGTTGATGTATATATATCTTTAGTGTGCCATTATGAGCTTAGCGACCCTGTAAATAATTGCTCGCTCATTTTAATTTTTATGATTGAACGTTCCAATGATAATGAGGGCATAAATTCATATTAAATCAGAGAAATATGTTGTAATCATAATTTGTAATTTATGGCCGATTTCCTACTGCCCCTATTTGTGGCGGCTCCCATGGTATCATATAGCTGAATAATTAATGCTTCCCCTCTTTTCTTGCACCTGTGGCCTAGTTACCCTTACCCTTCATGATGATTAGGTATGGTAATAAATTTCGATTGAGAACGTGGTACGAAATCTTAATGTGATGAAATTAAAATTAAGTTACTTAGACGCATATTGTCTCTTACTCATGTAACTCCACTTCTGGCTTAAGTACTCATTTAATGTACATAGATGCGAAAATCTCATCTCAAAAAGACAATTATCGATTGTGTTGGCAGCTTTAACTTACTCTCAATTTACATTATTCCAAAGAACTTGATTAACATTCTTGACTTGATTTCCTGTTAAAGCTCAATTATCATATGTTTACCGTTCTCGCTTCAATGCAGTTATGTGAAGCAGAGCAGGTCTCATTAATTCCTTTCCTATCAAACGGGCACATAAAAATCCTGTTAATACTGTGACTAAGTTCATCATATTTTTAACACATTTTTTAATTAAAAATAAAATTTCCTGGCGAGTCTTTCAATTTTCATTGTGTCATTGCAATTCAGAAAAACAGTGCGGAAAGCTTTTTCCTGGAGTCGAATTTTAGCAAGATTCTCAAAAAATCGATGGTGGTAATGTAATACTTGGTAGAACGTTCAGGCAGGAAATTTTTCGCGCATAGATTTCGATCTTTGATGAGTATTTTCGTGAAAATGTCTAACTTTGGAGTCTAATCAACGGGCTCCAACATTCTTTCACCTGCCATAAGTTTTCACGTGTCGAATACAAATGAAGAGAAATAATATATATGTATTATAAATAAATCAATACATATTATTATTATAAATAAATACAAATTCATAAATGCATATTTATAGAGAAAATTCGCGATTATCATAAAATTTTAACGGTCCTTTAATACAGGCGTTTCAAATTCAAATGATTCTCGTGGATAACCACTTGCTTGCGAGCATTTATGTTCAATACCACACTTAAACGAGGTTTTACGTAATCTGATTCTATGAATTTTGTGAATTAACCACCCGAGGACCTATTAATATATGATAGCATCATTGAATTCATTAAATTGATATGTTTAATAAAATCCTTTATACCGCCAGGTTTTATGCGCTTTCATACCACTGGCGCATAACGCTAATGACGGACATGTTCAAAGGTTAGACTAAATAGCGGGAAGGGATGTTGTATTACTCATTGTGCCTACTATAAAGCATGTATGCGATTGCTATGAATCAGGATAAACTTCCGTCATTTCATCTCCTTTCGTTAGCTTCAATGCACTTTCTGTGTGGAACCAGTTTGGACATGCACGTAAAAGGGGCTCTTGCTTTTAACAAGGGAAGAGCCGTTCCGCATTGACCCATATGCTAATCTCCGGAGGGACCAATATCACTACCGATCCCTTCCTCGCTCACTCGACGGAATGGGGCGGGGTCCAGCGGGTCGAGAGTAATGGAGCGCTGTTCAATTCGCTCGTCCAGCGGCAACGTCGATTACATGTCGTGATGTCGTAGGCATACACAAGCCATTGTCAACACCATCCGCTACATATAACGATGGAACGGCGTCAGTCTTCTTTGTGTTGAAATTAAGCATAGAAGTACACCCTTCCGACAAGCAATGCGTTCAGGTCGACGTTTACCCCTGCAGCCGTTTGTTTGGTACACTTTCTGCATAATTCATGAAGTAGCGAAAACCTATTCTGACTTCGAGGTTTAGAAAATGCTCACATAACGAAGATTAGTGCTCATTTCGAACGAACTGCGTGACCACATTTTTTGCTGGCTGTTGGCTCACGCACTGCATTCGTAATACAGGGGGATAATTCGCATTTCCCTCGTAGTTACATCTTCTGTGACGGCCTAGCTACAAAAGAAGCGAAGATTGCCTTTATGTAAATTGAGCTGATTTTACAATTTTCTCGTTTATAAAACTTTAAATATTTTACAATTGGTGAAAACTGTGCATTATATAATAAACATTTTATAAAGCTTCAAAACTATCCAGTATAGTGTTACTTTCATCAATCATTGAAATTATTTTTGGATAAATGTCGAAAATGGCCATCACAACCTAAAGATTACTTAATCATAGTCAACATTTTCATTAACTATCGACATTTAAAACGCTTTCATAAGTGGGCGCAAATGTGTTCTATTATTTTGTTTCAAAATTCATGAATGGGATCTATTTAATATGCCGGCATTCTTGACACATTCTACTGAAAGAAACTATTCTTTATCGGCAAAGAATAACCATTGATTTGCTAAATGTTTATTACACCATAATAGGGTTTATTTTAACACTCCCAATCCTAGTCCTTAAAGTTTCTAGAGCTGGAAAATTTAGAATAAATGGCTATCCGTACAGATTCATTACTTTAAGTTAATGTTTTTATTAAATGGCTTGAAAAAATATTCTCATCAATTATCAGAATATTCGATGGCGGGTCATTGGGCGTGCGGAACTAGGTTTGCACTAAATTAGAGGTTGTGATTTTTTCCTGGTACATTTATGATCATAAAAGAAGTCGGCTTTGAATGCAATTAAACAGTTCCCACTACACTTGATAGGGTTGTCGAGGAATTCTCTCAAGGGCTGTTTTGACGTTAGGTCATGATTTCGGGTCCTTTTAACCTTTCACTCCCCACGTTGTGAAAAACGTTCATTCCACAGCCACTAATGTTCCATCATTGCCCAATCCAATAAATTGAACTGTCCAAAAAATATTAATCTCTGTCGGCAATTTCATGGATGACTTCACTCCTTCTGCGTGATGAGAATGGAAACTACATTTATCGACGGCGCATGTGCTTATCCTGCTTTCCGGTGACGAAGTTCCTGTGTTATCTCTCTTGGACGTATTATACATTTTTCAAACATCCCTTCCCCCACCGCTTTTGTATTTCAGCGCATGATAACTAATCTTCCGTTAAAAAAAACAATGTCGAAGGAATGATTTCATTGAAGGACTTAACATTTTAATGGGAAATTGAATGTGTTTGGATATGTTTGTTAAGGCAGTCTAGAATATGGTGCTACCACACGAAGTTCTATGTAATTCTCTGACCGGAATTAAATCGTTGCGGTCGGGAGAGAAATTTGAGGCGGTCAAAATCTCTCCGTCCCTTCCGTTTGTTGAGTGCCCAGCCCTCTGCTTCCTTAATTTGCTCGGATACACTCGGGTACACTCGATGAACGGGATTGGTGGGGTTGGGGATTTATGTGTGGTGGGAGGGGCAAGACATTCTTAACCTATCGGAGACACATGGGATACTTGTTTACTCCAGGACCGCCCCCGCGCATCACGTCCTCTTACTCCCCATACTCCCTCCCCCTTCGCACTTAACCCACTTCTTACGTGGCTCCTTCTGCCCGTAGCCGCTCCCCCCGACACTCTCGCGACCATGTGCTTACTGCGCCCATTTGCGCCCTTTTTTATTATTTCCCGTCGGAGCCACCCGGAGCCCGGTCCCTCTCTTTACGCTCCTCCACAGCACGACTCTTCTGCTCTCTTTCACGCGCGCCTACAACCCTAGCAGCTGTATTTTTCCCTCTATCTCTCTCTTTATTTCTCTGGCCTTTCTGTTTTTTAGCAAGAACCCGCGGAGTTCCCGGTTACCACTTGCCATGGAAAGGGTTCCATTAACTCCCTTCTTGCGTTTTTTATTCTTCACGTCTCCCTTCTCTTTCCATCCCCCTCTTCCCTTCCTTTACTTCACATTTCTGCTAGACGGTAACTTGTTTTATGACGAGGGTTTGGTTGCGCAGCGGGAAAATGCTGCGGACGTGTATTATATTTAATGAAAAACAAAAAAAAAAATGAATTGATAGGCTTAGGAGAAAGAACAAAGGATTTTCCGTAGATAAAACAGAGCGTGAAATAGAGTGCGCCTTATAGTGCCCCTGGGAGTTCTTTCGATTGTGAAGGCAATGAGCATTGATAATTATATTTGCCCGAGGGTACTCAGGAGTAGACAAGCGTAGAAATTTCATTTTCCGAAGCGTAAATAAGGGGATTTTTTCGGAATAGGTTCATCGTATTATGGAACATATGTATGATTAACGATCAGTATAGTATGTTTTAGTGTAAGATGCTTTTTCAAGTAGTTCCTTGAACTGTAATCGTGGTCCTAGATATGCTCTCGGAATGAAATATGTTTTTATTTACACTAGGGCTCTTTTACGAAATTATGTAGTTTTTGAAGTAATGTGGTTTTTATTGACCACCTTAAATAACATTTTATTCTGTTATTCTGGGCTAGTCACTCTTAAAAATTGGGAAATTAAATTTTATGCATTGCTCTTTAATCCGGTAAAATTAAGTTAACCGTATGAACTTGGAAAATGTTTCATTTATCAAGTACATATAAATTTTGCTAAAGATACAAATACCGATAACTTTTCTAGAACATATTTTTGAATTACCTATGTCATATTGCTTCATAATTTTTAAATAAACGTGGTAGCTTAGAGTAGTCAAATAGTTTTGCACTACCATAATACGCATACCTAGCACCTAACACAGACGAACATTAAATGAATAAGAGACTTAATTATTACCGCTTCAGAAATATTCTTACTATTTGTCGTGCAACTTACTTTTCGAGATAACTAAGACTTAACCATGATGTACGTTTCCAAATTCATCAATTTCTTCATGATGGATTGACTTGAAGCGAAAATTGTTTTTTGATTGCAGTATGAAATCCTTTTTTTTGTCAGTTTCCATAAGAAGAGAGAATTGCGTAAAAATTAAACCGTCTAATTAACCATAGTCGAGCGTTTGAGGAGTCTCGGAGAGAGCTCCCTAAGATTTATTTTTCTGGATAAAATAGAGTGTTGTTTTTTTTATGCTGTCGCTTGCCTATAGGGGAATAGACCATGAAAGCTTTTTCCAGTTTCTATGGATTTATAGAGTATAGTGAGTCGGAAATAACTATTTTTCTAGGGCAGTCAAAGTCCACCCCTCGTAAAATTTCCATTAAATTTCTTTTATGGGTTTTATAATTAATTTCAGAAAATAATCTGCTTTAATGGTGGAATGTGAGTCTTTAATTCTCGAACGTCTCTTTAATCATCACCAATTACTGCCTGTGTTTTGTGTTTTACCGTCTCCATATATCAGGCCTTCTTTTTCTTCTTAAATGCTCTTTTTAATCAGGAATCCAATTTAACTTCGTAAAGGATTTATCTTGAGTTGACGACTTCTCGTTCTCATCTTACCTTTAATGCTCTAAGCAGTAAATTGCCAAGTCGGTCGAGGATAAGTAAATATGAGCTGTTAGAGATTGAAGGAAGAATGCCCTTCGAACTCGATGTCCTCCTAAAGCCCGATTTCGTAATTGCCGAGGGACCATTCCAATTCTAAGCGAATTGGCTAAAGGGAAAAAGACGGGAAAGGCGGAAGGAGGGGCCTGGTTCGGGGGACCGCCTGCTGAAAAGAATGCTGGATGGAGGATTAAAACGGAGCGAGGGAAAGAAGCACAGCTCTTTAGCTTTCAATATTTTCATGAATGGGTTTGAATGGAAGGGGCAAGGGAGAAGATGATGAGAGAGGCTTAAGGAATGGGACCAACTATCTACAGCTCTATCCTTAGTCGTTCTCCATATGCAACCAAGTGCGAAAAAACTAGGTCGAGATCGAAACGGTGAAGTATCGATCGGACATTCCATGAATCGCTCATGGTCAGTTTTTTCCATCTACGGGTTCTATCTTAGACTCAATTGGCACTTGATAATTCTTATAAGTCTACATCTCCGTTTTGCTCGTACTGTTATAAGAACTACGATTAGTTGAGGAATCCGAGAACTGACCTCGCCTTAGCCGCTGTAGAATATATACGCTGTGTATAAACTATACGTGTTTGTGTACATATATACATATATATGCATACGCACATACACATACAGATATACATGCATGTATACCAGTACACATAGATGTCTGTGTGTATATATATATATATATATATATATATATATATATGTATGTATATATATATACACACATATGAATATATATATATATACACATATGTATGTATATGTATATATATATATTTGTATAAAAATGTATATACAGACATAGACATGTGTATATTTTTATTTTATATACATATATCTACCTTAACCGGTAGATTACCTTAAACATGTATGCATAAAAATTATATAGATATTTATATAAAATAACAATTTATTAAAAGCTTATCTAAACACAGAAGCACAAAGAAAACACTCAGGTATACTTGCAATCGCAACCGCAATCTTCAGAGCCAAATTTTTAAAGTTTATGATATTTTATTATATATTTATTTGTTGTAGTTTTTATTTATTTGTTTCGTCGCTGAAGAGCGTTATTTTTAAAGATATATACGTACACGCATATTACTCATTCATTCCTAATCAGTCCTTGTAAAAATTAATAAAATATAAACTATAAAATATAATTAATAGATTGAAAAACTGTTTTTTTCTTTAGATGATATTTTATATTTACGGTATTATTTTGTTCTAAATACACTGGTGTCGTAAAATATCGTGTAGTTGCTGACCCTATATGTATTTCACACAGCTGGTTTTAACTTATTTCCTTTTTTTAAGAGGCTCAAACCTATGCTTATCATCTTGCCGCAATTACTAAGTTTCCGCGCTATGGAAAACAATGCTTCAAACCAGTTTTCGCTAATCCTTTCTCAGCATCCGTACTTAACGTATCTGATATCAATTTCCGCCTCCTTATTGAGTTTGTTTTCCAAATGAAAGTCTTCTTATTGTGTTCGTACTCTTTTGACGACATTGGTTCCAAATATTTCCGAGACGTGAATTTTTACACTTGCTATAATCTATGCCGTTTCATTTTACGTGATAATTTAATTTAATGGGATAAATAAAAGATGTGGTTTTCCGTTTTCTTTCTAAATAAAACCGTATCGTATGTAAAATGCCAAACGTTTTCCACATTCGAGAAGAACGTGAGCGACCCAATTGTAGAGTGTAGGCGAGACGGAGACTGTAGAATAAGTTTGCATCCTGTTCTATATGAATGAGTGCCATCAGATTCTCCACCAAGGCATCCCCCCGTGTAACCTCAACTACTCTCTCAACTCCGCAAACTACTTCTGACAGTTTTTGCTTAAGACGTGTTATGAAGGCGATTCGAAAGCACTCCAGACACGCCTGCAATTTTTATTAGACAAAATGTTGGGTGAAGAAAAGAAAGGGGAAGGGAAAAAAGTTTGGTCGCTCTATCTTTCTTGTTCTTTTGAAAGTTTTTAAGGTCCGAGTAATCCCCAAATGGGTCTCAACATTGCTTGGAAAAAAAGATCACTCTCCCCTCACGTTTCTTTCTTTCTCTGCGGAGCGGAAAAGTGTTTTGCCCTCGCAGTCACCTCTTCAAGGCGTCTCAAGTCTTCCATGCGATATTCTAGAAGGTCCCCTTTGATATTTAGCATCTGAATGTGCTTTGTTGCCAATTAGTTCCTTTACTGGGTAATCATGGTTTACTTGTTTCTGATTGCCATACGTTACGAAGTATTGGAATTTTTTAAAAATTCCTTCATGAACTTATGATACCCTAAAACATCATTTAACCATGGGTATTTCACCTAAAAATATTTTCCGATTATTTGAATGAACCTCTGCTCTCGTCACAGAAGATATTTTGAATTATCAAGGCTTTGATTAGTTAATACTCTTCCGATTACGGAATCAGGATGTCTCACCTAGACACATTTATTTATCGATTAAAAAGTATGATTAGTATTTTTAACTTTGGTTAAACAAACTGTGAAGTAAAAGTTGAACTTTCAAAGTGCATTCTCTCACCATCCAACCACGAGTCGCTCGACCTATAGCAGCACGGATCTATGATAACCAAACATTAGGCCTGGCACTCCTATGCTCTGAGAACAAGGCTCGAGTCGTATTTGTAATGGTATGCCGAATTCTGCCACCTCTGACCCGCAGCAAAGCCCGGGCAGACTTCGTGCAAAAAATTAATATCATTTTGTGGGAACCATTCCAAATTATTGACTTAACTTTTTTATTGGGTAGATAAAACTTTGACCTGGAAATGGAAATTTTAAAATTTGAAGGGAGTAGGCAAACAAGTCATTTCTTAATTTAAAATAAAATTACCTCTTGATCATAATAGCAATGAAAAGACATATTAAGATTAATTCTTACGGTCTGAGTAGTTTCGTTTAACCCCAAAAAGCTTAACAGTTATGAAGAGAATGTAGCGCACTCTGTTTTTTCCCGGATATGTCGACCAAATGGTGGAAATTGTAATTTTAAACCTGTTCAAAATCTGCATTTTGTCGAGTGTGTTTTTTTATATTTCTGGATCTTTTATTGTCATTAATTCAATGTAAAGTACCCATTATGTTTTCAGAAAAAAAAGGCTTGGCACACGTTGTGAATATAAGGCCGTGATTTTCGCGCGCGTAAAGCCTTGGCACGTATGGCGGAAAGTTTGTTTCCCTTACGTGACTCACGTTATTAAACATGTGTCTTGATGAGGTAATTTAGAACATATTCCAAAAAATTTCTGTACTTTGGGCTTTTTTGTTAAGAAAATAATAAATTTCTATTAAAAAAATACCCAGTCTTTGGTATATTTTAATTACTTACACGTATATCCTGTTTCAAACAGTTGCTGAATATACCATTTGACTTACGCTATCTATCTCAATGCCGCTAGTAACTCGTGAGGTGTGTGTGTATTTCAAATCATCTTGTATAGTCGTCTTTTTTATTTATTAGTAATCCGCAATCATTCCATTCTTGATTTTATTTGGTCCCGTGAGATCTCAAGTTAGAAATTTCTAAATCACTGCAAGTTTGAAAAACCTATGGTCGAAATTATAATTCCGAAACTAAGGTCATTATAGCTCATCAACACAGTGATTTTCGTTTGCAATGGATTAAACTAAAATTTATTAAAATAAAAATAATCATCAGTGAGGGGAATAGGATGTCGCTGATGCCTTTTACCTTCTCGATAATGCTTTACAAGATATTTTTAATTATTTAGTGTGCCTTGCTGTCTTCAAATTATATAACAGTTAAAACCATGAATTTATTTTAAAATTTGAATGGCGAAAGAATAATTACCTAGCCATCCTATATCGTAGAAATTGTACTTTTTTTACTGTATTTCAGTGCCAACATGAAATTTTAAAAAGATAAAATAAAGCCCTTAAGGTTCAACCTAAATTCTTATTACCGTTGCATTTGTGATATTTATCTTAATATGGTTGCAATCTATAAATTGCAACAAATATAAATTTATCTCAGATTAAATCAAAGGATAACAGTATAATAAACGCTCTAATTCATTTTCTATTCCGGTGTGCCGACGGCAAATTTTAAAACTACATTTTAGCATATTACACATAAATTAAATAAAATATTTGTAAATCTTATGCCCCAATATCAATTTCTTAATTTAT
Source organism: Hetaerina titia (assembly GCA_037158775.1). NCBI lineage: Eukaryota > Metazoa > Arthropoda > Insecta > Odonata > Calopterygidae > Hetaerina > Hetaerina titia. Next base: position 87,091,474 of record CM073772.1, read on the forward strand.
TTCCGTTATGATCAGTTTCAATATCTCCGTTTGAGCGCCGCTAATATCGCACGTTCCAGGGTCGGGTCATATCACAATGAGCAGTGCGTCCTACTACCAGTTGCTAGCGCCTTCATTCCGAGTAGTGGGAGGTTTCTGTACTACTTGAATGTCGGAATCCCGCTCCCTTCTCCTTTCGAATTTTCGTTTGCCGCTCCGTAGAAATTGAATGGGCCCAATTTTTTCGGTGATGGAATCTCTCGACGCATTCATCGGTCCCAATCCGAGGTTATATGGACTTGTCCACTAGTTCGGATCGCAGCCAGACATAATAAATCACTATTTTGCCTTATAATAGTTAAATGTTTTGAACCAATTTTTAAAATTTTTATTAGCGCTGTAAACTCCGCAGTTAGTGACGCTGAACACATTACGACGCGCTCCAGTTATGTGATGACCTTCTCCAATGGATGTCCTTCCACTCACGTTTAGTCTAGGCTAAGTTCCAACATCTCACTCGGACTCGCGAATGAATAATCGTTATCAGACTCCTGCCCCGTATGGGCCCGTATCTAAAACTTATGTTTCAGAGATCAATTTGCTCACACATTAGAGAGGAAGAGACTTTCCCTACTTCTCTTAATATGTTTATTTTTAGGAAATTTATTTCAATTGGAAGTAAACGTGATTTTTTTTGCGTTTCACATTTTATCTATGGGGAAATCGTTCTTTCTGACATGGCAAAATTTCATTGACCTGCATTACTATACCTACATATTGCTTAAGTTAAAAATCAAATGAAATTCATCGCTTCTTACTTAGCATTTCATGCAGTTGTCGAGTTTGTTATCCCTCTGTACATGGGCTTATTTTCTTCACATCATGAATCGTAGAGAAGTTAGAAACTTTAGATTGCTGAAAGTACGGCTTTCGCTACCGAAGGAAAATTTTTCGATCATATTTTTACGCATTTAGCTGCTCCATTAATGTTCATTTCAACGAGAAATCTTTTTACAAAAAGTATTACTAATAAAGTGTTTGTTACGGGTGCTTGATTTTTTTTCCTTATCCGCTTTTAAAACTAGCAGGAGCGAACTTCCTCCTCGTTTCATGCGAATAAAACGTCTGCTGAGAGCGAGTGGGTGGTTGGTTAAAAAAATGGGGAGGGGGCAGCACCCTCTCATGCCGCACCCCACCCTAAACGGGATAATTTTCCCTCTGTGGTTTCATTCCTTTGAGGAAAAAGAAAGAATTGAATATATAAAAAAAAGATCTGCAGTCACGGGCGTAGATGTGCCATCCTTAGCACCTGTGTGTGTTCGTGTGGCAGCGCACATAAACACACACGTACCCATTCTCGTGGGGGAGTTGTTTGCTGGGAGTTATAAGGGAGTGAGGCGGGACGGGGGTGGGGCTTAAGGGAGGCGCAGGGAGCGTTCACGAGATCCTCGCATCAACCTCCGCCCGCAGAAAAATAAAATCTGAAGTTATATGTGCGCTCGGTGCCCATTTGCTACGGATGTCACCCTCAGAAAACGTCCCCTCGCCCCGGCAACCCCTCCCATCTATTCTCATCTCCCACTTTCTCTCTTCGTTCCTCTCTCACTTCCTCACTCTTCTTGTCATCTCACTCCCTACCTCATCTCTCTTTCTCTTCGCCTCCACCGCAGTATTTCCGTACCATATTCCTACTCAAATCCTTTTGCTTACGTGACATTCGCGGGATTTACCGTCTCAGTGATATTCTAGTAGAAAAAAATTGATAATCTTTATGGATCATCTGAGTTATTTTCAAATGACTAAGCCCCATCTTTCACGTTTATCAGCATATAATACTTATACTCGTAGAAATAAGTTAGTCACAGTCTTCGGTAATGATAATGACATATGTTTCAGTGATTTTTATCTTGAAAAAACACCCTTTATCTGATTTACTCACTGTTATTACACAAATTAAGCATTTCATCTCTAGGAAGAATGTCGATTGAATGGGTATTTGAAAACTGATATAGGAGGTAAAATGTAGTAGAGTAGTCAAGGTAGAGGCAGGAAAATTATGGACAATTTAGACGGAATGAAAAATGTAAGGTACGTGAATTTTAAGAATGTAGGTTTTTGTTTATTATTTTAGCGTTCTTTTAATTGCGAATTGAAAATCTATCATAGCTTACGGATCTCCATCGAAGAATATTAATAGTAATTAACGTAAATAATAAGAGTAATCTACTCAACCCGATAGATCACTTTTAATATTTATAATATCTGTAATATAATAAAGATAATTGTGTGAATTAAATGGCAGGTGCATATATTGAAATGATCACACTTAATAATTTATTAAATGAAAATATGTAAGGTTAAGATGTTTGCAAAGTCGTGACTTTTTTCGAAAAAGTATAGGTAATCATATTCAGTTCGGTTTTGCCCCGAATGTATTGAAAACGAATTGCAGTGACCTGAAGTTTTTATTTCCCTTTGGTTTTGAAACCCATAAGCGATATCCTATATAAAGTATGTCGGTTAACAATATTATCGTCGTTCTTATATTGAAATCTTGGCCGTATGACGTACATTCTTGTAGATTCTTTTTCTAATGCGCGTTGTCTGTTACTCGCCTATAGGAGAGCAATTTAAGTTGAAGTGTTTCACGCTTTAAACCGGTAAAATGATTCTTAGAAGAGCCTGAGTGCCAGGAGAAAATTTCCCCTCAGGAGCATTCATATTTTCTGCGGATTATTTGCCAATAAGTTAACGTAGTACAAGCTCTGGAATTGTTTTTATCAGGTCGTCAGATGCTGAGACTCGAAGCTTTGAAACTTGTATTCTTTTTGGCCAGAACATTGCTTGGCTGCAGAGCTGACGCTTCACCGATCAAAACTTCGTGAACCTAATTTTAAGTACACAAAACGTTGTCTCGAGGCGCAGAATAACGTTCCGCAAAGCGCGCTGTTTGCTTTTTATATAACGGTTCCCTGTGTCCCTGGCGTCATCCTCTCCTTTTATCCCTCCCCTTCACCCGCGACGGCGTTCATTAAATTTCTCCAGGGGCTTCAATAACGCTGGGCTCCTTGGCAACTCCCCGAGTGTTGCAGACGCTCCGTGGGTGACTCCCGCAGCCGTCAAAAGAGAAAGAAATAAAAATTCCACTTCCTTTACCCTTCCCCCTCTACTCTCCTTCCTACTGCAGGTAAGCAACCAACCTTGCCTCCCGTAATCTCCCTCGCAGCTTTGTTTAACTTTGACTCTCAACACTGCCATGCTTCCCCTTTTCCCCCCCCCCCCACCCCCGCACCAGCCTTCACCGGCAATGTCATGCGTGTAAATATCGTCGCCTCGCTGCTGCCATCTTCATTCATAAAAGAGCAGCGGCGGCTCGGGAAACAGGCAGGGCAGCGATGGCAAGCAAAGCAAAAAGTGCTTTATTCAGGTCATCGGGTCAAGTGGCCAAATTGTAAGGAAGGCTGAGTGGAAGAATCCCCTCTTAAGCTCCCTTTCATACTCCCCCTCACCCACCATATTGTTCCCTAAATGCAACAATTTCCACGTGCCTTGTTCTTGATTTCCCATCGTCGCCGCATAATTTTCTGCTGATGTTTTGAGTTTTTTTTTACCTTTGATGCGACGGTTTATTTTGCGAAATTCTCATTTTTCAGGAGCAAAGAAGGATTTAACTTTTAAATAGAGCTTTCTTTTAATAATTAATGCTGACGGAAATATCATACTTGGCAGTAACGTAAAACGCCCAGTGTATAATTTTTAATGAAATATATCATTGGGTATGAAGAGATCATCGAACTTGGTTTATTTATTTTTAACATTTTATTTAAATTTCCAGAAAAAAATTTGCAGAGTATATCGTTCCAAAGTACTGTAAGATTGGTTTTAGTGAGCCTTAGCGTCTCATTTTCAGGTTTTTGAAAACCTATTTCAGTGAGAAAAGAAAAAACTTTCTGGTGTATTCACATCCATGGAATCTTTCAAAAATTCCTTACTGGAGTTTCAATACAAGTTCAATAGATGACGCTAACTTGATATAATGATAAAAAATTGCGAACTTCATATATTCCTTCTGACTCATTGCTTCCAACCTTGCAGTTTGTACTTACTCTCAGTTAACAATATCAGTGTGGAAATCAGGAAGCAATCTTTTATTATTTGTTTTTTTTTCCATGTTGTCTCGTTTATCTCTTTATTAAGTAATCGAGAATTCACCATTTTGGTTCACCAAACGTGTGAATCTTCTAAATTCTTCTTTTAATTTGACCCTTTACTTCCCACTTACATCTGGTATGATATCGAAGTAATCCAAATATTCAGATGAGAAGGAAATACCACAAAGCTGAATTTTGTACACTGTTTTTAAAGTCAATAATATGCTTTACTCTTTAAGAAATCATTTAATAAAATATTTTTTTCCATTTTCCATATTAGAATTTCCATTTCCATTGTGCCAGTGTATCTTCGGATCCTTAGTAGGACTCTGATTTTGAAATCGTATATTGAATGTAATTAAGAATTCACTGTTGCATTTGGGATATTATAGAAGATAATAAGAAATTAAGTTTGAATAACTGAGACAGTAATTTGAAAGAAACTCTTAAAAAAAAGGAACATCATTAAAAGTTAAAGTTTATCATGCATCACATTACACTCTTCTTCAATGTGTTTCACCTAGCTTATATTTTACCAAAAGCATTGTTTTATTAAATGTAATTCCAAATCGATAGTATAAAGTGGCTTATATACTTAAGAAAGGAAGAAAATCTCTTTTAAATATTCATCACTAATCAACCAGCAAAGTTATTTAGCCTATTTTCTCTAACAAATCGAACTATTCAGGGATTTTTGACTCGAAAATAATCATATGCACTGCGTACTCACTACTAAATTTAAGTAATTTGCCGTAGTTACGTAAGTTAAAACCTGGGCATATAACTTGGAGTCATATGTAATTATATATATATGTATATATATATATATATATATATATATATATATATATATATATATATAGATGATGCGGAAGTACTCACGAGAGCAATATAACTTTTGGACGGCACAATAGAACAAAGAATAAAACAGATAACACGTAAAAGGACACTCACACTATAGATGATTTAAGCTTTCGGCCTACTCCGAAGCCGTCTTCAGGTCAGTCTGACCTGAAGGCCACGGAGTAGGCTGAAAGCTTAAATCATCTACAGTGTGAGTGTCCTTTTACGTGTTATCTGTTTTATTCTTTGTTCTATTGTGCCGTCCAAAAGTTATATATATATATATATATATATATATATATATATATATATATATAATATAATTTATTATATATATAATTTATTATATATAATTTATTATATATATAATTTATTATATATATAATTTATTATATATATATTTAAGCATAAGGAAATAGACATAAGGAAAAGGGATAGGAACACTATGTATTCAAGTCCCAGTGAAGGAAATATTTTTTCGCTGGTAATCTGCTCGATTCCGCCTTCTGCATCTCTCCTGTGTTCGTCCTTTATATGTGTTCCTATCACTTTTCCTAGTGTCTATTTCCTTGTGAATGAATACTTTTCGCCATATGCTGGGACAAGTATATATATAGAAATTTATAGTATGTATATATATATATTTTTTCCCTCTATATTCTCTACTGACGAAAGGATTATGTCAAAGTTCTAATGCATTCATAATGTAGATATTGTTATTTGCTTTCATCTTTTTGAAAAGTGCCATCTTACTTCTAATATGATTGAGGAGACATTATTACGGTCATCTGTCCAAAATACCTTGCTGGTTAAAACGAAGGCTGATTTCAATTCGTGCGTCTATGGTAATGCAAAACTCTTTCTAATCCCCAAGATGCGTTCAGGGATGTGAATATTATCCGTGTAGATATGAGTGTCCGTTTTACTTTCCTGCCTGTGGTCATTAACTATTTTTGTTGTGCCATTTTTTAACTTTGTCAATAAAGACAATGATAACTCATACCGGCTAAAATTAAGAATGCCCTCTTTTATGTATACATCCTGCAGAAAAAGAGAGAAGGAGCATATATTCATTTTAGTTTTACATGAGTTATTATGGGGGTCAAAGAATAAGGTAAAAATTACTTCACTGATTATTTTGGTAAATTTCTACTAATATTAATTTCGTGGGATACACTTCATGAAATAGAATTTGAATTTAAAGGCATTATTATAACTCTTAAGAAATGCACTTGAAATTGCAATTTTAAAAAATAACATTCAGCCGAGCCTCGGTACTCACTTCGCTCTCCTCTCACTCATTATCCTTGTCTTCCAAGGTTTCTTCGTGAATATTAGAGGTTAGTAGTTGATAATTGATGTGCTATATTACGTTTAAGTTAACAATCTCCTGAAATACTTGTAGTTATACCATGCCTTATGTAAATGTATCCCCACCTTTTTCCCTATAAAAAAATACTATCTGAAAGGTTATGATTTGAAGGTAAAAACTTATATTACGATACAAAAACCTCCATTATTATCACTATATTCTATGTTAATTAATAACGACTACTTCTGTGAGGGTTAGATGTTTTCCTTTTACGCGGGGAATCTTAAAGAAAGGCATGAATATTGGAGGGAAACGTGGAAAAGGACATTTTCTGTGCAGGTCGAGAAAATCCTAATAATTTCTCTGAATTTTTTATTTCATGCTCAGCAGCCAAACCGATGAAATCCCTTATGTGTGTTACACACGAACTAAGTCTTTCGAAACAATGCTCCGTCCAATCCAATACAAGAATTTCAAACTTGAAACGAATATTTTGTTTTCCATTTCTCTTTTGACTGTACCTTCAGACATAGATGCATGTTTTCTGCGAGAGAATCGTAGATCTAGTCAAACACGCTGAGGTCTCCTATTGATCTTACCCTATCCCTTCATCGCAAAGAGACCGCAAGGAACTTCCAAGAAACGGCCTTTCTCATACCGCTCCGGCCTCCCGCCGGGCCCTTTCCAATTCCCTCATTCCTAAGCACTCGGCTTCAGCTCGCTCCGTCATTCGAAGGCGAAGTTTGTGTTTGTGTCCTTTGTTGGGCTTCGACTTTACTGTGATATCCGCCTCCTGGGCCCTCCCTACCTTTTCTTGCAAGATTACCCTCAAGTGCTCGAGAGCTGGCGCAGAGTAAATGGCAGGGTATCCACTTGAGATCTTGCATCCCTTTAATAAAAATAGTCTTTTCATTCACTATAGCTCCTCCTGCTCTGCGCTTCCAAAATAATCCTGTTTGTGACGGCCTGGATTAAAAAGAGAAATCAGAGTGCAAGGTCAGGAAGGGGAATAATTATTCGCATGATTTATTCGTGGTCTACGTTCAATTTTATGTTCGTAGTACGAAAAGACGACAGTCCTTATCTATTACGACTTTTTTAGGCACTTTTCGACCTGGTAGTTGAAGTAAGAGGTCACGTTATTTTTTTAATCATCAAAGGTAGTGGCTTTCTGGATTTTATGGCAGCAAATCAATTCAGAAAGCCTGGTAACAGTTTGGAAATCATTTTACAAATCTACGAAGAAATTAGATTGTGTGGCCTTTATAATACAATATTAACACCGCTCAATATTTTGTACTCTTTCATTCAATTAAATTAGTCGCAGTAACTCTTTGTAGCTTAAAATGATTTTCTTTCTTAGTAAAATACCTCATGATAGACATGTGTTCAAACTCATTTTTTTAGATGAAATTTCTTATTTTAAAATTATACTTTCAAAATTTTCAAATTCGCCTCTTAACATTTTCTGATGAAGTCCTTATTCTATATATATCAGCTAACTTCTTGTCTTAACCTGAGCTAAACATTGGTCATTCTCCGGCAAAAATTACACGTACTTGTTAAAACAAATAAGTGGAAGATTTATAAAATTTAGTGACATATCCGTCATTCCATCAATTTTTGTTTCTTTCACTGAAAATATAAAGGATGTATAGCGTCTATATTTTAATATTTTGGTACTTTTTATGTGAAATTAATTTCTGTCACGACATTCTCAGAGCAGGTATGCAGTGGGAAGGATATGAATCCTAGACAATGAAGTTTTTTGGAAAGAATCCTGCCACTACATACTCTCGGTTTATGGATTTTCATTTAGTTCCACGTGAATCCTGGATATTGTGGGAAGTAATTATTTCTTTTAAAAATATCTAAGCACTCATAACTGTTTACCGACGAGTTGATAAAGAACTTTTATTTTATTTTGTTCTCTGATTGATTGATTCTATATTAATAATTTTTACCTGCATTGCCACGAATATTTTCTGGTAATGGTATGACTATCGTATCATCATACAAGGCTTCTTTTAGGTGATTTCCATAAGTTATCAGCAATATTTTATGCCACCTTCTTTGTTCATTCGTTTATGAAAGAATTACTTGCTATAAAAACGAGTGATGCAGGCGCAATAATTTTTAGGACTGTAGCAGGGTTAATATAGTATGGTTCTTTCGGTTTCGGCGGAGGAGAAGTACAAGTTTCGGAGTGCACTCAGTCGAAAATGTTCCCTTGACCAGATTGGAAGCGCGTTCTGCGCACCCACTGCCCCTTTCTAGTAGATTTTAGGGCATCTGACATCCCTTCAAGTCCAGTTACATGTGTAGGTGAGTGGAGAAGTTCGGATGTCCAGTCTTTTCTGCCGTCTTGTCGGTCGGGGTTTTTGTTCCATTTTTTTTTATTTTTCCTTTCACTGTGCAAAAAATGGTGTTTCATTTCGGAAAGTTCGTCGGCCTTTCTGACTCTGGGGTGAATTTCCTTTGGTAAAACTTCAGTTAAATTTCATATTGTGTTTACTCTTGAAGTGAAAAATATGGTAAATGGTAATGGGGATAGGGTATGGTCTATGGTAAGTATCCTCTATTCTATGTCAGTATTGGCAAAGCGTCAGTAGTCTGTTTATTATAATAATAAAATTTAGATTCATTTATCCTTGGATGTTGATTTTTATCTCTTCAAATTATTATCACATATGTTGGGAGAATTTTCAATTCATTGGAATATATACTAATCTTTAGTGTTCTAGAGCGTATGTATATAACAACCTCTCTCTCTTTATGCATGGGTGTGGTCATATTCTAAAATTATTCATGTTCTAAAATGTAGTTATTTTCTATAAGCCGTGCAACGAAACATTTACGAACCAAATAAATTTAATTCAGCAAAGTTGAATGTGGTATTTTAATAAAAAAATATTATATAATCCAAAAATTATTTATTTATATAGGTTAACTGTTTTCATCTCGGCTATTTATGATTCAATGACAGAGGAATGTAGAGATATAACAAAACCGTCATTAATGAGCTAAAAAATTAATCTTCCAAATGAAACATTGAAATTGCTGTCAATAATAATGCTGGTTGGATGAAAGTGATATCTATAGGTATTCATGTTTTCATGGAAATTGTAAATGTTTTTAATTTCATGAGGTTTTCTTTGAGAGGAGTCATGATTTCTACGTTATTCAGAATTTCTACGCTATTCCATGTTCGTCTGTTCCGATCTGGTCCTTACCTGATTTGCATTTTGTTGTTTATATGTACTGTTTTTCCAGTTGCTTTGTGCACGGTAATATAGAAACTGGCTAAGGATACAACGGAAAGCTTAATTGAATCAGACATATTTGCGTTGTTAATGGCTAGTGATCAGTTGTCTTTTTTTCTTATCAGCTTTTCTATTCGAATTTTGAGTGATAAAATACAAATACAGTTGTTTACGTCCCGGTTTTCAAGTAAAATGTAGTTCATCGCACTGCACATCTTCTGTAGGCTCTCTGAAGAAAAATAGGTTAAACAAGGATAATGCATGCCACATCTTGATGCATTATCAGCGCTCTTAGAATGTTAGCTCATATATTTGATATTGCGATACTTTTGGACCTCTGCAAAAACACGGAAAAAAAAATTCTTGACATCGGGGTTAATCATATTGGTTGTAAATATGTCTCTAGAGCTCATCCTAACACACGTATCTACGCGTCAAAGTCATTCACTGATCCAGTTGTTCTACGTATGCCCGGACATCTTTTCGGTTGACCTTAACTACATCTTTCATTTGACGTAGTCAATCCATCTCGCTCGGGCACTTCAGAATACCTCTTCGTCTTCGCAGGCTCTTAAAAAATGCACGTACGCACGGACCCTCACTCAACTATCGCTCGCTACATTCTTTTTCTGTCATCACTCTTAAGACTGCATACAATTCCTTCTATTTTTCGAGACATCAAGGATCCACGAGACACCAATTTATAGTTGTAAGCCTTCCGTGCCCAAAATGCATTTCCTATGCTTCTCCGTTAGCCTTACTGCTGCTCGCTGCCGACGCTGCTCACGTTTCTAATTTCATTTCGTCCGGCGGTCTATAGAAGCCGGAAAAGTCACGGTACGTTTCTATCCTGAGAAAAAAAATTGCAATAGTTCCTAAAATAATTTGTCAGAAAATAATTGATAGAAAATGAGACCTAATACGCTTTCCAAAGGGATATTTTTTATTGATATTTGTTTTTTCCTTTTATCTAATTGTAGTTTAATGCGGATTGTTACTCTCTCAGGTACTTGGTGTAAAATTGAAGGGTTACAAATTTTCTGATGTATTTTTATAAATATTATTATATATATATATATATATATATATATATATATATATATATATATATATATATAATATTTTTATAAATTCCTGAGATAACATTTCTTTGTTTATTATAATGTCACAGAAAAGATGTAATTTGGTACGAACGTCGTATTTTGTTGTATCAGTCAAATTTTGAATGCAGCAGAAAAGCTCGTGAATATTAAAAACGTGACAAGAAATGATATTCAAAAGGACTACGTTTCGACTAAAAGAAGTGCTAAATATTTCGTAACTCTTATCTCATGAAATTTCTGTTTGCAATATCGAAATATTACGTTAATTTACGAACTTGTGAGGATGCTTCATTTGCAATGCCAATTGTCACATTTTACGGCTGGTTTTAATGGATATATTTTACAATAATTAAGTCGTAACTAAATTTTAGACATGGAATGATATTGCATTAAACAATAGGATCCCTTTCAGCCATTAGTTAATATAGAAACACTAATGAAATGGTAATGAGAATTGGACATACGCAGTCCTTTTTGGACACCGCAGCCATTTTTTATTTCTTCATACCTGTATATCGACTCCCTCGATGGGGATGGCATCTTTTGCATAATATTCATCAAAGTTTGAGCCCACTGTTGAGCGCTTATTAAGTGTGAGTGCTTTGCTTACTGATTACATTCTCTTGATTTGCGCAATGCTGATTGGGTAGAAATGCTCCTGTGTTAAAAGTCCGAAAGCGGTCGTCTCCGTCGTCTCGGAAGGTACACTGTGGGATAAATTGAAAGCAAGAAATGTAGCGCTAGAGCTACAAAACCAGTTTTGGCATACTTTTTTTGCAAGCCTCTGATATTAAATTCAATATTATATAAGCAAAATACCTCACGGTAATTTTTCACGATTTCTTAATAAGAGCAGGACCCAGTTTTGACTGTCATCATCACGGTTCCTTGGCGATAACAGATGTGGAAAGAAACCAAGGAGCGTTTTCTTTCAATTATATGGAATGATTCCAGTGAGTCACAAAATTAAGACTGTTACCGTCAGATATAATCAGGCTTTTAAGTTTGATTTTTTTTAAATCATGTATTTTATCAAAGGATAACTTTTTCCCTTAGTTTTGATTAAAAGTTTATCTATAATGGTAATTAAACGTTAATTTGCGTGTTCACTCAAATTTGCGTCAATCAGTTTAATATGTCCGATCTTTTTGTAAGTGATGACTTATTTACCTTTAATTTTGTTTTTGTTCATCGGCTTTACATTTCTCTGTTGGTGCGCCACTCCTCTCCGTTGCTTAAAATACCGGAAGCAATTGGACCGAACATATCTTTCTCGGAGTCGCACTCTACTAGCCGCTCGGTACTACCGACTTTGTAAGTGTCTACAGAATTAATCTCATCTTTCAAAAATTCAATTACATACGGCATGGAGGGTTTTTCGAGGGCAAGTTAAAAAAGAATGTTTTTTGATGTGGAGAAAAATATTGTTATTATTTTCAACGTAAATTCGATAAACTTGAGAATTTTCTTTAAATTTGAGCACGTAGCTTGATTATTTTTCATCAAATTATTTCTTTTATATATACTGATTCGGGAATTCCGATTACATTCTAAGAAATTTTAGGGGATAGGACTGTGAGACACGAGTTACCTTCCAGCGCCGCGCCGTCTTACTTGTATATTTCGCTTTGGCAGTCCGTGTTCCAAAATCTCCATGTGCCCGGGGTGAAATATTTAGCTTGTATTGAACAGAATCCTACCTTAAATTTAGCAAGGTACGCGTATAATACTAGAACATCTGCACCTTGAAGCTGCTTTAAGGTATTTTCAATATTTTAAGGATTTCAGGAAGGACATTAGCAAGCTAGGGTGCTTTTCAACACGGCGCAAAAGATTAAATTTTGCGCCCAGCCAAGATAAATTAAGTATAACCTCTCCTTGATGAAGGTCACATGTCATAGAGGCGTTTAGATAGCTCTCGAGAATAGCTATCGACTGTCCATTGGACATTTTAATTAAAATTCAAGGTGCAACTCAATTGAAATTCGGTATTACTCCTTTTTTATAATAAGGGTTCTTTAATGAGTAACGGTTAGCTGGTACTTCTTCTTTGGCACATTGTAATTTTTATATTATCATTATTCATGGTACTTTTGAAGGAACATGCTTTTTACATAGGTAAACAATTTAAAAATCGAAATAGTTAGAACAGATCTTTAAAATTTAATGATTTCTGTAAACTATTGTTTTAAATGAAATGTAATTTCCATTCTTTCATGAAATTTGGGTGTTTTGGGATTTCATACACATTTTTAAATCCTGGGTTATTTGGATATTTTTGTGGGCTTGTCCGTCTCGCCGACGGTTGGCAAAATGGGAAGACGCTTCTCTCTTTCACCGCGATCTCCTCCAGAATACTCAGGTGTTCACGTTTCCGTAATGATGGGTGTTGACGCATCCCATCGATATCGTCTGCATTTCAGCCGGGAATTTCTCACTTGGCGGTCGACAGCGTCGAGCCGTTCTGAGCCGCTGCGCTGCCCCCTGCAATATCCCTCATGGCGTTTGATATGAAAACCATTGGATCTATTCCACGCGTTGAGTGAATATCCCGAATTTTTTTCTTCGGAAGACTGATGGCCATGTCATTTTCAGGTCCACCCTTCAAAATAGTGCAAGTATTTGACCACCGGCAATTTATTTTTTCACCTACTGTCATCATAGTGGATCGGGTGTCGATCGTATTCAGTTTTTCAGTTTAACCCATTGTACTCACTTGCAGGCGTGCCCGTTACCTCCTCGGGAGAGCGTTTCAGCTTTTGCCTCCTTTTATTATTTTCGAGAGAAGGGGAGAGAAATGAGTTTTTTTTTCTCTCATGACTTCAATATGATCGCGTCTCTGAGAATATCATAAACGAATCAATGGGTATGTGAAACCTGGCTGCCATAGAAATCTGCTTTCTATGGCCGTTTGTCTACTCATGCCTCTGTTTGCATTCCTTTTGTGAAGGTACGGATAGGGTAATATTTTAATAATACTTCACGTTATGAAAGAAAACTCCGCAAAGACCCACACTCTAATTAAACTACATAAGTTAAAGGTTAGGAATTGAAGGGTAGAAAGAAACGACTTCAACTTTCCCGTCTATTGTTACTTTATGCGCCGTAAGGGCCCATTTATTGCTTTAGGGCTCATCAGACTGGTGATATATCATTCTTGAAATTCAAGTTTGCCTCGTAATATGAAATGCAAAGATAGACTATGATTTTATAGCTTTTCAAGGAACAAATCAATCTTTTCGGTGTAAATTTGACAACACTGTACGTCGATATGCTCATCGATAGACAATTTATGGAAATAAGCCCAGAATACCATAAAAATATCCTTCAGCACTCCCTGCAAATTGATGGCTAAGAAGTATTAAGGTTAACCACCGCAGAGGGTTTGAAATATTTATTATCTATTTCTCCTCCTTTTCCAGATGTGACTTTGATTTCTCCTGGTCGGGTGGAATATTTTTAGAAACTAGATTCTCAGATCTCAAGATTCAAATGCATTTAATGTTTTAGGTATTAGTTTCCACTAGTATTTCTCTACTTTTCCTTAATTTGATGACAAGACCACTTGAAAAGCATCTCACGTTAGTGAGTCATAGCTCAGTCTTAGGATCTTTGTTCTCGTCGTTAGTATTTCACATTGGAATTCACTCGAATAAAGTCTGATCTCTCATTAATTATCTCCTGCCACATTTTTCAGAGTGAGGTGATATGTTCAGGTTTTTCAAGACCTTATTAACTACTTTTTATTGAAATTATATTTAGTCTGTCATAAAACGGACTCCTAGGTTGTTAATATGGGGAATATGTAGGCGGAAAACAAGAATCGCTTTTTTGTTGATTTAAATCTTTTTTCGATTACATTTTTTAGTTCAAAATTTTTAATTTATATTATATTTCTTGGCGTGTCTAAACTTTTTAACTTTTAGTTCTATCTTGGCATTGTGTTTTCTTCCTTTCGCAGTTATATCCGCGTATCCGAGCCATATATTTCCCATGTACTCATTTGAAATAGTGGACGCCTCGGAGTAGGCCGAAGTTTTCCTTCCCGGTATTAATGTTCATGAAATCCGTGAACTTCCTCTTTCTCTCGAAGTACTCAAGCAGTAAAAGTTTGACGTGGCATCATAACTGAAAACACCACATCACATAAATCCGAAGAATTCTAGGAAGACTAGTAGTCTGTTGTAAATGTTTTCAAATATTTTTATTCATGAGTTTCACTAACATTATTTATTAGTGAGACAGAAATTTCAATGGTTAGGTATAAAGTTATTTGGGAAATGAGTTGGAAAAAATTAACCAGTCGGTTATTTTTTATTTCCATTATCCACCTGGTGTCCGTACTACGTTAATGACGATCATGAAAATATATTTCCGTTAAATATTATTCATATGTTTTAATTTTCTCTCAACATTTTGGTCATTTAGACAATGTGTAGGTTGGAAGCTTTGGAGATATGGTTTCTGAGACAAGTGGAAAATAATAAATAATCAGAAAGGAAAAGAAACAAAGACATTTTAGAAATCATAGGGTTAGAGAATGTTGTGGAAAGAAATTTAAGAAGCAGGAAAAGTGGATGCAGACCATATTGAGAGGCAAATTGATGTCGAAGACTGTGAAAGATAGAATAATGCTAGGACGGAGAGAAAATTAAGTATGTAGAATAAAGGCAGGCAGGAATTATATCTCTGATTAAAGAAAAGGTTTATTGTTATGTAGTGTGAAATCGGGTGTAGGATCATCTTAGCTGGAGTTTAGAAAAATAGCATTGTTTGGTCCATGGGCCATCGTAACGTTGGTGATGATAGACTTAAAGCAACTGATGATTAATTTTACAAATCCTAAGTTTTTTCAGTGTTATAAAATATCTTGAGTAATCTCAACCTCGTTTTAAATCTGCGGTAAACTGTGTTTTTCTCTTGTCTTAGATGAAGTGAACACCCTTCCTGTATTTATTGAGCCAAATGTATACAGAAAACAAAAAAGTACTTTCTCCTCGAAGGTCGATTTTACTTTTTGCAACGTTATTGTTTTACAACTGCTTCGTTTCCTCTTGAAGCGACACAACTCTCTCCTCAAACACATATTTTTAAAGTGTTCCTGGTTGTCCCTACCACCTACACAAACTTTCACTCAATTATCTGGTGAGTTGCGACTATTTTTCAACGTGGAAAATCTCCTTTCCCTTGCCACTCCTTTTCCCCATCGCTTTGGTTCGGTCTCCGACTTAGCTACCCACACCCGAACATAACCTCTCCCTAAAAGCCTGCTATGCTTACTCCTTATCTCACGTGCCCATGTCTCCCTTTGAGCACCCTCTTTCAAAATAGCCTCGCACTCGGCCCCGCCGCGAGAACCCTTCCCTTTCTGATCTCCCTAAATAATACCCTCGCCTCCCATATATATTATAATGTAAGTTTCAAAAAGTAGCCGGAAGATGCCTTGTCAAGTATAAACCAGGCGTGTTTTGGGATGAAAAACTCTAGGAAAGCAGGTCATTTACTTCTATGAATACCCAGAACTTCTTTGACGTTACGCTTGAAACTGCGAAATCGATAGTTATGTATTCTGCCTCATTGTTTCAAAATCTGTGCAAATAAATAGAAGGAATCTAGTTTATAATTTTATTTCATATTTTTTGAACATGCTGTGAAATATTAAAGTATTTCCCACCCAGTTAAACCTATTCTTCGTCGATTAACCTTGTGGGTATGAGTTTGATTAAAAACTTAATTATGTATTTTTCCAATGTATGCAGATATGATTCTGAAGATAAAATTCATAAAACATGCATATATATATATATATATATATATATATATATATGCATGTGTGATATCTCGTATCCTACCGTCTAACGTAGTTTTAGAGGAACACATTATGTACGACCGGTGCAACGATAAATTTTCTTCCCTCAACAAAATACGATCTTACTTCCTCCCTTCTGCTCATTTTTCGCTTGTCTAGTGTTTCCGGTTCTATCACAGTCATAAAAATACCAGCGTTAATGAAAACACTCCCTTTCAATTATGAATCTAGTTTCATAGTAAAAATGAACCTAGTTCAAAAGTTTCGTCGCACTTGAATCTGTTAATGTTTCTATTATAAATTGAATTAAGTTTTGTAAATTGTGTTTTCACTCGGGTGTTTTAGGTCCTTTATAAATTCATTTATTTTGCAGACATTAGAATATAAAGCAGTTGCTTGTGGCGATTCTCTTCGGTAAATCGTTTTTACTCTTATACGACGTTTCACTGTTGTTTCTCTCAACAATTGTCACAATTCTTCGGGATTTGCTGGTTTTCTACTGTTTCCTGTTGCATTTTACGATTACGTTAATTTATAACAAATATTAACAATATTGAGCAGTGGAGTACGATATTCATTTGAAAAATTCATTCAAGTTCAAATTCACTTGTCTAATTGCTTGAGAAGGCTTTTTGTTGTCTTTATTTTAAGTGTCCTCTGATTTCACCCTGTAAGCCTATCTATCTATCTATATATATATATATATATATATATATATATATATATATATATATATATAACTTTTGGACGGCACAATAGAACACAGAATAAAACAGATAACACGTAAAAGGTAAAATCACCGTTACTCATGTAATTCTGCTTCACTCTCTTCTCTTCCTATCCCTTTACACGCAAGTTCACACAACCTATCATTTGACGAATGCTTTTCCTTAACAGTTTTAGAATCCCTACCCGATTCAGCCACCAACATAGAGGTGAGAACTCGCGAATCCGCATACATCCTATATTTCCGATCCTTTAAAATTCCCACCCTTAACCGCCATCTTTAATTTCTTTCCCAACAGTCCCTAAACCTTCCGCCCCCCCTCCCCTCCCCAGGCTCTCTTCCCTCAAAACCTCTCAGTCTGACCTGAAGAAGGCCTCGGAGTAGGCCGAAAGCTTAAATCATCACCAGTGTGAGTGTCCTTTTACGTGTTATCTGTTTTATTCTGTGTTCTATTGTGCCGTCCAAAAGTTATATTGCTCTCGTGAGTACTTCCGCATCATCGATATATAGTATATATATATATATATATATATATATATATATATATACAAAGTTATTGAATGTACACATTTATTGCACATTTTCTTCGTCGATGCACTTTATCATTAGGAGAGAATGAGCATTGAAAAAGCGAGTTATGTAGAAACTAATAATCTTTTGTAGGATTTGTAATCAGTACGATAAATGTAGCTTACCTAACATATTATTTATTTATATTTTCTCTGCGTTCCAATTTGGGTGGATTTATTTACTTATCGTATATTCAATATCATATCATTTAATATTTTATAATTTAATTGATTGCCATTTAATTTATTTACATTTAATTTAATTAATTCATTTAATTTAATTGATTTTGCCAATTTTATTATAGATATAATGGAAATGAAAAGGGATGTAAAGGTTAAGATGTTGAGAACGTATGAACTTTATAGTAACATTTCCCGTTAGAATAAATCTTTTAATGACTTAATTGGACATTTAAAAGTGTCTGTCTTTTAAATATGATTATCTTGGGCTAACAATTTGTTTCTCTTTTCTTCTAGGTAAGTGGAATCATAGTCGTGATCCTAAAATATCACCTTGGGTGAGTACAAATTTCTCATAAAAACTAAGCGCTACAATTGCAACTATTTCAGAGCGTAAAAATAATTCGCCTTGACCAGGATAATGTTTGTTAGCGGATGACTCCGTTAAAAGTCACTGTTGTGGCATCTCCCGCAGTTTCTTGAAATTTAGGCGCTATTAATTTTTTAAGTTGACAATCCAACGTTTTTACTCTGTTTATTTTCCTAATGTCTGTCTTAGCTATTAATCTTGCGGTAGTTTCAACGAAAAGATATTGTCCAAAATATAGGATTATAAAATCTGTGGGAATATCATTGTGAAAAACTCGCATTGTTGTTCACCATTCTGTTTAAGTGGTTATAAAGGGGGCTAAATCGTATCTGGGAGCCTAATGTGGAAGACTAGATTTATTTCTTGATAACAGTCTTTCTCAAATGAAATCAATGCAGGTTTTAAATTATTGATGAGCTTAAAGAGTTAAAATATCAAAATTTTCTTTTTATTAACGACAGAACACTATTACGTAGGTATGAAAGCACAGACGACAATCCTATCTCGGTTAGAGAATTTTCTGGAATTTAATTCTGGAACAAGCTAAAGTCTTCAAAATCAGGAATATATAATGATGATGTCATCATAATTCTACGTAATATATTTATTACGCTTTTTTCACTCTCCTTACTTGATACTTTCCCTTAAATTATGAATGTGAAATATTTTTACACTTGACATTTTTGTCATAACTTCCAAATCCCTAAGTAATTTTTAAGTTTTCCAAAATATATTTTTTTAATGTTTACTCATTTGTAACATTTTGAATTATACCAGTTTACACAAAATGTACTCTTCAAACTTTCATGTAGTATATTATTTCGAAAACTATTTCTTTTCTTCGCCGACAAATGCAATGTTGAATTGAAGAAAAATTCCTATTTTGTTGTTATATGAGAAATATGAGCGCATTCTAAATTGTTACTTCATAGCCGTCAGGTTTTTTTAAAAGTATATTTCGAGCACACCGTGATACTTGCGAGGGAACTATAACGCATATTCCGACTGAAATCAAGTCACTCTACCCCATTAGTCCTTAAGTCCTTATTTCCTTACTGTTTCAACAAAAATCATTTTCGAGAAGGAAAAGTCTTTCTTTCCTTTTTTATGCCCCTTAATAAAGGATATACTGCGCCCTCTCCGCGGCGGGTAAAAAATAAAATTATCTAAAAATAATTGATAATAATTTTTACACGCTCCAGTCGCGAGTGATTTCGTTATGTCGTATTCCATGTCATTATTTATAAGAATTTTTATTCCTTTTACAAAAACCCACACCATTAAAAGCAGATACTCTTTTTACACGAATTTTTGTTTCTAACAAGGAGCATTCTTTTCGTTCGCCGATTGTTAGAGCATTAAAATTAAAAATTATACTGCGCTGCGTAGGGTGCTCAATTTTTTTATTTAGTGGTGATTTTCTTTTACCTTTTACTTTTCCTTTATTTTGATGCCTAGATCACTTTAATAACATCATACATTAGTGAATAAGCTCAGTCTTAGAACCTTTTTACGCGTCGTTAGTATTTCACATTGGAATTCACTCGAATAAAGTCTGATCTCTCTTTAATTATCTCCTGTCACATTTTTCAAGCCGAGGAGAAATGTTCAGGTTTTTCGAGACCTTATTAACTTCTTTTTATTGAAATTATATTTAGTCTGCCACAAAACGGACTCCTAGGTTTCTTAATATGGGACATATGTAGGGGGAAAACAAGAATCACTTTTTTGTTGATTGAAATCTTTTTTCGCTTATATTTTTAAATTTTCAAATATTAATTTAAATTATAATCTTATCTGGCGAAGAATTCTAGTTGTGCGAGTATATTTTTCGTGTTTACTAAATGAACTATTATACTTTAGGAATCATTAAGAATAAATGAAAAATATATTTTACTTAAGCATGACCAATCCCTAAAATTAGCGAAAAATTACAGATTGATTGACTATCGAGGCAGGTATGCCAACTATATCATATTGCTTGGTTGACATATCGGGATAAAAGATGTTTCGCGAGAATGATCATGCGACGGGATTCGCTGGATTGGTCCATTTCAGGATATGCTGAACATAGCTCACAAAGGTATTATAGAAGTTCGTAGGTTGAGTTTGAGATTGTTTCGCTAAATTTCATTTATGTATATTCATCTTAAATATCTTACCTGGTCATGGTATGTTTTCGAAAGTTGTAAGTCCTCAAAGTGAATTATTTCGATCTATATCCACTTATTACAAAATGGAAACATTGGAATCGATGCAATTGGAAGTATTATGTCTGTGTTTAAGTCTCCTTGAAGGGTTGAATGCATTTTCATGCTGGTGGAAATATCATATTATATTTTATTAACTATCCCGATGACCCAGGGGCATAATGAAATTGATTTTAAAACCGTGATTATGTCCTACGTTTACGTATAACGTATTATAAAGCAGGGAAAGTGAGTAGATTGGCACATCAATGTCATGTAGACAAATCATTTGAATCAAAAGTTACATCACTATCAAATTATGAACATTTACATGAGTCATGAGTTATTTTGCGCTCGGAAGAATGACTATTTTAATTAAGCTTGCGTGAAATCTTTCAATTAGGACCAAATTTATTTGAAATCCCTGAGGACAAGAAAGCGTGATTTTTCATGTGACCTCTTCAAAGCAGCAAAGCAAAGCTGAATTTACTTGATTACCGCAATGACTTGGCGATATTTGCGAAAAGCGGTGATATGAACTCATTTCCTCTTTTCGAAACAATTAACATAATTGCGTTACTCACCCCTTAATAGGTTTGTAGCACCCAAACAAGTCAACTTACCTTTCACATTTTTGACGAATTTTTCCAATGTTTAAGTAAATTATGATTCCAGACGATGTTTAACATGGTTCTATAATTTATAATTTGAGGAAAGAGGATATGCGTAGATCAGTCTCATTTATAGGAAAGATAATGAATAGATAAAATAATTTTAATATGGAGAAAGGCAAACGACATACTCATGGTATTAATTTGGTGAGGTTACATCGATCGACCTTACAAAAGGATTATTTCTTCGCCATTCGCTACATCTCCAATTTCTCTTCGCCCAGACTTCTTTATTTATCTCTTGGTAGTCAGAATTTCCGGCAATCATACGGAATATGCTTTAATTCATTATACTATAGGTTATATAATGACCGTGTGGACTCTGGGTGCATTATCGATGTATTCACGATATCATCATTACTTTGGGACCCATACTATTTTGCTGTTATTACCGAACCTTACGACGTTCGCAAAACTAATAGCCCATTCCACTCGTGCATAGGGGCTTCGTTTGTCTGTCGTTATAATGACAATGAATCGATTAAACTGAAGGCCATTATTCATAGCGGTTAATGTAATCATCCTCTGTAATTTATATAAACGAGCACGTTACCTTCATTATTAGTCTTCGAACGCTTGAATTTCAAATTGGGGAAGAGAAGGGACGAGTTTAAAGACTGAATGACTTTGTCATTTAACGAGTGTAGAACGGACGGTTTTGTTTAGTTGATCGGTGTTACCAAAAAGTATTTCCCGCAGAAACGCCGGCCACCGTGCTCAGAAACCCATGACGTAGTTCACAACGACAACATATTTCATCAACATTTGCTTTGCCCTAACAAGTAAACTTTAACGAGACGCTTTCGAAAAGGTCTCCCTTCCCTTGTTTAAGACTCTTCTCGTGTTGCCCCAGAAAGGTCGTCCTCAGCCCATGGAGAGAAATACACTCGAAAATAATGTTCATTAAGCCATGCCCGGTTCGTTTCCCGATCCTCGAGATGGGTCCCTTCGCTTCGAGTTTTTTCGGTCATCAATCACCGCACTCCATTCTTGCTTCCTCCTTCTCATCCCAAAATGCCGCCCCTCAATTCCCCTCCTGGTCCGTTTCCCGGTTTATCTTTGCGCTTCATCTGTTCGATTTGCGAGAGGTTAAAAGGGAGCGAAGAATGGCGCTGGGCCTCACTAAACAAATCACTCTCGTTTCCTATTTTTTTTCGAAATCTAGGGTTTTTTTTCTTCTCTTTCCGTCCCTCTTTTTCTCCTATTCCTTGCCATTCTCCAGCTTTCATACATTCTTACTTATTTCTATTCCCTTCTCCTCACGCCAGTTTCATTTTTATCTTCCTGCGTATTTTTTCTGACCTTTCTCTGCTTCAGCTTGTATTCGGTTTGCTCTTCTCCTCCTCCCATCATTTTATTTCTTTCGGTTTCTGTTGTTGGAGAGATTGTGTTGGGGTCGAGTGGGGGTAATTTGGAGAGGACAGCAGAGATATTGAGATGTAGTGGTATGCCAAAGGGTTTTAAATTAAGGGTGAATAAATCAAGGGGACTAGACTCGGGGAGAGAATAGGAATTTTCAGCAAGGAATGAACAGTGATAGAAGCCAGCAAGATGGCATTAGTGCGTAGCCAAAGGGGATCACGCAGTGCAGAAGTGCACTTGGTTATGTAATAACCTATATAAACTGTCTAGTCTACTTCAATACGGTATCTTAATTATGGTAGTCCTCAATGCCAGTAGCCTTTGTCAAAAATAAAATGTAGACCGTACAACCTGTAGGTTGCTTTCAGTGACACCTTTTATGCCTATGAATGCACTTCATTTGTAAATTCTAGATCTTTAATGTGAGAATTTATAATTCATAAATCATTTTGATTTTAGATGAATAACCAAGCAGAGTTTTTAGAACTTTTGCAGTATCATATGTCCTTAACTGAGTAACTTTGCAATGAGAAATTTCACTTCATTTCCCTCTTTTTCCATATTTTAGAGAATACATGCAATGACTCTCGTGCTGATCGTTTAAATATCATTAGTTCCATAAAAATATTTTTACTAATTTTTTCTCGTTCCTTTAATTATAAATAAACTGCTATATTTGAAATTTTTATGGTAAAAATAAATTTATAAAATATACATTGTGATTTACGTAATAGTAACTTAATAAAATAAAAATGTTTAGTCGTTTAAAAATAATCCCCATTACCGCATCGTGAATAGATTGGTTCCCTATTCGCTCTCCTAAGAACTAATCTCCAATTCAACTCCCTCGTGAAAGGAATGAAGGTGATGTGATCCGATGCTCTTGTGATGAGATCCTTGAATTTTGGATCTAGCCAAGTACAATGTACTAAAGTTTTTCATTGAATATGGTTTAACCGCACATTATAATTTTTATCGTAGAGAGCCCTGGGCTGGCTTTTTCTTCTTAGGAAGCCAAGCGCGCCGCCGTTAACTTTTTGCACTCCCTTGATTGCGATTCCCATCCTTGTCCTCTCTTTCCACACCATAATCTTCGCATTTTCCCGCCTTTTTCCACCATGTCGCCTCCTGTGCCTCTCCCCCCCTCACAACTAACACACACACTCTAGCATCCTCCATCCCTCCCGCCCATTCTCCCCGCCGTTCGTTCTACTTCCCCGTCCACCCCCCGTTACCGCCCCTCCACCTCACCGTTCCTCCTCCCATCACCCCCTTTTCCTCTCTCCCTCTCCTCTCCTCCTCCCCCGTCTTTCCCTAGGTTGCTCCCGCCCAATCCCGTGCCTCTCGACGGAGACCGGGTTAACGGAGTAGCGCCGGCGCCAACCCACTCTCTCTCTCTTTCTCTCCTCTCCTCTCCCTCTCTTTCCCTCACACACCGACACACCCACACACACACCCATACAGACACACACTTACTGATCCACGCGCTGGGACCCGCGCGCGCGCCTCTCTCTCGCAGCAGTCCCCGCTCCGTCGCCGAGTTCGTCGCTTGCCCCCTTACCCGCGCGGGCTTGGTAGTCTTCAACGCTCGCGCGGCACCGATTACCTCACTCTCCCTCTCTCTCTCTCACTCTTTTTCTCCCGATATCGCGCCCATTTCTCCTGGTGTTCACGTCCCGGAGAATCTATCTCCACTCCTCCCTCAGTCGTGGTTCCCCCGTTTACGGTTGAGGTTCACACAATCTCCTTCCATGTGGTAAAATAATTTTTTGAGGAGTGGGTAAAAGTTTCCACACCCTTCCCCTCCATCCACCCCGTTTTCATTTAACGATATCGGCTCGACAAAATATTTTTCTTCCCCTGGAAAGAAAAGATTTATGCATGTTGTGTGATGTTCAGGAAAAAATGATGGTGTTTTCACGTTAGAACGGTGTTCCTTGATTTATGTTTTCCTGCGAAGTTGTTGTCTGGGAGTATTATTTCCTTCGTCGCTAGTGCTTCCCTCGTCTTATTTATAAACCTACTCTTTCCTACCTTCCTTAAGGTCTTCCCTCAAAGAAGGAAAATTAAAGTGTGCATCATTTTTACGTTCCTCGCTTTTCTCAAGGATATAGTGATCAAGTAATCCCTTTGTTTTGTGTGCCAGTGTAATCTGTGGATTGGTGTGTATCCTTAGGGTTGTACCGTCACGGGCGTTTTTAGTCTTAAAATCCGGTGGATCTCGTGTCACGTTGTTTTTTATTCTCAACATTTTATATTATTTTTCTTGCCGGAAAGTTTACATTTTCTTTTCGAAGTAGCTTGAGAACTCTATGCTTAAAATCGCCCGTGAGATCACTCGCGAAAAGTGTTTTCATTCTGGTGAGCCTGCAGAATGTTGAAATGTGTGTAAACTCCTAAATAGAAGAAATTTAGTGCATAAAAAAGTGGTGCATCACTGCTGCTGAAGTAGAGTGGGACGTAGTTTTTCCTTAAAAGTTTATTTTTTTCACAATCATTATTTTGTTTACTTTGGGGGGGGGTCTCATTTTCTTTCCTCGATGAATTCCACTCGAAGAATCGGGACGTAATGGCCGTTTGGATTATTAGTTTTTTCGTTTCCTTGGTGTTTTATTTCGCCTTCGCCGCCGTCACAGCCTCATCTGAGGAAAAGTCACTCGCTCGCACCCGTGTTCCCGTTGCCGTGTCCCGCCGTCACCTGGGCTACTTCCCTGCTCTTGGCCCGGCCTCCCCGACCTACTCGGCGCGCAAATCATATAACGAGGACCCATCTTGGCATCTGTTTCAGAACAATCTGTTTTGTGCTGTTGGTATGAATAGCCACTTGACCGTGGCCAGGGTTTGGTGATGGTTGATCCGCTGAAGGTTTTCTGGGTGCTGACCAACAGCACCTACCTCGGTAAGCTAAAAGCCAATTGTATTGGCGTCAAAAATCATTACGAGCGTTTCATTAGTTTAGTATGACTAATATTTATATGGGTTATAATCTTTGTACGGACCAGTATCTAATGACGAGTCGGTTTGAGGAACTGCAAACACATCGTTTTTCACAAAAATTTACATCTTTAACTTAATTAATAATTGCCCGTTTGCTGAATAATCTCGGTTCGATTTCGTCAAGTGTTAACTACCCATGTGCGCTATATTCCTCTTTGGGGACTTAGAAAAACTCAAATTATGGATTACACTGGTTAATTATCTCCATGTTAGTATATTTTGTTTTATTAATAAGTCTGTTCATTAGTATTCATTCATTTTTCTCTGTATTTATAAGGAAAAAATGTTTGTGTTAATTATAAATTAGTCAGCGCAAGTGTTAAAATTTGAGCCTGGGCCAAAATTTACTGATTGCGTGACCACCAGGTATGATTAAATCTCCAGAATTTTGAGATGAAATCCGAGATTTTGTTTAGATATTTTGGTGGATGTGAGTCATTCATCGGTTATGCATCAATAGTATGCTAGATTCAAGGCACGCTGAATACCTAGAACACTTCGGTAAGCGAGAACTAAGAAACAGGAAAATATTATGATTTGAGAATGTTAGAACGTTCTTTTTCTCTTTAAAAATGGGGTCGAATTTTTGAGTGTCCCCTTTATGGATCCCTTAACGCACACTAATTTATCATGTCAGTGGTGGGGGAATTAAACGCTAATGAATTCAAGATTGCTCTGCATGCATCCGCGTTTGGGGTTCTACACACATATACCCTAATTAATTATTCCATTAACTAGGCAGGTTCACCTCATAGAGACTCCTCAGCTTCAGCTGTCACTAGTCCATGACACCGTCAGTTCCCTTCGTTTAGCATTTGATATTCAAAAGAGACTATTGCAGTGGCTATTTCATTCTCTCCATCCACTTTTAATTAAAAAAAATGATTTTATTTGCTATTTTACCACATATATGAAATTAAAAGTGTTAGCTAATAATTTGAAAAGCTTTAATATTGTTACACAATTCCTGGTTACAATTTAGGCATCTGTAGACTGATCATTCTTTATTAATTTTGTTTACCATTTATTCGGATTAGTTGTCATAAATTATTCGTAATATTTACAAGAAAAACCTCACTTTATAATTAAGGAAATTTTATTCTCTCACGTAAAAATAATTCGGAACGTTAGAAGTGTGATGGTGGACGCCTTTTCGTTGATTAGAATGTTGAAGATCCTCTAGATATGTGATGCCCCATCATTGGTATTCACGTAGCTCTAAATTCTAGAAACATTCAGCAGCTATGTACTTGCGAGCTAACTGCAATTAATGTACTTAGAGCACCATATGGGGATTTCTCGTTACATTGTTATGCGCTTATACTCCATACATTTATATTCGTGTACTTCATACTGAGCTCGTATTGTTTTCGGTATTGTTAGCCTCCGGTATTTTACTCTTCAGGGATTAGGAGGAGAAAAGATTTTGGGTGACCCTTGGTAGAAAGGCTGAACCGTTTAGTTTGCTCTTTGTAAATATTGTCTTTCTTTATTTGATAATATTGGATTCTGAGAGTTTGGGACAATCTTTATAAAGAATCAAAGTAAGGGGGTTAAAGTGGGGTCCCTCGTCGCCCATCCTCTTAACCTTATCTCGGAGGTTGAAAATAAGTCTCTTTAGTATACTCGCAATGGTAAGAGAAACATCGGAAAGCCTTTAGGGAGGAATAAAATTATCCAGAGAGTAGATAAATAATACTTTCTTGTGACAAATATTCAGTGGCACGGTCAAAAGAGAGGCGTTTTTTTATTATTCGTCTGCCAAAAGAAAAGATTTGAGCGTTATTAAATGAAGATAATCAAATCAGAGCGAAGGCATTGAAATTCCCTTTAAACGAGAATCACAGGTTACGGATGTGGGAACACATACATTAGTTCAATATTTCACCCATTAGGTTAGAATTTTGTAGGAAAATGGTAATGGTATATAGAACACTGAGAGAAGAAAAGCGTTGGCAACATTAGCATTTTCTTAAATAAAATATGACTGAGATTCGTAAAAAAGAGATTAGTGAGGGCTTACATGGGTTAGTCATGTTTGGTTCCAAGGTTTATCACTGAGGAGAGGGGAGTGTGTAGATGGACATTTTTTAATAAGTCGAGAAAATTTTACAAAAAAGAGAAAGCCATTCAATGGAATATAGATGGAAGGGGAATTGATTAGCACTGCGGTTTTAGATGCAGAAGTGGTCAAAGAGGGAACAAGCACGGACATGTTTGAGACTGGAAGGAGCGAACAGAGAGTGGAGCTGAAGGTCTAGGGAAAAAGATATTTATGGCATCAAGTGAGATTAATTACCTTCCGATAATTTGTCTTGAAATGGGTAGTGATCATTGTACTCATTGAGCAGCATTAAAACTCGCACTAAGACATTGCGTTGTACGTTATTCGTCTTATTGTGATTTCAGCAATTGAATATGTATGTCTTTATTAGTAATTTAATTCACAAATACTCCATATTGAATTAATAAAAGAAAAGTAAAATAAGCCTTTTCTAATAAAAAAGTATAGACACAGTAATCAAACCTAAGGTCGGTTCGATAGGTGATGGTAGGGTTCACCCAGTACCAAGACCAAAAGCGTGTGATATTCACACATCAAGGAATAGAGACCAGTTCCTTTCCCTGTGCCGGTTATGGTTTCCTAGGAAGATCTGGTGCCCGAAAAAACACACAGCTTGGGTGGAGCTATAGGTGCCCAGAAAGGTTTTCCCAGGATTCGAATCAAATCTCTCCGGTCCGTAGTCCAACGCCCGACCCCTGGACTACCGTGGCCAAGCCGACCCCCTATTCTAATATGAAGTAATAAATGAAGTATTATTTTCACAATATTTTGAAGGAAAATATGGTGATCTTCTATCGATCTTAGGCCAAAAGTGTCGTAAACATTTTTTGCCGAGTTTCTTTGTTGCTTTTCTTCGAACTCCATTATGAACCGATTTCCGTACCATGTAAACTAACAAAAGAGAACAAATGATTCCGCTTTAAAGTCCGATATCATATTTAACAATCGTTGGGTCCGCAACCATTAAACCAAACGTCATAGAGCTCGAGCTTCTCGTACTTTTTTCCTTCCTCAAATGGAATTGACTCTATGATAGTCGACTTCGAAAAACACACATGTTTTTCTTTTTACTTGGGGTGTTAGCCAAAATTAAGTCCATTATCGTAAGGTTGAATCGGATATCCTCTCGTAATATCCTTCCGAACCAACCACCCACCCACCTGAGCGTAGCAATTACGTTCACCGAGGTCTCATCCTACTACGCCTCTCCCTCCTTACTGGTTTTCCGCTTAATCTATCTCCTCCATCTATCCAACACCCCCATTCCCGAGATTCGAGCATAGTACCAGCGACCAGTCTCCCACATACATATGCCGCCAAAAATGGATTCGGAGGGAACGTGACTTCGAGCGTCCTGACCTGACGGAATGGGCGGGGCAAAAACTGAGACACACACTACACGGTTATTAAATTATAAATGAAATGTTTCCATTGGCGGAAATCATGGTTTTTAATCGCTTCTGGTGCACTTCCGTTATGATCTTTTTACTGCTACAATCTACAAACAAATTTAAACCTTCATTGAGAATGTATTCATTTAAAGCAGCTCAAGTCGTCATTCCATATGTATATATGGGTCTTAAATTTCGTCTAATATTCGAAATGTAAACAAGTGATGCCTGTTAAATTCCTATGCATAATTGTGGTATGGGATTTTGAAACCCATATTAGTTACTTCAATGTGAGAACTGAAGTAGAATCACAAATCAGTATCGGTTACTATGCCCTTAGGCATTATGTCTTTCGTAAAATTACATCTTAGAGCATTATTTTATGAGTTTTAAAACACTTATCAGTGTTGAAGAAATTAAATGCATCAGATTCAGATGTTTTAATCTAGTTTTTAAGTTGGTATCTCAATTTATTTTATGTTATTGCGTAAAAGAAAGTTGGCCACCAATCAATTTTGAAATGTCAGCATTAAAAGTCTCGGAATCGAGACATTTGTATTAAAATGAAGATTTTTGTACATATGGGAAGCATGTACGTGTGAGTATACATGTTTATATTCACACGCACGTAAATTCACACACCTATATCCTAGTTAACACCCTGTATGATGGGCGAAGCGGAAATTCACACTCGCGCGCGCGCGCTTTTCGTGGGATAGCTACGGTTGCTCCCGGGAGGGCCACGGCCTCCTCGGGTACTCTATTGTTTCCGAGACCTCAACGTATGGTGTAGCTCGTTCCTCCACCTCCGTTCTCATCCCCCCTCGCTCTACTCTAGCCTTCCGCTCCCAGAGCTGCAAGCACATATACTTTTTGTAACGAACAGCCGAGGAGTGCCTCCCGTTCGGTGAACTATTTTTTTGAAAATTCGTCGTCCCAATTTTTTCGCAATTGAAGATGCTCTTGAAGAATATGTCCGTCACTTCAACCTATGAGATCACATCTCCTTTCTCAATTTGTTTTATTCAATATCTGTTCGCAATATTTAGAGTAAATTTCATCATACGTTCCCACGTTTTTTCTCTTTCGCCCTTCGTTTGTCCTCGTGCAGAATTTCCATGCATGCTTACCAAGAATTTAGTAATATGTATGTTTGTGTGGGTGTGGGTAGGTATATATATATACACACTCACACACATATGAACACACACACACAAATAGTGTCCAAGAAAGGTTTTCAGTACTATTGCAATCTAGGTTGTAACGTTGCCCTAAAGCTTGGACATTTATCTAATTTGTCAATGTCGTATACTCTCTCAATTAATTTTAATTAGCTATATTTAAATTTGTAGTTGTTTAATTTTATTTTATCATTTAATAAAATGCTTTATCAATGAAATACTTTAAAAAATACGCTGTTCTGCGGTCAAGGAGCCAGTAGAATTTTAGTTATAAGTTGTTCAATGAAAATTGCATTTATGAAATTAGCATTACGAACGTTGAATTCAAAATCAGTAAATACGATTTTTATATATTGTTGACGAATGCAATCGCATCGTAAAAAATTATTTGAACTTTTGGCATAAAAGGTCGATCTGATCACCATGCTCAATCATATAGGCTTCACGGAAAACAAGTCATTCTGGCGAGGTTTAAAGACCTAGCACCCTTCGTGCTGCTTAAGATGAACGGCTTCTTAAAGTGAGCGACTTGCTCGTCTAATCCGCTTAGCCTTGTGCCCCAGATGACGCCTACATGTCTAGCACTAAAAAACACTACTCTCGTAACAAATGCGTGTTGTAAATTTGCATTACTGCAGGCTCTACTGCAATGATCGTTTTTAGACCTTACGCCTGAACATTGACTTAGTCTTGCCCGCGTAATTTGTAACACGTAGTCGCCGAAGGCGTAGATTAATCCTGCATCTTTAATAGGAATATCGTTAATCACGGAGCAGGACTCCAGTGCGGGCGGATGATGACGTAAAGATATTTGGAAAGGCATTCTCTATTATTGATCTGGCCTACTTTTTTACATGCAAAAATCAGTATATTTGGTGTAAATGCTTAACTTTCCAGTCTGTCTTAAGAGCGAGAGCTCTTCTTCCATCCGATTCAAAGAGATTCCCTCGCAGTATTTTCCTCTAATGCCTTTCCGAGAGGTCTCTCTTCATTCGCACCGTCGATTTTTTTATTACTTGTTCACCCAAGTTCCTACCCACCGTTGTTCATCAAAACCCCTTCCACGCTTCCCCTAGAACCGTTTCACAGTCGCTTTCTGAGCTCCTCGTCGGAATTTGGAAAGCGGGCGGTACAAACCACCCTCAACACCACCGCAAAGCTGTTCCCCCGTCTTCCTTCTCCCTTAACCGCTGCTCGGACTCCCTCCTTCATGTCTCTCTCATTCCGAATCAACCATTAACCAATCCCGACTCTAATCCCTTTCCTCTTTGTCCAAATTTCCTTCTCTCTCCTTCTGTCTCCCTCTATAGTTTTCCGAAGTTTTCTGTAGCTCCACGAGACAATCGTCTCGACTCAATGAACTGTTCTTTTCAGACGAGTTTATCTGTTTCTTTGTTTCTTGATTCTCTTCATCTCTTTTCTCATCATTTGCTCGAGGCGGGTTTAACATTGTTCTCCGTTCATATGTTTTCTTGATGCCCCTCCTCTCTCTAAGCGATTCTCCCCCCTGTTGATTTTTATAACGCTAATTTGTGAATGAACTCGTATGTCCGTTCTTGTAAGTTCAATCCAATATCGGCGGGGTGTATTTTTGAAAAGGATTATTTAAGGTAACTGATATAACAAGAAGATTTCTGTTTGAATTTCTCCCAGAGTCACACATTTGTTCTTTTTCCTCTCCTTCAATTTCGGTACTTTGAATCTATCTTTTCATATGCATTTACAATAAATTTACATATGTTAAGTGCATTAAGTATCCATATGTTCGTTCGATTTAGACGTTCCAAAAAAATGACAAATACAATGTATTCAAAGTATTCAAAGGAATTTCAGATTCGAAGTATTGTTATAAAATTATTTAAGAAGAACGACTGCATAATTGATAAATTAATTTATCACTTCGCAGTTTTGATTAGTAAATTGATGCATTAATAATAATTACTTCCCGAATTAAATGGATATTTCATAAACAATTATGTTAAACACGTTTACCGGTTGTTTTCTTTCCCTCAATATCTCTGTTTTTTCCTCTATAATGTCTAGGAAATTCTCTCTCGATATTTTTTATATTTACCTTAGTAACAGATTGAGACGAACTTGGATGATGGGACGTGCTAAGGAATTTACGCCATGATTTATTTAAAATTGGAACTTTTGTCATTCCCTAAAACTTGAAACGGTGAAAAGTTGTCATCCACTGAAGATGCATTAATAACGTTGAACTCTGTATTGAGGATTTTTATGTGTTTTCCCCTGTGAAGGAGAAGTAAATTTGTGAGTCACATCTCCCTCCAGCAATAACCGATTTGATAATTTGACGCTGTGTCGTAAAACAATAATTTTATTCTTAAAACCTATCATCACGCTATTTGGAATATATTGACAATCTAATGATTTATTCCCTCCAAATCGTTAAAAATTTTGTTAAATACTGGAAAAATTACCTACTAACGTACGAATACGAATTGGTTAATGAGATGCAATCGATTGTAAACTGATTCCCATTAATTTTTCTCGAGGTGAGATTGGGATCGTAAAACTCTAGATTTATGTGTAGTTTAAAAACGATTGGACCAATAAAATCAAATCTATAGGCTTTGAATTCAAATCAACAGTATGAACCAATGGACATTTTTTTCTCGGCGGTAATTGGCTCAATGGTGCAATAAAGACTTTGAATCCGGACTTTATCACATATTAAGGATGCCCTTACCCAAAACTGCGGTTAGTAACTTTTAAGATTATATACGCAATGATTTAATAAGTAATATACACAATACAATTTCAGCGCTGCTTCGTATTTAGCCTATGACTAAACTATTAAAATGACTTTTCCTGGGATTATGAGGCTTTTTTACGAATATATATAAATTAAAGGGGTGATAATATGGTGTTATGATTGACCTTAATTTTATTCTATTTTTTCCATTTCACCGACACTATTTTAAATAATTAGGAAAAATAAGTTTATAGTATTCACTAATTTCGGATGAAAAAATTAGGTTCTCAGGTTATTCGGAATGTGTATCACCTATTTTTATAAACGGGCGTAATGCTACCATATTCTGAGCCCGAAAAATGTCACCGAGTGTTCTCCGAGTAAAGTGGCGCAAGCAGCCTCGCACTTGGCAATTTATATTTTACCCATCTCTCGGAATCCACTTGAAATATTCTGGCGAGGTAAGTCAGGAATTCAATTCAGTAAAAATGCACATAGGCATTTAAGCCTTTCTATGTAATTCGGGCACGATGTTTCTTTTTTTTTTCAACCGGGCGCTATGGCACCTAATTTTGAGCCCGAACAATTTTACGTTTGTTCCCCTGGAAAAGTGGTGCAACCGCTACACCCAATAAAATACTCAGTTTCACATGGTCCCATGCAAGCTCAGAGTGGGTCTGTTATGCGGAACAAAAGTAATCCCAAAATAGGCCAAGTTATGCTCAGAGCACTTAAATTACCATTTACAACATTTCCCGTGCTTTGGCGACAGTGGCCCCACAGGCCTTCAACTTCTGCCGTTCCGCGACTCGTTTTCATCCCCCTTCCCTCGTCTTTGTTCTCTACTCTCCTCGGGGCCACTCACCTCGTAAGAAAAGCTACTCGTTAAGCTTCGGAGTAAGACCGCAGTGGGCGTGAGGCACAGGTTTGGGAGTCAACCCCCGTTTTCCCAACTCCCTCTACCCATCTCCAATTATTCGACCCCACATTCGCTCACAAGCGCTAGTGCTTCCCAGTTCTTCTACATACTGGAGTTGCTCATCACGTTGATACTCGCATCCCATCCTCCTAGGCCTTTATTGTCATTGCTATCTTTCCCTGTTGATGTAATGAGTGTAAATGTTTTTTCACAAGTACACCACTCACATGTCCTCAATGGGCGGTTTAAGCATGATTAAGTGAACAATATACCTCGTCACAAGTTTAAGAAATAACTTAAAAGATTTCAAAAATCATGTAACGTACCACAAATATTGCTTATTATGGTATCATAAGGTCCTTTCTTAAAAGATCAGTCACGAGGCAGAGTACACATACTGTGTGTCAGGAAAGGGTAGAATTGGTGGAATTTATTGTAGGTGAGAGGTAAAGGATTGATGGGGTTTTTGGTGCCAAGTATGATGTGTTATGGTAGAACACAGAAAAAACATATAACATAGAATACACACACACATAAATATATATATGTATAATTTGTACGGCACAATAGAACTCTAAATAAAATAGTTAACACGTAAAAGGACATTCACGTTGTAGATTATTTGAGGTTTCGGCCTTCTGTGATGTCTTCTTCAGGTCAGACTCTACCTATTATCTATTTTATTTCGTGTTCTATTGTGCTGTACAAATGCTATTTTTGCTCTCGTGAGTGCTTCTTCATCATCTATATGTATGTATATATTTAGGTATATATATATATACATATGCGAGAAACTATTGATTTTATCAATACACTTCGTATAGAATCATCGCAGATCATTTGTGGATGTGTTCCCCCTCTAATTAAAGCCAATAACGCTGAGTAGAATACACATCTACAGGAGGTCAAATTTCGTTTCTGAATCAATTTTCCGCAAGTTGATTACGATAATTACATTGTTGATACTTCGGTCGAAGTCCTGGAGTCTTGCAAATGTACTTTGAAACTACTCAGCAAGCAGTCGTTGAACCAAATAGAGGATTACCGATACATTCTAGAACGCTTAGCAAAAACTATCCCAACATATTTGGGAAGATAAAAGTGAAAAAAATATTTATTAAGTCATTTGCGTATGTGATAATCATATCATTAAAACAACATAAGATAGCATTGATTTTTTGGAAGATGATACTATTATTTGGAGAGAAATAAGCCATTCTAATCGCGAAAGAGCTATAAAGATATTTCTCTGGCATTCAATAACGTGAAAATACATGAATTTTGGGATTAAATTCAGAAATATATGCGGTAATGAATCTTGTAGAATTTTAGACGAATTAACTGGTCTACTCTTATACACTCAACTCTATTTGAGCTCAACTCAAATGACCAATTATGGTATCGGCGGTGTTCTCTTAAAAAAGATTTATGAATGCGCATAAGGCTTAGCAAAACCTAATTTTTAAAATGACTCATGTCTTTTCTCAATAAATATAAGTTGAATCAAATATACTGCGAGCATGTAAGAATTCTGTTAGCTGAAAACAAGTAATTTAAGATTAAGTGGGTCCTAAAACACTTGCATTAGTTGTGAAAGGAGCCCCTGCATACTTAATTCTCGATGATAGGTTACCTATCAAAATGTATCGTTCCAACGTTTATTCTCAGGGCATCGAGGAGGAAACATAACTGACGCAATTACACGGTGGGTCAGGAAATCGTGGTATAATTAGAGAAACTGTTGCATAGATAGACAATTGGATTCGTTTTCCCATTGTACAATTAACGAACACGGAGCAATAGGGGGAAATAAACAAATTAACAAATATTTACCCTTTCCAGGCCCTTTACTTCCTCTCCTTTTTGTTGCTAACGATCTAACAGCTCTTGCACTTGTGTATACTCAAGGGCTATCATGTCCATTGCCATATTGCCAGAGACAACGCCCTTAATACTGAGTCCTAACCCGTTTCTCAAAGCGACCTGCATAGAAGCTCTAGTAATTACAATTGGAGGAACATATTCTGCTTATGGTAATCAGTGGTGCAGTACTTGTTAATTTCCTATGAGTATTTTAATTGAAATAATGTGAAAATAAACTTTTTTATTTAAATATACAAAAACACTATTTTTAGAAGACTTGCAAATCAACTCGTAGCTTAGAGAAACTCGCTGATGTAATCTACAGGTTTTCGGGTTCCCAAGGTACCCAGAACCCTGCTTCGTAAATCTTACTCGGAAATAATTGATGTCCATACTGCTGTCTGAGAAGCGTTGTGCGGTAAGTATTAGGCGTTTCGAGGTTTTAACTGAATCACAAAATTGAAGAGTCAATTTTTTTACCGGAACTATTTTCATGCATCAAATATCATTTGGTTACGTATTTTCCAATTAAAAGGTAAAGCGAATAGAGTAATCAGAGACAAGGTAATATCCCATAATCAAGTAAAGAACATTATGAAATCAGTTAAAGAAAACATGCCCTAGGTAGGCTTTCCCAATGTGTCAATGCTCAATTTGTGGATACCTGTGAGCTAATGAATACTAAAGAATCAGCAAGGGTCAGGAAATAAAGTTGCAAATGCAACATGGTCGTTCTTTTGAACGTCTCTTCTTTGTCATTTCGTGGTCAGGTGGTGTCAATCTAACACGAAGTTAGATTGAGAATACCCTTTGTTTTCAGGGAGAGAATGGGACTTAAACTTTTTTACCATCCTGCCTATCTTAAAGATGACTGAGGAGCTTGACGGAGGATAGGAACGTAGTATTTCGTTTCGAGTGAAACCGCATATTTCGGTCTCGATAATTATGGGTTGCCGGAAACGCAGATCGGATGGAATGGGAAAAACATGAATGAAATAAATGCCATGTTCGGAGATAAAGGCGCAGATTTGAGGGAGTGGGAGACAATATGGCGAAAGGAAGATGTTAAAAATCCTTGAGAGGAGAAAAGAGGAAAGATTTCCGAGAGAAGTACTGAAAGGTGTAGTGTTGGAGGAGGCGGAGGAAAGGGAGAATGAGAGAATAAAGAGTAGGGAATGGAAAGAGAAGATGAGGTGATGGGATTATGGAGAGGAGGGGATCCAGGTTGGGAATGAAGCGAGTATGTTCGGTTATGGTATGTGGGAGATTTGGTATATGTGGTACATATATAGTATAGTATACATGGTATGTATATATGGTATGGATAGGGAGATGAGAGAATTTGTTGGGGCAAAATTGAGATCTTCAGATGTCTCAATTATATTTGTAGAGGTAGAATGAGAAAGGGGTTTCAGAGAGGAAGAAGTCAATGGGAAAAAAATCTAAAACTTACTTTTTCTGCATGGGAAATTGATGCGTCGGTGTGGGCCCCGTGGTTTGATAAAGGCCATAAAGGCGTTAGGAGTGAGATTGGCGATTTCCTTGGAGGAGTTGGGTCTACATCACTGTTTCATGGACCTCGAGTTTCCATTTTCCCTTCTATCCCATGAAACTTCGTGTTTCCTTGGCTTTTTATCCCCCGCCTAATCGACATTTATAGAAAATGAAAATCAGAGAGGAGATGCCTATTTAAGAATAAACAAGCGCTTTTTTATATGCAATAGGTATCTGGTGAATGAAGCTCAGTTACTTCAACTCATTCTGGTGCTTTAATGAAAATTTTTAATGCAGTGATAGTTGAAATAGTAGTGTACATTTAACGCAATAGTGTCTTGCTTACAATAAAGACTGACTTTGTCCACTTTTTTCATCCTAAACAGTTTTGGAGCGGAAAGTGATTTCTGCTAAATTACTTAGAAAATAAACTAACAAAGGGTTATCAATGCAGTAGCTGCAAGAATTTTAATTGCAGTTAAGCCACTCACTTTAATGGTGTACAATAATTTTAAAAATTCACTACACCATTCCTAGGAATATAACCGGGAAACATGGCTCTTCGTTAATTGAAATTTTTGTAATTACTTGGTGACTGATTAAATCCTCATATCGAAGCAGTAAGAGTAATGTTAGAGCTGAAGGTAATTATTTAGATTACCAAACGAAAAAGAAGGCTAGATTGCTTTTCTTAGGTTGATCCCTTTGATATTTTGGTGAGAAAGGAATAAAACGAGAGTAATGATATTTAACTTGTTTTGCAATTTATCAATTACTTATGAACACGGAGTGTATACGTACAGAATCGCAATAAAAAAATGTAAAGAAAATTTTGCGCTCTATATGATAAAATCATTATTACATAATAAAAACATGCTGAATTTAACTTTCTTCGACTTAAGTGAAAAGAGGGGTGGTGGAAGTTTTGGCGGATGATTTGGTTTTGGGCTGAACGTTTGACCGTATTTTTCAGCGCAAATACGCGACGATTCGTTCAAATTTTCGGGGTTCAAGAATGTATCCCGATAACAAAGTACAAAGGGAAGAGCCTAATGAAGAAGAAAGCGCTCACGACCGATAATGGGATTTATAAAGAGAGAAAAAGGGCACAGCGCTGGAAGCGATAAGAGGAATTTAGGTGAATTCTCCTGACCGAGGTAAAATGGAATGGGAAGACATCGAGAGGAAAGGCATTTGAGGTTAAAAGCTAGAATATCAAGCGGAATAAGGCGAATTTAGAAAGATCTTAATAGGTGAAACCATGACCTAGAATTTAGTTGGGGAGGAACGGGAGGAAGGGCGATTAAGCGAGGCAAAGATAGAGCGATTAAGGGAGCAGGGGAGTAGGATAAAGATCGGAGGAGATGGAAACTTCGAATGATTTTGCTTGGGTGGGGGACTAAGAGAGCCCCTTGGGAGAGGAAGAAGGGGGATTAGGCCAAGGAAGCAAGCGACGTCATTTTATTCATAACCCCCAGCTAATCTGGGAAAGGAGGCTGTGGAGGAGGGGGAGGTGGGAAGAAAACGGAAGACCAGGAAGGAGTAGAATATAACTATTAGGGATCGGAAGTGAAGACGAGGAGACCGGAGGGAAGCTGTGGAACGTGTGAAAACGAGTAGGAAAACAGTAGGGTGGGCGGGTGTGTGTAAGGGGATTTTATGGGGAGGAAGTTGCCATCGTGCGAACGGCGATAGTGCGAAGAGCGCCCTGGGAGCTGAGATGGAAAAATTAGCGCAGCTGTAAGTGAAGGGGTTATTTTTTTCGGGATGGAATGGGGAGAGGCGTAAGCCTGGATCCAAAAGAAGATGGTCGAAGGTGGGGGGGACAGATGCGCGTGCAGAATCGTAGGCGGAGGAAGGCGTATCGGCGGCGAGGCGTAGGAAAGAGATTAGAGGTGAGGCTTAAACGGTAAGTGGTTCGAGCCGTGGAAGGAAAGACAAAGTGAAACGGCCGGAAGAGAAAAAAGGGAAGGGAGGCCTGGGTGGGGGGGCAAGGGAGCTGGGGGATGCATGGATTCCACATGAGAAAGGATAAAGGAGGGAGGTATCCAGAGTTTGTATGGGGATAGAGGGATGAGCGGTGGGATGGGTCTTTCCAGGGAAGAGTGAGATCGCAGTCTCAGGAGTTTGTATCGGTGGCGGCACGGAGATGAAAGGGATGGCACGTATGAAGTGACGGATGGCGGAAAAGAAAATTTTCGGATCACGTGAGAAAAGAATACTGGAAAAAGAAAGAAATCGGTCCAGCCGGGGGGTCGAATTCGTCTTGGTGATAGGGAGATAAAAAAATGCAGGGTTAAAAAAAATTGTTCTTGGGCAAGAGATACCCAATAGAGGGAGGGCAAGGCGGGAGAGGGAGTAGGGTCTTCCGAATGAAAATATCGGGAGAAAATCTTCTTCCGCTTCATCTAATTTTATGAGTGGAAAGAAGAAGAAAAAATCAAAATTTTTGGCCCTCGGAATTGGGAAGTAATGGGGCAAATGAGGCGTAAACAATGAGAAAATAAATCTTCCAAGGAACCGCTTTGTGGAATCACTCGGGGCGAGCGTGAAAAAATGCGATACTGTGAAGCTGGCGGACGCAAGTGAGAGCGAAGTGACGAATTTAACGTGGGTTGTTTCTTCAATTGCTATGGGGATAGTTGAAATGTTTGATCAGAAGTTCTGCGGTGAAAACTTGCAGATGCGGTGGAATAGTTATGCTTCGGGTATAGCAAAACGTCTCTTGTTTGAGGATTGAAGAGAGCAATCCGTCCAAACTACGGGAGAGGTGAATGAACACGAGGATTGTGCGCACCAGGAATAGCTCTGGGATTATATGAGCGAGGTGTGAGGGTTTTCCTTTGGATGTAGGCGAAGTTACTAGGTAGCGAGAACTTCGGTGAAGGAGATCGATGGTTTTGACTTGGACTTCGACTGCCACGGGAACTGTTCGAATGCACAGGGGAATGGAGGGATATTGAAGAAGAAGGTGGGGGTGGGAAAAGAGAGGGAAAGGCAATACCCAAGACGAATGGATGTGGGAATACCTCGTGGTCCTCCTGAGCGATTTCAAAAAATAAGATGCTTTAAGAATTTTTGGAATAGTAAAGGACGGATAAGATGTGGATGAAGGGAATAACGTGAAGGGAGAATTATTTCCTAATCGGCTTAGCTTCTTCGTCTTATCTGCTACGCATATATGCTAATTTTTTCCGTTAATAAATTATCACAAAAAAGTAAATAACCATGAACGAAAAGCAGTTTTTATGTTAATGCATAATTTTAATTTGTCAGGTAAGTGTATATACTAGTTGACGGTATTGGTTTATTGACTCTAATCATTAAAATTTTATTTGATCGGGTAGAAATTTTTACTCCGAAGTTCTGATGGAAGCCTACCTCCACAACTGTGAGGCTAGCATTCCTAAGACTTAGATATTTACATTTTATCTCCTTCATTCCGGCATGAATCGCAAGTATTTCTCATGTGTTTCCGGATTTCAAAAGAGGACACTTCCCTTACATTCTCTGCGATATTTCATGACTCCTTTTCGTCGAAGAAACAGTCTTCCCCTTCCTTCTCCCCTCTTACTCTCTGATAGACGCACAAACACCCCGACCCCTAAGCTCTTACCTGTCACAGTGCGAGCTTTTGTATGCCTCCATCAGCCTCCCCCTCTTCTGTAACCGACTTCGTTCCACCTTTAGTTATTTCTAATATTCCCACTCTCCACATTTATTTGAACGCCATTTCTTAAAATTTGCTCATATTATCGCTTGTTATTTACTCCGGCTTTCTGACACCACGTTCAATATTACCAGATTTTTTCTATTTTCATTTCGAACCGCGGTTTAATGTTTCGTCAACAGTCTTGTGGAGTAGAAGATTTAATAAATAGGCAGATGACAAATATCTTTTGGGACACATAGAATAAATTATATGGAAATAGCAGTTGTACCAATGTCAAAAATAATTTTTATAGATGCTTTCCGTGAACTATAAACCCCGGTTTAAATAATTTTTCCAAAGGGATTCTTATGGAATTACTTTTTATTGTTTATTAAATAACCAAAACTGTTAAAGGCTGCTTATTTTCTCATAGGCAATTATATCCTCGCAGTCAGAAAATTTAAGGTTAAGAAACTGATGAATTTATGAAAATATACCATGTATAAAAATTCAAGCTTTTAAATCAAATGCATTCATAGTTAAATTCAAGCAAAACATCATCCTAAATTATTGACCTCAATCAAGAATTGTCTTTTCTCTCGTTGAGTTAGTTTTTAATTTTCACCGATATGACATTTTTCTGTCTCCGTATATTGCTATACCATTTTATCCAGCTTTCTCCTTCTCTCCTCCTCAATCTTTCAACATTTTCCCTTATCTTTAATGTCTTAACTCACTGCATTGACATTATCGGTCGATGACTAACACCGCATGGGACGCACCACCGCCGTGAATTTCTTCCAACCCTCCGCCGTTCCCCGACTCTCGGAAATCTTAGTCATTTTGTCCAAAATCACCTTCGCCTACTCAACCCGCAAAACCCTTCCCATTCTCCAGCGCCTCCGTCCCACTCCCCGACCTTCATCCTACCACTCCTCTTCATCTCGACCGACCCAACTCATCCTCTCCGAAGACCTTTCCTTCCACCCTCCCTCTAATTACCTTTTGCTCCTCCTTTACTCCGACCCTTCTACACTTTGCAGAAGATTCAACCGTAGGCTACTCCATAATTATGCGCTGCCAGGTATTTCGCAGGGATGCTATATCTGGCCCTCTCTCTGTCTCTCTTTACGGCCGCTTCTTAAGTTTTCCCATGGAGAGAATTTTCCACGTGGGATTTCAGTGAAGCTAGCCTCACAGTTTTCCTCTTTTGGCGACCCGCCCACCTTTTGCGGTTCACCACGAATTTGAACTAAAATGTTCAGGAGAGAGGATTAAATGTTTTTTTTTCATTTCCTCTCCCCTAAATTACAAGATAGTTTAAACGTGCCCACTGTCATAATATCTCCACCTTCAGGTAAAAACCTCATGTTTTACACTTGCAAAAAAAATCTTCAAGTAGGGGTCGTATTTTAAGAAACATTCATAAGCAAGGATGGAGTCATTATACAATTAAACATCAATGCGATAAATATGAAAATTTATGTATCATACTCTTAATTTCGTGGTCTAGCCTAACTTATCTATATTGGAATAAGTCTAATTTCTATGTCTAAACTAGGAAAAATATTGAGAAAAAGCCGAATGCAATGTTGCTTCATAGTTATTATACGAGTCCGCTGTAAGACTTCGAGCTGAGTAGAATTCTACAATTACTAAAACTTGTTTATTTAGCTATATTTTGGGCTAATATTTGAGTTAATTATAGCAATTTGCACATTTTTGACAGATAAATAGTAACAATAATCATCAAATATTAATTTATCTAGCCTGCTTTTTATGTTTCATAAATTATTTGGAACTTTAACAATTTTCATCCTGGATTAATGAAAGTGACGTCCTATCTATTCAAAGAGACGCGTGATTGTTTGAATAATTCAGAAATAGCGCTTATATGCATATTTACTGGAGCAGCGTTAAAAATGTGAGGAAAATTGCAATATTTTTACCAAAATGCGTAATATAAATAGTAGGTAGACGTAATGAATGGGCCTTTGGGTGTAGTAACTAACGAACTTGCCTTGACGATGATGGACGACCATGTTATTTTAGCTGTTTTGACCTTAAAGACAGAAGTAAATTCAAGTCTAAGAAGTTTCCAAATTTGGCGAATGGCTTAATGCCATCGCCTAGATATTAAGTGGTATCATGATTTCGAGAGTGTTACAGGTGACAGGCGTAACTATGCTCCCGTCACGGTCATTCGCAATGTGGAAATACATTCCAATAAATTTATGCTAGCGATTTTTTACTTCATTCTTATCACGTCCCTCATTTGTCAAGGTCCAAATTTTGTGAGCGTGGTATAACACTCCTTGGTTTGCTATTTGGTAATAAACTAAAATGTATGTTCCAAATGCATCCGAAATTGCTCAGAGACTTCCTCCTATTGGTGGTAGGTTATTGACGAACGACCTCTGTCCAGGTAGCAGTAGGATAGCTGTGGAAACTGGAAGCGTAAATTATTAGCAACGAGGAGGTTCGGACTTGGGTCGAGCTTTATTTTACCGTTGCTACAGCGATTTATTGCGAAAGTAATTTTCAAATGCATTCTTTTTCAGTGACAGTCTTTATCCGTGCCCATGAATCAGCCGAAAAATCACGCTCAAGTTCGTCACCGCAATATTTG
Organism: Hetaerina titia; assembly: GCA_037158775.1. NCBI lineage: Eukaryota > Metazoa > Arthropoda > Insecta > Odonata > Calopterygidae > Hetaerina > Hetaerina titia. The sequence continues at coordinate 87,134,912 of CM073772.1, forward strand.
TTTCGACCATGCCACCAACCATTTTTTTCCCAAACTACGCTCCTTTGCTCATTTTCATTTCCGACGCGAGCAGTGGCAAAAAAACGGATTTGAATTGAAAAACAAATTACGGTAGCGAGTCAAACTGGAGCGTTGTGGATTGCCAAGTCAAAAATATATCACGAATTGACTTATTTTAGCATCCCCTGTTGTTTTAATTTAAATTAAAACTATCCAAATAAGTAGAACGATTTCAGCTATCATATAATGTATACAGTATTGAGCAATAGTTTTATAGTTTGATATTTTTTGGATATTTCTACTTGCATTGCACAAGAAGTGGGCTCCAATAACTTAAGGATATTCAATAACTTAAGGATTACCAGGAAGAAAGTTTTATCATTACGTTCCAGCTGTCTAATACTATAGGAATGGAATCAGAGGGCAAGTTTAGAAAAAGTAGTTTTCCTATTAAGAATGTATCATATAATTGCCTCCTTTTTCGAGATATGCTCATTTAACGTTAATATGCACGCTCTTTTGTGAAAACTTAATAATCACGATTTTATGGAGCACTGTGTCTGAACATTCTTCCAACGGCATGAAAGCCAATTTGCAAATTATGATTTGTCCTTGTACTCTTACGGATTGCATATAACGCTTTTTTAATCATAAATAACGGTAAGGTGACCTAAATGGGCTTATTCATTCAGGGAATTATTTTTAGTTCTCCGGCAGGAGTTTCTTAAACTTAACTTATTGTTACCGTCAATAAAATAAATAGGTGACATGTCCAAGCATCCTGGATGGATACAAGCCCTATTTATTTTTTGTTCGTAGGTTTGAATTATTGGAAAAAATTATTAACTTCCTTTTATTCTTGCTATAAGAATGGATCGAATAGGTCCACACGAGGACAGTGAGCTGAAAATAAAACTTTAAAATATTTGGGCTTTAGATGACGGGTAAAAAATACAATAAACCATTGTTTTCTCTCGAAACTAAACTCGTCGGCTTTTTTGTCCATTTATTGCTAGTGTGGCACGTCCAAACTCGACGCGAAGTGTTGAAGACCCAATGTGGCCCGGGTTTATGCCATCAAAGAGCTTGGCAGGACACCATGTTCGGTTGCGTAAGAAACCTGGGAAAACTGGATGATATCCCCCTTAAAGGAAAAAAAAAGCAATCTCCCTCTCCATTGTCAACGTAGTCAAGCTGGAGCCAGCCACTCTAAACCAGACTCGCACGTGGGTGGACATTTTCAACACTCATACCGGTTTCACCTTTTCCCCAGAGCCCTGAGCTCGCTAATGACTCCCCGTATCATGCTTTAACAAGTGTTCTCAATCAACTCGACGTGGGAAGGATGGATCCCTGTCTCTCTTCTTCTGCTTGTCCTCTTCTTGGTTTACACCATCAGAATCGTCCCTCGCTTGTCCAGAGCATCTCTTTCCAACAATCCTCGTCTATTCGACCATGCGACCGCTCCCATTTCATGTCTTTTTTACGTACACTCACTCCTCTTCGTCCCCCCCCCTCCAACCGCCCTCCCTCGCCATCATTCTCTGCATAGTTACCCGCACCCGTGAAGTGCTCGGCGTTTGTTTTGCTTGATCGTGAAAGTGAGCAGAGCGGTTGAAGGAATTGTGAGAGATCAGAGAAAAAGGCGATGGACGTACACCAGAATTACTCGACCAGTAGCTGTTAGTATTCTGGGGATATTTCGCAGTGTATCTCACCTCTGTGAGCTTCTGACTGAATAGAACAATTTCGCGAATTTCTTGGCACTATGCATTTCAAGTGTTAACTTTTGCTCTCTCAAAGGAGCTGAAGTACATTGCATAATGATGTAAAATGCACTGTTACAATGAGAACTGCGTATGAGTTTTCTCATCAGTCACATTATAAATGGGATGAGTAGGGCTAATACCATTTTATACCTGAGTGGCAGTTTTCTTACAGTTTCACCTTTGATTTCTGGGATGTACTTGGACAATGTAGAACAAATTGAATTTTTTTTATAAACTAGTCAGTTCCAAGAATCTACGTAGAGTTTTCAAATTATAGAGTAAGCGCGAATTTCATAATTCTTTCTGCAGTTTTTTTGGGATTTCCGGAGAATGATATCAATGTGAATTGAGTTAATTTACAAAGTTTGCTACTGACAACAAAACCGTTGGAATAATGGGGTTTGACTCTGCAGTTAATTTAAAAAAGGAAATATAAATCTCTATGAAACTTTACTATGCGATCTCAAATATTTAGAAGAAATCTGGCTCTTTTTTGCTTGTGAAGAATTGTGATCCCGTTTTGAAAAGTATTTTGGTATATATATATATATATATATATATATATATATATATATATATATATATATATATATATATATATATATATATATATATATATATATATAATATTTATTTATTTATACATAATTATTTATATATGCATAATATATATAGTAGAAACTAGAGTTTTTAAAAGAGAAAGTAGGAAAATATTCAAATTTCTCGTGACTCGCGTGCATCGTTACCTTTTTCATGTGGATTAATGAAGTCGGCTAGTTACTACACTCCATTCATTATTCAACTTCTATTTCCAGCGTCGGAAACGTTGGTTTTTCTCACATTCTTGTCTTTGCACTGGTTGACCGATCCTCAAATTTTGCATTAAATATTGATGAAGGATGCTGTGCCAAACGCTTTTGTTCGGTCAACGGATTAATGTGTCATAATAACGGGAGGAGCGCAGAAAATTTTCGGCGGAATATTCTGCGATCCAGTGCCGTGGAAAAATAAAACGTCGAGAAAGTTTTTGATGAACTTCGTCCGAATTCCGCGTTTGGCCAGCGAGTCCTTTCCGTCTCGCGGGGAAGGATCGCGAGCTAGAGGGAGGGGTGGTCCCTCATTTCATTATTCATCCGTTCATCCAGTCCGGATGGACGTCCTGAGCCGGTCGGCGGCGACGCGGCTGCATTCTCCCCTATAATGGACGACGACGCCCGACCACGCACTCTCTCGACTTCCTCGGACAAGGGACGAATCTTTTCATCCCTCCGCCCGTCCACTGTTCCCGTCTTTTTTTTAACCTGCTCGTTTTGTTCCGCTTATCTCCCGTTTTATGAACTTGTCAAAATAGCGGGGAGGGCTTGCCACCAGATAATTTTCGAGCCAACTCCGTGATCTTCCTTTTCTGCCTCCGTCGCGCTTTGATTTGACGCCAAAAATCGCCCTTTGCTCGATTGTTTTTCTCCCTACACCTCTGATGGCCTATTTTATTTCTTTTTCCGTGCTTTACACAAATCATAGCATCATGTGAGAAGGACGTTTGGATGGATTTCCCCTCAGTGGAAGTCCGTAGCTTTTCATCATTCCTTTGGAGTTGCTTCGCGATAGCCAATACACACCATTAAAATTACACCTCACCTACGTCCAGGCTTTTGAGATTAATTTGTGATCCGTGATAATTCTAAACTTCTTACCTATGGTGAAGTCTTCAACTCACATCAATAAAAGTTTCCTAAGGAAAATATCATAATGTTCTACGAATGAGTAAGCGTGTTTATCTCTGATATTAATAATGAATTTTACAAAAAGCCAATAATTATTTTGAAAATGTCATTAATTTAGGTAAATCCTAACAGGATAAAATACAATACGGCAGACCCAGGTAAGGGAAATATTTAACATTGTACTGTATTATCGTGTGTATTCAGTGCAAGGGATTCAAGAAGTTTAAAAAAAAATTAAATTGAGTATTGCAATGAATAAATAGGATTGTTTTCAAGAAGCACCACAGATCATAAAATACAATAACAGACTTTTAAAAGTTTCAAATAAAGCATTTTTTTAAATAATAACAAATTCAAATAAATAACTGTGATTTTGGGAACTGGAGAAAGTAGGTATATTCTCAAAAGAAAATACGCAGCGTATGTACGGGATTGTCTTTGTCATCTTCATTTATCTTCTAAAAAATATAGGTAGGCACTACGTGGATTTGTTGCAACAAAAGGTAGGTACAGATGACATATATTTAAAAAGGATATGTCAACAGTACCTTGTCCCTTGTGATAAAGCTTGTCGGAAACTTCAAATCTCGTTTCCTTTGGTGACGCTAAATGGAAACTGTTTATTAAGTACAGTAACTGTATATTTGGGGTCCCTTCAAGTTATGTTTGGAATTAATTCTGATTCCTTCCTTAGAGAATAGGAAGTGGAAAATCGCAGGTTATTTATAGCCTTCTTTAGTGACGATAAGACGCTAATACCAACCTGAACACGAGCTCTGTTGTAGATCATACCCTGCTGTGACATATTATCTAGATTTTTTTTTGGCAATCATCCTCAATCATGCCCTCCCAAACTTCCTCTTAAAGTTTAGTTTTCTTCATTAGCCTGAATAAAATACTTGTAACTCTAACTTAAGCACATTTCCATGCAATCGTATGTCCCAAAAACTATATAAATCTTGAGAGAATCAGAGGAATTATAGGAAATATTTACATGAAAATGCATTGACTAATATTTTCATTTCATTTCAAAATTTTCTTCATGTCGACTTTTTTTGCATTCCTTCTTTTCACTTCGTTGATGACGTTAAATAAACTACAGAAGTATTGTTTTAATATTCAGAATATTTAATCCATTCAGAGTGTACGGAATGTCCGTGAAATTTTCCATGCGATAAACTAATATGCTGGTAATAATAGCTTTTGGAGAATATTATCATTGGAAAGTAATGATTTTTAAGGCCTTCAGTAAGAGCAATTATACATATTACGGCTGTATCCAACTTACCCGATATAAAGTTGTTCGAAGATATTTTGTTGAAAAGTTGCATACGGCTCGTTCGAGCATTGCGTATTGTGCTAGCCCCCAGTCGGTTCTTCTGTTTATTTAGGTTTGTAACGCGTGTTGATTCACGCTCTTCAATTTTGCGGCCGAAATAATTCATCAAGCTTATGGTCAGAACGAGCTAAATGAACCCCTTAGGGGAAGCAATTGGTTCTAAAATTTCCACTTCGATGCACCGACCCATTGCCCTGCCTTTCGATATCGCATTATCCAACTTTGCTGTTCTCATTCCCTCATGTTCCCAGAGAGTCAGCCAATTTTTTTGCGCCCCGAGGGCAATGGTCCCGGGTGCGATTAAAAGCCGTCTATCACGTGAACAGCATAACGGATTCGACCCCCTCCTCTACACTTATAGAGCATGTCCCCCTTATTGATCCCACCGCCCCTCCATATTTTATTTTGTTCCCGTTATGTGACGCGCGAATTTGGTCCGTCGATGAAGGTATCGCTCGCCTCGATTATCTAAGGGCGATAATGACCTACTTGTTGTTCTTGTTATATTTAATTTTATTGAGGAGAAAGTAATGGTGTGTTCCCCCGAAATCATTTGAAATAGCAATTGTGTAAACACTTGAGGGCGTTAAAATTGTCAACAGTGTCGTTGCCGTGTTGCGTTCTCTTATACTAGGTGACAGAAAGTTATGAAAATAAATTATTTAGGTTGGAAGTTAGTGGTAATAGTTTTGGATATAACAGCAGAATCGATGGGCGCACGCATTTTTTTAATGTAAATTTGCATTAATGTACATTGCGTCCGTGCCATAAATTGGAGTCATCACAATGGGACATGGCATATGCTGCCAAGTCTAACTTTTTTATCTCCTTCCATTGAATATTAATACGAAGCAAGAATTGTAAGTAGGACTCGGTAAATTTCTATGTTAACTTTGGGCTCCCTTTTGCTGTTTCATTTGGCACTCGGTGATCTCTTCCAAGCTTATTGAGTACTAATTAATTTTAACCAATAAGACAGGAGCGCTGTTGAGAATATGAATGGAGTTATGAAAGGACAGGATAAATAAGCAGAGTAACTAATTACTGCAGTCAGGTGAGCGAAATTAAGAAAAAGTAATCTCATCGCTGGCATTAGTTCTATTTTTTGGGCAGTGGGCTGGGTTTTAATGTTTCATTCAACTAACCCCAAATGGCAATCGTATTGTGAACCTGAAACTTGACGACAGTGTTGTGAATTGAATCCGGTGTGTTATTTTGTAAGCCCTGTAGGAGAGCATTTGTGCTATTGAAAACCCTTTGAATGTAGTACTGTAACTGAAGCGTTGCTTTCCTATATTACTGTTAAGCAAGGAAAGAAATTGTTCATTTATTAATCGATAAGTACTTGATTGGTAGGAAATCGTGTTTAACGCACTCTGATAACTAATGCGAACGCTTTTTTCGAGGAAGTCAGTACAATCTACGCACGATATTCTTAGAGCAGCCTATATCTTCCATGTGGCCTGTACATAAGTTGCAATGTTAGCCTGCCGGACCTAAGAACAATCCATGTTATTCAGTAGTAGCATTAGTAGTTTTAGGGGAGACGTCAGTCGGAAAGGTCATTTACGCCATTAGGGATGGATGGGAAAGGAAGGACCTGGCGTCGGTATTAGCCTACTCTTATCGAAAGGTGCCAAGGGGTCCGCAGTTAAACGTCCCATCTAAGGGACGTCTTACTCACTCAAAGTGCTCTCCACAAAGCACTTCAAGTGGGGATCGGGATACCACTGAAAAAAATGTCACCTCCAGGATTCGAATCCAGGCCCTCTCGGTGGGAAGTCAGTAGGCTAGCCACCGCGCCATCCCGATCCTCTCAATATTATTTAGTTCAGGAGATTGGGGAACAGGCAACAATCATTTGGTAATATCCAATAAAAATTTATTTACGCAAGGGACAACTTGTTAATTCATAGTATGATTCTAATACAGGAAATTCAGGAAATTATAGTGAACGTTACTAGTTTTTCGTGGTCCCATATTTGTGCAATTCGACAAAGAAATATCAAATACTCAGTTGTTTTATCATTAATATAAAAATTTATATATCCATAGAAAATAACAAAAAGAATTTATGCAATGCAAATCCAACGTATTGTCATGCATATAGTATACTACGATGTATCCATCGGGCTCAATACAAACGTGCGTGTGACCTTGCCTTGTTTCACCCGATTTAATCTTTCCAATTAAGAATGTAATCCTGACTAGCGACAGTATTGGTGGTATTAATGACAAGTTCCGTACTTCATTTCCTAAAATTAGATTACATATCGCCATAAAATATGATCATGATGGCAAGTATCAGAACCATTAGACGACACAATTATTCCATTATTCAAATTTTTGTTCAAAATCATTTTAAAAATGTTTATAAAGTCTCTATCATATGTTTTTATACGAGAATTTTTGTAGCTCTCCTCTTTTACTGAATGTTATTATGAAACTTTTGTGAGGCTACTCAATCAAATTGGAATATATTTTATTAATGAAAAACATCGTTAATTTCTTGGCTTTGGATTAAAAATTCCACTTATCAAGTATGGTCGCCTGATTTTAAATAGCTCAGTAGTTTTATTATTATTAATAGCTCAAGAAAATTACGGAGTTTTTAGGGATATCTCTTGCGCACGCAAAATAGATAACCATCCTATTAGGGGTTAGGTATTCGTTAAATGTGAAGCCATTTCTTCTAGTTTGTGGTTGGCCAAATAATCCGTGCTAATGTACCCGCTGGTGATGCGCCGTGTAGTGGAATATGTTCGCCAGATGCATGCAAACTAAAGTCAGCAGAGAAGAAAAAAATCTACGAATCTTTCGTAAAATTAAACTGCTGCTGCAAAATCCTTATACGCTGGAGAATGAAAAGACAGATTCTACAAATATACGGTTCCTCCATATCCTCTCTACATTTCCGTAATGGCTAGTCATAACCATTAAATAGACACGGTCCTATTGCTAATGTGAAGAGATGTATTATATGTTAGCTATTTTTTTGTGCCGTGCAAAACTTCCTCTGGTTGTGAACCGCATATTCTGTCCATCATCGTTCATTCAGCTTGGAGATATTTTCTTTAGGCCGCATTTGTTTCAAAAGCACTGGGAAAATTCTGAATTTAATAGTCATTATGTTGATTGGGTAAGGATCATACACTTCTGTCATCACTTAGATGCAAATGGAAAGGTTTTTCTTTTGCTTGTTTTTACTCTGGAAATCACCCTGAGGGAGAAAATTGAGCAAACATTTCATCTCTCTGTCTTCCTTTTTCCGATGTAACTCTTTCTCCGAGCTAAAATTGTGATTTTTTTTATGTCTGATGCTTCAATGCCTGAAATATCAGTTTCTGTTGAAAATCTTGCAAATATTTCACCTTTTCTGGAATATATATATATATATATATATATATATATATATATATTCGATGAAAATATCATACCAGAATGCATAAATTCTCTGAATATTATGTGCTTAATTTTTCCTTTTTAGAACCATATAATTTTCAACTATTTCCAAGGTAACTTAAGAGTAGCTCCCCCTATAATTGTTGATTGTTTTCGCTAACTAAAATATGTAAGTTCCAGTTTTCATAATTTTCTTTATTAAAGAAATTTTTTTGTCTAGGGTAACCACAGTTCTTCTTGCGAAAGAATTCTTCAATAACCTAATTTTAATTTGAATTATCCGTTAAATTAGAAATAACACCATGTTATTGTCAATACGGAAGTACATGAGTATCCTTTTGCTTAACCTACCATTGAAGCGAAGGGCAATGTCATGTCTTGTTTAGATCTTCCTGAAAACAATTAGATAATCTCTTTTTCTCTTTCCGCTTTTTGAACTGAATCCCTTTTATGCATTTTTTATGCTGAAACACGTAACGGACATTCGTAGCAGGTTATGAATAACAAAATAATCCTTTGAATCCTATGGCTTGTAATAACAACTTCTCAGACTATCTTGTATTTTAGAGATACATTATTTACTCGAATTGTAATATATTAAGTCTTCGTTTCACTGAGATCTTACTCATAATTATTTACAAAATTAAATACATAATTCAACCCTTTAATTGTATAAGTTTACACACATTTTATACAAATCTTATGTTTTATGTATTTTTTTCGTGTTTTTTAAAGTTTTCTATAATTTCTATTTATTAACAGTTATTAGCTTGAAACTGTCATATTTACGGTTGGAAATGAATAGCTAATTCGGGAATAATATATCGAGCAGATTTGATCACGTCAGTGAGATGTACTGATATAAAATTATATTGTCATCAGTAAACTTTTCACTGTCAAAGATTTATTTTGGAAATTGATTAGTTTCTGGTCGGTGATGATGACTTTCCGCCTTTTTTATCTTAGGAATGTTTTAAATATATTTCTTAGACACTGTGATGCTTAGGCCGAATGTCATTTTTTTGTTATAATTTCTTTTTTATAAAATAAATATTTTTTATATTTAATTGTACATCCTAACTGCCCTATAAGGGATCCTGAATTCTGTCTGTACCATTGGTAAATGCTGAATTCATCGGTAATACTTTAAATGTAACTTATTACTCTATAATTTAGTATCATTCACTGCAGTGTCATTGCAAATGTAGAATTTATCTATCTCCGTGTGTTCATAAATATACGTACTTAAAAGTTGCTGCGTAAAATGAAAAAATCTTCACTCCTACTTTCTGAGGGGGTAATGATTGAAATGTTGAAAAATATATAATTTTTGCCTCGAAATTTATAACTACTATTCATAGATTTAATTATAATTTAAAGTAACATGTAAAGTATCGCTAAAAATACCTTTCGTTGTTTTTATATAAAATAACAATGTGATACTTGTGTTGCTACATTACAAAGAAATCAGATATGCTTAAATAAGATAAACAGCAGTAGTTGTCAAACAAGTGTAAGTATGCTGAATGCTGTGAAAAGAAAAAATCACCGTAATTATTCTCATGAATTAAAGTCAGTAGATGTTGAAAATATAGCACTTTAATCACATTTATATTTCTGTAAGGTATAAAATGTTTTGAAAATGATGACTAACTCTGAAAATACTTTGCTAGATGAATTCAATCAGCAGGGTATATCATGGAGACTGGTCAATTTAGTCACAGTTGCTCTTTTTCCTAAAAGTTATTGTATAAAGGACGTCATTATCTCTTGCATATCAGTTGAGACAACGGGTGGATATGTCCATTGGAGGAAGTCGAGTATTGTTTCAGGAACAACAGTAAATTGCAACCCACCTCACAAAACTCAATGAAATTCTAATTTGATTTGAGATATTTCAATTTTGTGGTGTGAAAGCGTTGTCATCGAGTAGTATGTTCAGTATATATGAACAGTAGTGAACACATGGTGAGAAAAAGAGGTGGGAATTAATGTTTCCGATCCCCTGCTCGCTGATCCGTCAGTCCAAGTGTGAATGCCCTCTTTGCGGGCGCGGATAAAAGGAAAGAATGGGCGAAGCAATCCTGGCGTCTGTGCTTGTAACTCCACCACTCACATTTTCATCTCGCGATTGTTGTAAGCCTGCCTAACCGAGCGATCACAGTAACTTGGGCGTGATATAAAAGGGGGGTTCGAGCTACGAGAGAGATAGATAGCTCGGCATAATGTTAGGCACGGAGTGAAGTGTTTCTAGTCGTGCTGAGGAAATGGGACGCGCGGAAAGAGGCGTAAGCCCTGAGAGATGGGAAGAGAAAGGAGGAGACGACGTAGGTGGTGAGAGGTGGGTGGGGAGGTTTGGGAGGGGGTTTGAAAGCGATAGGGGCGACCGGGGATGGGAGCGGGTGGAGAGCGGCAGGAGCGACTGCGCCGAGCAAGATTTTCTCGGGCGAGAATCCGGGTTGGGCGGGGGAGCATTTATCGCGGGATTTTCCTCTGGCACCTCGCGAAGTTTCAATTCGAAGGGGATGGAAGGCGGGTCGGGGAGGGTGGGAAGCAAGAGAGAGAGAGAGAGCTTGCGGAAAAAGGGAGGGAAAGAGGAGGTAAATGAAGAAAAAAGTAGGGCGTGAAAAAGGGGGAGCGGGGAGAAGTTTTTTTGGAGGGAAAAATTGCTGATGGAATAAATTTGAATTTATTTTGTACGCGACGGGATGCGGAGAGGCAGCGGCGGAGGTATCCACGCGCGTTCGCACACACAAGCACGTTGGTACCTGCCTTACTCTCCTATAACACCAGGGGCCGTGCGCCTCCACCTCCGCAACCCGATCCGTCCCCTTTCCCCGTACCTCTTCGTAACCTCCATTACTGTTTCCTCACTGCCGGTCTCTCGGATCTCTCACTCTCTCTCTCTCTCTCTCCCCACCTATCTCCTTTTTCCACTCTACCCCCTCCCTCACACTCCATGTCCCGTCTTCCATCCCGCTCGCTCCTCTGTCCATAAATAATTCTTCGGGGAGCCGTGAGATGAAAGTATAAAAGAAATGGATGGCTTTTTCGAATGTGTGCGTGTTAGTTCGAGGAGGGGGGGATTGTTTGTGTGTGCATGCGAGTGCGCCCGAGGGAGGAGCACAGCGCTTATTAACGACGGGGCGTTGGTCATGGGGTGGGTCCGAAGAGAGGTTTTGGAAAGGAACGGGCGATTTAGCAAGATATGAAGGCGAAGGGGGGCAGGGAGAGGGCGGAGATAGAGTGTAGGTGTGGCATTAGAGGCATCCGGAACTGCGAAAGGGGAGCCGTTACGGTGCGATGCACAGCTCACTATGTTGTCGGGTTTATTCGTTGTTACTGGAATCATTAAGGAAGAGATCTCCGAATATTTATCGTTGATATCCGATGCAGAAGAGGGTTGTATTTTTTCGTATTTCTGTCACAATGAGTTTAAACTTCTCTTTTTTTCTCATGCGAGAGGATTTTATCTTATGAATAGTGTCACGTCTTATTGTAAGCAAAGATATTATTAAGTTACGAAGAATGGACTCTTTATATTCCGAGAAGAAATGTTGTAAGCTTCCTAGTTCGTAATATCAAAATCTTGGAGATGTTAACGAAGATTTTGGTCAAGTTTGGAAAACGTTATCCTATTAATAAAGACAGTTTTGCGTAAAAAATTTAAATTTACACTAACAGGCATTAAGTAAAATGCTCTTCCTTAAATAAATATCATTAATCGTGAATATTGAGTACAATCTCAGAAAAAATATTATTATAGGAAATGCATAATATTTGTATAAGTAACACATGGAAATGGCATGTTAGATCAATAAATAATTATCGTAGTTTTCTTGAACTCTTTATAGTAAGTTTTCTTGAAGGCAGTACCGTGGTGTCTCAGAAAATCTATTTTAATCCTTCGGGTATATTTCCTTTACTTCTTTGGGCTTCTTTCCTTTCTTCTTTATATTTAAACGATACAATGCTTCCTGAAATATTACACAACTTGTTTAAATGTATCAATTGCTGTACTACCTCTGATAAGTAACTTGACGAATATATTCCCATATTCTTTATCACACATATTCTCTTGTAATTCTTGCATCCTGTTTTCCGCGCCCGTTCCCTGGAGACGAATTATAAGTGTATGTGTTTCTGAAGTTATTTGAATGTTTCTGAAAGTATAATCGCAATGCTTAACTTTATTCGGTTTCTGTAATAAAATGTTTCTGAAAGTACTTTCACAATACAAAATGGATTTTGACTTGTTAATGGATAACATTGTACGCTAGCCCCTGTTTTAACATTGATGCTTCTGTTTGTCTTTTTTATGAAGTAATGTTAATAATTTTATCTGCTCATCATTACCTTCAAAAGGGTTACTTTCCTTTTCGTGGTGAATAACTAAACTGACGGTTTTTTATGTTCATTTGTTATTTATTCCTTTGTTTCCCCTAAAGAACGTCTTTCCTCCTACGTTCCATCTCTGCTTTTTTCAGTGCGTTCACCCCAATGTTTGGGTTTCTTCATTTCCCGTCTCCCTCTCTCTGACTTCATTTTTTTACCGGCTCTCCCTTTTCAAACTCTCTGATTCTTACCTTTCACCCCGTACGCAATCTCTTTCTCTCACTTAGGACAAAAACACCTTATAATTCTCACTCTTGTCTCTCTCTCTGTTTTTCCAGCGACTTTGTTCCCCTTCCATCCTCTCTTATTAGCATAAATAACGACTGTTCCCCAGAACCATATTCTCCCCTCTTTCCTTCCTTCCTCTCCCCGCCATGTACAGATGTTTCCTGGGAGAAGAGTTTAAACTACAACTCCCTCCCTAATCACGCCTTAGCAACCTTATCACGCCGCTTTCATCTCCCCTCTCAGCTCCCCATTACGCTCAGAAAACACGGACGAGAGAGATTCTCGTCTCCCTTCCCCCTCCTTCCCGTCTCCATTGCGGCGTGCGACAAGTGTTATGGAAGAGATGGAAAATCCACCCCCGAGGACTCATCGCTGCCTTTTACGCACCTTCTTGTTATCAGCAAGGGAGGACGACTTCAGATCCTCTCACCCCCTCCCTCCATGCGTCCGCTTCAGATCCGTTTACCCCCCCTCTCATCGCACCTTCGCCGCATTCCCTCGTCTCAACACTCCCCCGCGTCTCTAATCCCCACGCCGTACCCCCATCGACTCCCATAATGCGTCAGCTGCCTAACCTGTGCTTTAATCGGTTACGAGCGAAATGGATTATCGCATGTCATAACCTCATCTCATCCTCAGTTGCGTCACGTTTTGGCATTGGTATGAGACTCCCAACCTTCAACTCGCATCGCTACGGGTTGCATCTCAATTCTCTTGGGAAAACTTCTTCACATAGCCAATAGCCATCAATCCTGGGATTGGTCTGACGCAGCTCCGCACTCAACTCTCCTATCTGCTAATCTCTTCGTGTGTGGTCATATTTCTTCGCTCACTCGTCTTCCGTTACCTCTCTCGTGTATCTGATTCTGGGTCGTTCCCTGAACTTCTTCTCTATCGTTTTGCTTCCAAAGTTTGTTCATCAAACTGTCGTGCATAAAAATATATTCAATGGGTTAGTGCCTCCGTATCTTTGGTTTTTTTTCCTTAAGCTGCTTTGTTCTTCTGCTCTACCTTGATCTTCGTTCTCTATCCAACCACTTGATCCGGATCGTTCTCCTATAGCTCTTATCCATTGCAGTAATCTTCTCTCTTATCCTACTGCCAATATACATATTCTAAAATGCGTAGAAAAATATGCGACGCATATAAACATCCATGACATCTTTATCTGCTCTGAAAAAAGTCAGTCATCCATAATTATCTATAAAAATTTGACGACATCGGCTGGGGGGGGGCGTATTAACTAACCATTTACATGCATCTTGCGTCGTGTAATTCATGAGTTTACGCGTCTTCTACTATTTCATCAGCTCACCATTTTCTCGTGAAGCTAAATAACGACACTTGTGAATGTGCACTAAGTTCAGTGTTAGAATAAGTGGTCATAAAATTTAATCCTTCTTCTGGTATGAAGATAACGAACGACTGAACCGCTTTTGTTGTAACTATTATGTATGCGGAATTCACTTGAGGGTTTCTCTTTAAGTTTCACTTTCCTCTCCTTACATTCCATTTTACCTGTTTTTCCCTTTTGTTTTCTTCCTTTACTTTTCCTCTGTCTGGCTGGAATCTCTTCTATTATCTGAGACCCAGTATTTTCCAGCCACCTCTTATCATCTCCTTGTTTGTCGCGCAATTAAATGAAGAGTGAGATGGGTTGGAGGAGGGAAGGGACCTTACGGGAAGAACACCTCGCCTGCAGGTTATGGGAAGAATTTATGTCGCTTTTTAATGGAGATTTCACTTTCTTCCAAGTCTTTCTATTGGTGTTAATGGGTTCTAGGAAATTTATTTTCATTATGTATCTTCTAAATCTTTGTTAATGACTGTTTATGATCTTTATTAACTGACTTAAAGACGTCTGGTGCCAAAGTCACTCCTCATAATAGTTTGTCATATACAGAGGGCCGTGATTTAATTTCCTTGACGTGATCCATACCACGATGCTGATTAAAAAAACTAGTGGATGCTTAAATTTTAATTCTTATGATTAGAATTTATTTTAAACGGTACAATGAGGTTGCGCCATTTTTTTTCTTTACTTCTTTTGTATTATATGTGTGTTATGAACTTAGCCGGTGCATTAAGTTAAATGCAATGAGTTAAATTATGTGGGTAATTTTATGACCGTCTGATTAGCAAGGACTAGATAAGAATCTGGCTATATGGTAATCGCCACCTATTCGTCGCATGAATTGCCAATCATCCTTTATAATGGATTAGCTTTCGACCAGTTCTACTTAGAATTTAGCAGCAAACTACTTGTCTTACTTTTCTAGGATAATAGGAGAATTATTGGAAATTAGTAAGCAAATTTTATTTATTATGTAGCTAAAAAAATTGTTTTCCTCATTATTACATTCGAATATCTTATTTTGTAGTCTCTTCAAGGATTTTAATCTAAACATTCACATTTCCATACTTTAATTTGAAAGAATTAAGATATGTTATTTGCTTATTCATGAGCAAGTTACTTGGTGCTTTTCGGTTTCCGTAGTCCGCACAAATACCTTAGGCCCGGGCAGAGCCAGTATTTGCTCAAATACAATATAAGCCCCCATGCATATTGTATGATGCTCCTTTTCTAAGTTAGGGATGCACTTGGATTAAGTGTTTCAAAACAGAATGAAAATGGCGGTCAAATTGTTTGCCCTTACTCGAAGATAAAGTCAAAATATTTTATCTGTAAGCGGATTCAGGAAGATAAATTGGCACCTTACCGCCTCTCGGTCAGTAAAGGTGGTTTAGTTATTCCTAATTTGATTCCCTATTAGATTTCCTTCTTATTTTGCTCTTTGATGCTTATCGATTGATTTTTCCTTGGTTTAGTGTTTCCCACTTATTTATGTACATACATCCGCTCCTTTCAATTAGTTTCTCTCAAGGCAGGATCTAGCGCTAACACTAAACACATAAAATATGCTTCTTAAGAGTCACCAAACCTCAGAGGCATTCATTTTGACTGTGAGTTCGTTTTCATTTCCCTCTCTGAGCTATCTGAGACATAAAACGCAAGAATCATCCATATTCCTCCTCCTCCCACACCCCTTTCCCTTGCACCATCTATCTTGATTCATTCCCTCTCCACCTCTTTCTCGACCATGAACCCACGAATGATATTCCAACTCTGACGCCGCACTGGTAATCGCTTCTCAGAAATTTTTGTAGCTTCCTCTCCGCCAGTAAACCCGTAAAACGATAAACTTACCCACCGCCAGATGAATTTATTGTAACAACCCAATCATAAATCGTTATTAGTTAGCTATCCTTCACCACAAATCCTGAACATTAGCGGAAAGTTTTGCTTTCAAAGGATTTTATTATCAAGTGTTTTCATGGAGAAGAGGTCATAAACTTAAGTTCACCGTCTTTTTCGTGTTACCTACCTTTCGCATTATCGTTATTAGAATGAATGTCTCTCATTACATAGTACTACATTTAAGATTCAGAATTTTTTCGGATTCTTACAATCCCAAAGCCGATCGCTTTATCCTAATCCAGACGCTCTTTCTACAATTATGGAGGTAGTTAAATGGTTCTCAATAGGATTTTTACTATAAATCTCATCAAAATGCTTATAAAAGTTACACTCACAATCATTGGAAGGAAATTTATAAACCATTTACTGAGCAAACCTTCGTAACTTGTTACGATGCGCGTGTTAGACGAATTTTTATTCGTAATACGCCAAGCATTGATCGAAATCATGAAGCGAGGTAATTCCTTAACGCCTGTTATAATTTGTTTAAAATCAATGCAATGTTTTGCCTAATTTATTCCAAAGAATCGTGCTTTATGAAGACATTTATTGTCATTGACAGGGATGCCTGCGTTGTCGAATTCACCTCATTTCAGTGAGATTTTCTATCTATTTCATTTTTTCCCGTTTGATGACGCCGAGTTATTAAAAACATCGATTTTTAGTTCTAAGTATTTACTCAATCGTAGCAAGAAATTCTTACCCATACCTCGATTCCCTTTAGAAATTTTATTGGCAATGTAATTCATTCTCGCTCTCGCTAACTCGAACTCGAAAACAAGATCCGCCTCTCAAGGACAACCACGAGACAGTCGTATTTACTATCCGTTGAGAAGAATGCGGCATTATAAGAGTGTCGACGTCGTAATCTTTTATCAGAGGGCAGGATCATTCTCTCCGGCTCATTCCTCCTTCGAACTCTTCAGACTACCACCGAATCCTCTTTGCCCATCCTCCACTTCCCCTCCCCCACACCCCATCGACTCCCTCTGCTGCGGTGATAACTTTCTACATCCTTCTTTCTCTTGCACTCTCCCTGAAAAAAAATAAGATATTTGGGTACATTATGCGAGGGCTTTAACGCGGATCTGCTGTTGGCGTGAAGGGGAGACGCCTTACTTTATTTAAAAAGAAAATAAACGTTCGCTGGGGGATTTCCCGAGATACCCCTTTAATGATTTCCACAATTTAGTCGTGTTTCTTAGTTTTTATATCCGCACGAATCCCTTTTCGAGTTGAATTTGCTCTGCTTAAAAACACGGCTGCCCTTCTCTTTCAGGGAGTCCTTCTTTCCACCATTCCATCGAATAATTACTGGGGAAAATCGTGGCTTGTGTGTTAGCGTTATTTCTGTTTTGTGTTACCGCGTTACTCTCGTAACGTAACTCTTTGTTGAACTACGATGGCATCGAATCTTAACTCGTTTCACTGCTTCTAGTATGGTTTTAACGAAAGTAACGCAGAGTAAACAATTTCTTTAACATCCCATACGTTGAAGAGCATATTTTTAGTTATAATTTATCATTAGATTGATTCTTTTGTAATTATGCATAGGTATCATTTCAGTTCTGATACGCTGTATCCTATTTTGTGGGTCGCGGTAGTCCAGGGGATAGAGCGATAGACTACTGACCGGAGGGCCCGGGTTCGATTCTCGGGCAAGACATTCTGGGCAATTGCAGCTCTACCCAAGCTATGTAATTTTTCGGGTACCAGATCTTCCTGGGAAACCACAACCAGGGAAAGGAACTGGCCCCTCTACCCTGATGTGTGAATGTCACACGCCGTCAGGCTTAATACTGGGTGAATTCTACCATCGCCAACCAAATCGACCTTCGAGTTGATTACTGTGTTTATGTTATGTTACTATATTTTATGTCTTTAATAAAATACAAAATAATACCATGGAACCTGAGCCATCACAATAAGCTACTGATTCAAATAGGTTTCTATGGTTAGTTTATTTTAAAAATTCTTTAGACATACCAGAGTCAGTTTAATACCGACGTTAAGCATAGATTATTCCAATGGTTATACATTTCCTTTTGTGCTTCAATGTACAAATCCTTCAATGAATTTTCCGAAACCTAGAGAATATCATTTAGCACTCAATACACGAGACCATATTAGCAAAGTATTTAGTCCGTATTAATGGAGGAAGAATGTGGATTCATTCCTATCAATAAGGGGGAATTCGTATGTGTGCCGTCGCTGAAAAGTATTTGTTTTGGAATATACGTATGTGGAATGTTTGGAATATACATATATTTACGTATATATGTATACATATATATATACATATGTGTGTGTGTGTTTTTTGTGTGTATGTATGCCTACCTATTCAGAATACATGAAGCCTTAGCCCGTGAAAAAAATAAGCTAGAAAATTGTTCCCTTTTGCTGTATGAATTAGGGGCGAAATTAATGGTGAAAATTAATCCAATGGCGGTTCAATTAATATTCAAAACATCTTTTACCGTGTTGTTTTTATTTTTTTGGAGTTTTGGAGTCGCAGAAAGAAAACCAGCTGGGTGAACGTTTTTTCGGAGGAAAGTATTATTCCAGTCAATTAATATTAATAGATTATTCTGTCTCTGTCATTATATGTTTAACCGAGTGCTCTCGCTCCCTATTTCGAGTAACATTTTCCTTAGCTTTTTCCTTATTCCCTCCAGTGGCTTTAGCCTCACAGTAAATATGGCATTATTATTTTTATTTGAACACATGAAAAGTTTTAATTCCTTCCCACTTTCCCATTTCATAGAATCTTGTTTTGTGAACTCAAATTCAAAAACTTTTCCCTTTTCCATTTTAGAAGTCTGAAAGCATTAAAAATGAAACTTAAAACAGCATAAGGTGTATGTGCATTAGTTTGTAAAGGGGTTTGTTATCTAGCAGTAAGTGATAAACGTCGAGATATTTTGAAGAAATATCTTTAATGTTCCTTTAGCTAAGAAAACAGTATAAAGAATAATACACTTTCCGAAGGGATTACTTACACGTCAAGTGATGCCTACTGTGTGGTTGAGTAACGAATCACGGTGATTTTGTTATGCAATGATTTTTGAATATAGGGCGCATTTTTATTTTGTCATGGGTGTACCGAGCAGTAAGTACGTGGATGAAATGAAACCAAAAAATTGATGTCTTCCATTCAGTTGTGAGTATATCATACGACAACCATCCAGACGCAGTAACGAATTTCACATTTCCGGTTTCATCTATGTTTCCACGGCAATCATATTGATTCAATGTTTAGTTTTTTTGCTACTCCTATCTGAAGAATAATGAAATCTGTTTGATTTATTCAAATGAATTTTTACCTGTACATTTATAGATGTTAGAACTGCTCTCTCGATTCCGCGACGCTGTATCTAGCGGATGACATCAATACTTTGTTTTCATTTTTAATTTGCTAAAGTCGTTCATTTTCCTTTTTGTTTCCAATGCAAAGGTTACCCAAATGTACTTTTCCCGTCATTTCTTTGTTAACACGTTATTGGTTGAGTCAAGGAGTATTTCAACTACATTTCAAAAAGCGAAAATCATTGACAAAAACAGCTGCCATTATGTTTTAGTATTCTATATATTACAATCGGAATTCATGCTTGAGGTAGACAAACGAATTGTTATGAAAAATAAATTATTTGAATGATTGATTAGGTATAATATTACATTTTCATTAAAATCTTGGAAAATATATCATATGAAACGATTTTGTCGAATCGGCTAACTTTTTTCATCACTTCATTGCCTACTTATTGGTAATGGACGTGCTCGGTTTTAAGTTTCTTTTTAATGCAACACGGATCCCAATTTGTTGTGCCCATTTGATATTTTACACCTAATTTAATTTTCAAAGATCTTTCAGTTCAAATTGATTCTAATTTAGTTAAAAGGCTTCATTTAACGAGTCCGAAATCAAACGGGCGAACGAAGATTTTTTCATGTATACACCACAAAACACTAATAAGTTTCAATTACATTAATCACTTTGGGAATTGATTAATACCCTTAATGCGATCCTTAAAAAAAGCATTATTGTTTTAATTAGTTTAACAGGGTATGAAATAATTTTCCCCCCAAAACAACCGTGCTTTAGATTTTTATCGATACCTACTTTAGATTTAGATACCTACTGAGATTTTGGGAGTGTGGAAATGCTTCTACCGTATCGATATTTGCCAGCGGTATCAATAAAAAATTAATGTTCCTTAACATTCTTGCAGGCATTGATGTTTAACTTCATATTTTATACAATGTTAATGCCTCGGATTTCTTCCTCCCGAGTATACACACACGTTTCCAGCATCTTCTTGTTTTTCCTTCCGATGAGAACCTTGGTTCCAGCTCGTAAAACTCGTCTTGCCAAACTTTCCAAGCCGTTTCGTCCTCCGCGCCGCCCACTTGGTCCGGGCGACAAGCCGTCTCACGTCTCAAGAGCAATGACGCGGATACAAAACCTCTCTGGATGGGCGTAGATTCCACCCTCGAAAAGAATAGGAGTGTGAAATGAGACGTGGCTGGCGAAAGAGCTGTCACACTTAAAACGGTGATCGTGAATAAAAACTCATTACTTTAGCTCGTTAGAGAAAACTCGAGGATGCACGAAGGTGGTGATTCTTTACTTACCACGGTTTTTTTTAAAGGAATGTGAATTGACTGAAATAAAATGCATTTTGAGAGATTGTTTATCTTTGCTCATTGGAATTTCATGACTGTACCGTTTTGGTTTTTCTCCTGTGACAGCTAGTTATAACCTTTCAACCACTACATGTGATATTCAATGGCTGGTTTAAAATATTGTGTTAACATCTTTCGAGTTTCCGTTAGTAATATGAATGCCCGTAAATATTTACACGATATTACGGAGATGACTCATTTTCAACTCTTTCAAGAGTTGGGTGTTCCGTTTCCCATGTCCAATGTTTTATCATGTTATGTGTGTCTTTTAGTACATGAAATACCTTTAAGTCGTTCATTTCTGATGAACTGCTGCAAAAATATGTTTATAATCTTGATTTGGAAAAAAATTTGTGTTTTTCATTAAGGGGTGTTTCTTCAGGGAAATTGGTTATTTCACGCTTTTGTTTGAGGATTTCAGAGGTTTGCCAGCTCCGATATATAATGATGTTCTAAATAATTATGTTAGTGATAATGTGAATGTCCATTTATTATGCCTATATGAAAAATGTGCTGCGAGCAGGATATAAAATTAGATAATTGAGCTTATTCGACTAAGCGTAAGCCACATAATGGTCAAAACAGAAAAATGCTTTTTGTCAGTCAGAAGGTTATATCAACGGTTATATTCTTTGTGAACATACCTAATTAAATTTCAATAAGTTGGAGTTGTTTATTTTAAAAATGGATTGGTGAAAAATTCTGTATGAATAATTAAATATTTCCAATTTTGATTTCTTGCAATGTTTCCCGGGCCATTTCATTTTCTCTTTTTTTTCAAATTTTTGCTAGACTTTTCCTTCTCCCTAGTTTTTACATTTCTCAAGTAAATATTCTAGAAAGATAAATAAACGAAAGTAGTATATTGCTAACGATTCTCTAAAGGTACATGGGTCTTTTTGTGAGCGAATTTTTGATATGCCCCAATCCTCATCAATACAACAGTTAATGCCTACTCATTCAATTCTGTAGCAGTGTAAAGAAGGAAATTGGGTTGGGCATAGGAACTGCAGATTAAGGTTTTCAATAAATATTTATTAAAGGAAATGAAAAAATAGAACGAAACAAAACAACTTTTTCATTCCTGATTTGTTCACTCATATTATTCAGTGGTGGTCTTAAGCTCATGCCTAAATTTTATTGTCATCAATTGGAAACCTGCCAATAGTGTAGTTGCCAGTCAAATTTAAAAGTAATATCCGTGATGTTCTAAAAGTGTGTGTTAAAATCGGACTGTACTGATATAGGCAAAAAAGTGGAACGGCTCAGGAAAAAAAATCTCAAGGGTTTTTAGCATGAGTAAAAAAAATCGCACGAATGAAACCCTTTTTCAG
Source organism: Hetaerina titia (assembly GCA_037158775.1). NCBI lineage: Eukaryota > Metazoa > Arthropoda > Insecta > Odonata > Calopterygidae > Hetaerina > Hetaerina titia. The sequence continues at coordinate 87,157,045 of CM073772.1, forward strand.
GCGGCAGTGGATTCTGAAGCGCGTTTTCCATTCGTTATTCTTTTGTGTGAAAAGCATTTCTCTCATTGTCGCTCCTGAAAATATCCCTCCAAAACGTGTTCGTTTTGCATTGTTATGGAAGATGCGTCCTTTTGTAGCTGGAGGGGCTTCGGTCGGATTGTCGACGAAAACGACGAGCCTTTACGAGCAATAGTTCAGAATTGGTTCCTGTGGATCTACGGCCTGGTTTTACTAGCATTAGCCTGTGCGCCTTTGTCAACTGGGTCACTGGGATCGAAAGTTTTTTAAACTCCAGAGGGGGGAAGAAGAATTATTGCGTTGTCGCAATGATTCATTTTAGAGCCACCCTTTCACTACGGCTTTCTTGTCCGATGCCCTCGGTTCGAGACTTGTGGAAGTGAAATATGGCGTTATCCCCGAAAAGTAATTCAGCGTGTGATAATTTTTGAAACTCCTCATTTCTTCACCCTTTCCTGCGGAAGAGATTAATTTCCTTTGGAAATAAAGAGCACTGGCCAACTAACAATTCAAATGATGCAATTTATCACCCCAATTCTCCTTCCCCCAGGGTGCCCCGTTTGTACCAAGATGTGTTGCGAAATTTTGCCTTGTTTCTGATGGCGGAAAAATATATTTTTGCTCGTGCTTTGCAGAGGACGGTCGTTATTTCCTCCGTGTCCCTCCCAAAATTTTAATTATCTTTTCACGAGTGTTTTCCTTTTAACAAAATCATGTCCCATGATAATTGGGTTAAATTAAAAAAAGTAATTGGGATAGGCTTAGTGGATATTCAGAAACCTATGATATGCTCCATTTTCATTCGAAGAGGCAAATCTGAACAAAATGAAATTTTTTATTCAGAACCAAAATGTTTCCATAGACTCAGAATTTCCTAGATTTTTTAGAGATGTTTCACTTTCTATTTTTCTTAAAATATTTGTTTCACTCTGGAGATAATTACATTTTGAACAGAAGGATTTGATGTCAAAAATAAGTGTCTCGTCAGAGTGGTTGATACATGATTTACCTTTTAAAACATGAACAATTTTACAAAGTGCAAAAATTAGTAAGTAATTAAGAGCCACATTCATCAGCTTTCCTTCATATGATCCCCATTTTATCTTCACGTTTAATTTCTTTCGATATGCAAGTATATCTTTTTTAAACATCATATATAAACTACTAAGTCGCGGTAGTACAGGGGGTAGAGCGTTGGGCTACTGACGGAGGGTCCGGGGTTCGATTCCCGGGCGAGGCACTCTGAGCACTTGCAGCTTCACCCAAGCTATGTGATTTTTCGGGTCCCAGATCTTCCTGGGAAACCACAGCCGGCGCAGGGAAAGGAACTGGCCCCCGTGATGTGTGAATTTCACACGCCATCGGGCTTGGTACTGGGTGAACTCCACCGTCACCTACCAAACCGACCTTTGGGTTGATTACTGTGTTAATGGTTATGGTTTATATATCCACTACTAGTCTCGAGAAATCTGTTTTCCTCAGAGATCTTGGCATGGGAAGTTCAGATGGTTTCTGTTAATTTCTCTTGCATCTCACGCTTAATTTTTCTTTGCTGAAGTACCGAGACGATATCATTCAAGCTAATAGTGTCATATTGACAAATGTCAATCTTATATTACGCTCAGACGTTAAAAACATAACGGTCTGAAGAGGTTATTCAGGGTTCTTTAAATTGATAGAAAGGAAATGACTCCGGCATGTTTTGGAAATTTCGTATTCTTACGACGTAATTAAAAGGCTCAATAAACTTAAGTTACAGAAATAGTATAATTTCCCCTGGAAAACATTTTTCATTGGTTATAATGAAGATATTGATAAAATGACGTCGAATTAATGCCTCTACTGGGGACTTATTTTCAATCATAAACTGAAGGAAAATTTCTGGTAGTCCATTTAATGGGCTACCAGTTGAATTGAACATCTCTCGGGTAGTTATATAATGATTTGAATATATCCCTAAATGTGGAACTGGTTTGAAATTACAATATTTCTGCATTCTCAGAGCTTCCTTATAAAAATCTTTTATCCAATGTTTTTCTTCCTTCCATCTTGAATAAGTTTTTCGTTCATCCATATTTCATAGTTTTGCCGCCTTGGTGTTTTCTCTCATCACTTTCTTTCCTACTTTGGTATTGACTTAGCTTATATCTTTTACGGAAGGAAGGAATTTTTTACGTCATATTTCCGACGAGGAAGTTTTTCCACCAGTTGCGTTTTACTGCAAATATATCCTCCTTGGAAGGAAAAGGTGGGATGGGAGAGTGAGGATAGAGGGTGAGGTTTTGGGAGATCATAGGAAAAAGGACGCCTTCTCCGGGACCTCCCTTCCTCCTCACCTCCAGCAGGCGTATAGATTTCTCTCAAAGTTATGATACTTTCCGATTCGAGTTTTTACGGATCGGAAGGGAAGAAGCCGGACTTCCGTCCACCGGACGTTAAGTAAAAAAGGTAATGGGTTAGGGTCGACACACTGGTGTCTCAACTATGGTCTTTGACCTCTTGAAGTTCCCCTTACTCAACTTATAGAATCCCACGAGAAAAGTGTCGCATGGCATTTGCTTTCAGATCTCACGACTGACGGAATCTTTCATTCTTAGAAATTACTCTATTATCGTCAATTCCAAGATATTTATTTTCAGAACCAAGCAGAAAAATATCAAATTAGGAAAATTCTTTTCCGGCATTACATATTAGCTGAGGAAAACGATCATTTTTTGTGTGAATGCTATGCCTTCCCTCGTCATTCCAAAATGGCATAATCATTATAAAACGTTCTTGAAATTCTGCTCTTGATTGGAAATTTTTAATTATGATCTCAGATTGAGGCATAGTTTCGCCCCTGCCAGGGTTGCAATTCTTTGTTTTGTATCTCTGTATTAGGATGAATATTCTGGTGAACACCTTTAACCACAAGAAGTTGATATGAAAGCCTGTGAAAGAAATCTTCTGTGAAAGCCTGCCTACTTTCTCCCGCAGACCTATGTTACCTTCCGGCTGTCTTTAAAAATAGTGAATCCAATAATTTGTAATAAATCCTTAATCATTTATTTACGAAAACTTAATCATAAATGAGCATTCAAATTCATTTGAAGCGTAATCCGGAATCTATTTTTTATTACTCGCATGAGAGAGATGATGAACGTTAGTATAATCTTAAGGAAGCCATTTAGTTTTGTTTTTTTTACAACGGCCTTATTATGAATTATGGATGCGGCTTGAAGTTGGGTGGGGGTAGGTTTTAAGAAAAGGCAAAGAGTTTCGGGAAGAGCAGGTAAAGTTATAGTAGGTGTCGTAAAACTCCAAGGGTACGCGAGTCAATAGCGGTATCTCTCTGATTTCCCGTCCGAACCCCAGGTAGCAACCTCCATACAGGCTTAGCCTTTTCTTCCCAACCTTATAATTTACTGCCCACCCTTTTACCACCTTAAGGAAGAAATAACCGGCTCCCGTGACCTCTAATTCAACCATTGTTCGAAGAGAGCACCGGCGTGGAAAAGAGCATTTTTTTGCGGAAGAAAATATGAGATTCCATAAGATGTGAAAGGTTAAGGACACGAATACACCTCGTGGATTTTGAATGGGAACTTTTCACGAATATTTCTAGAATTATTGAATGAATGCTCAGGTAATTATGGTTACTTGAATTGGACTTCCTTTTCGTAATATTAAGTCCTATCAATACGATAGGACGTTCTTGGTGGAACATTTTGCGATTTAATTGAAATAGTACCCCGACCCATATATTTTTTTTGGTTCACGGGGCTAATCATATGCTGCCTCCAACACATGAATCCGTATTTATAGGCAGTTACAATTTTCATTTGGGAATAAGCCGTGTTTAACTTCATAGGTTAATGTGGATCATCTGCATCATATGATTATGCATCATTGAGAGTAACTCATGGATGTAAAGTTTGCAATTCGATCCTGGTTGCTAATACATATGCTTAGACTTGAGGCAAATGCGTTTACAATATGTGTTAACCAGTTGTTACATTCTCCCTGTATTAAAACAAATAAGTTCAAAATGGCATGAAGTGTGGTTCATTTCTTCATCGTCAGTGAAAGAGTTACAAAATAATATTTAAAATGACACATGTTGTATGTCCTTTCTCCTTTTCCTTTGTACATTACTTGTGGATCGCTGAGTTCGTAACGAAAGGAAACAAAGTCGAAAAAATATTATAGATTTAATGCATTAATTATATCCGATATCCGTATAATTTTTACGGTTTCGAAATTAATAAAGGAAACAGTGCTGACTTTGGAGCGACTCAATTTAAGAGGAACCAGTGCAATGGAGAGTAGGGTTAACTGCATTAGGAACTTACTGGGATATAAAGGGAGGACAGGGGATGGATATACTGAAAAATCTTACCCAGGTTTAGCTTTGATGCCACAAATAAAGATCTATTGTCATTAGAATTAAGACCTCATTAGCCTTTGGCCTGGTCATTAAATGGGAGAGAACCCGATGAATCACTTTAAGGTTTAAGGAGAATGAAAGTTTGCATTTCTCTCATGATTATAGAAAGATATTAGTAAACGTGTCTTAAAATTATATGCCATTAAAAAAAAAATTGCATTCCTTCATTATTATGAGTGCACGGTTTTAACACAATTCACGCAACAACGTTACGTGTTCTTTTTAATGTATACTTGGAATTAGTTTCAAGTTTAAGAATTTCTGCGGGTAATGCCATTGAGAAGAGAATTGTGCCGGAAAAATATACATTTGATGCATTACTTAGTTCTGTAGCATAAAAACTGCCTCTAACTAGTGAGTCTTAATCTGACTTCTTAATTGAGAAAGTATATTTGTACGTGTTAATACGTCTCAAAACATTTTGTAATTAATTTTTGCGCCTTACAGAAAGATTCACGTTAATTTATAGTTCCCCTGTTGTATATTTTAGCATTTATCTGTCACTTGATGTGGAACTTCGCCAAAGAGAATCACTCATTCCGGTTTCATATGAGTCATTGAGGGCAGCATGGAGATTTTAGGGTGTAATTTGTCTGATTGAACTTTTTTCTTTCTGTACTATTGATGAAATATTTTCATACTATTAAATCATCAATCAAATTTGAGCTATCATTTCTCATCAACGCTAATTGAATTACTGCACTTGCAATTATTTATATATGCAATTTATATTTCTGTTATATATGCTGGTTTATTCGTGATCAGAATTATCCAAAGTAATACTACCATTGAACATAAATTATTAGGATGTTATTATAAAATTTATATCACAAAAATGGAATATATGACCGAATATTTATTTTAGTTTGTGGGTTTGTTGAATGGAAAGTTATATTCGCATAGGGCGTTATAATTGTGCCTGAAGTTTCTGAATTCTTTGGAACAAAATGTACGGGTATATATAGAATGAAATACTAATATATTACTCCACAGGCTACGGTGGAAAAATATGAAGCCAAATAAAAACCGTGGGATTATGTGACATTATATTTAGCCAGTGCTATGGAAATCAATCGTAGGAAAAATATTACGAATCAAGAATCAATATTTTCCTTCTCATCACATTTGCGGTAACAACTTGAATTTTCGTAATGGACGCTTTTGAGGAAGATATTCTGTATCCTTTTCGTCAAAAACTCTTCGTTGTGTGTAATGCTTGTCATCCTTGACTGAATAATCGATATCTCATTTTTCTTCTGGTACGTGTCCCCCTTTCCTCACGGTGAGTTCTTTTTGCATCGAAGAATTAAGGATTTAACAGTTGCCCTGAATTTTATGGAGGCGTCCATATTGGATCGGTCGTATTTTGCAGTACGTATTAGTAGAAGCACGTATCGCCCTTTTTTTATTTCTTTTTCCATCGAGAGAGTGTACACGTGGTTGTTAGCTAACCACGTAAACATTTCGAAATTGCGGCGATCTATTCAAACGGCGTGTGCTCATGTTTATTTGAATTTATCTCTGAGGCAAGCCTGGCATCCGAAACTTCAAATGTACTGGTATAATTCCCCTTGTTGAGAATTTGTTGGTTTTGGTTGAGAATAGCTGAATCCTACTAAATATTTGTCCGTCTATATACTCAAGGCCCAATAAACGTCATTGCATGGGTAATAGGGTTTTAATGTAAAGTAGAGTACGTATTTTCAATGAATATAAAATAAGGTGACAGGGTAATAAATGCTGCTTCACTGAAACATTTGAACTCTGGAGGCGTACGAAGTTATATACACATTCGTGTGTTTGGTGGAAAATAATATTTTCTGTTGATAACTATTATGGTATTAGTTTTCTACGTGCATGCAGCAGTTAGTTTTCTTTTATTTTTACAGTAACCATTGGTAATGCTCTTAAACAGGACGATTGGCCATCCCGGAAAACCGGAAATATAGTCTACTCTGCCATTATGTCCCAGTAAATCGATCGGAAATTGATGGTCGACCTTAAGGGCTTTGGGATAGAGGATTTTATCCCGCACAAAGTTACGACTAGGCAAAAGTGATTCGAAGAGCAGAATTTAGGGTCAAATAATTGGAAAAGACATTGGTTTCTCAGATAAGCCAAAAGGAAGGAGGAACTCCCTGGTGAAAAACTTTTGAAGATTCACTATAAGGCATAATTTATAGGATAGATAGGAAATACGAGAAGTAAAACTGTATTTATGTCAAACTGAAGGGCTGGCGGGTGAAGATAAGGTATTATGTGAGGGACTTGCATCTAAAAATGTTTGGATCCTTAAAAAAACAACTTCATAGTGATTCATGATTCATTCTGTCAAATCGTTGTCAGGTTTATTTAATTCTACCTCTTGCTATCTCTTAATTCCTTCTGACTCTTGCGAATTAGAAGCGCTGCTCCATTCTAGTTCCACGGTGTGCTTTCTTTACTAATATTGAGTCGATTTTTAAAGTGTCAGCCTCTGTTTTAATTCGTCACCCTACATCAGTAAAATGCTATGCTAGATAGGTATAAAAATATAATATATTTTTGCCTGCATCCGGACGATATTCATCTTGCTGAATAAGGGGGATAAATATTTCCACATTACATACCCATGTTGAAACTTAATTTTTATTACTTTTCATAATTAAAGCTCCAGGAAATTTATGAAAATATGAGAATGATGCTCCATTTCGATTTCTGCCTCTAACTTTCAGTTAATATTCACGGCATGCATTGTGCACTGCTCCTTTTCTCCAGTAAATTGCTACTCTCAAGAATATTTTTGCACCCTGATATGACAAAAAATAAAAGTTGCAGGAGATCCCACGTGTGTGCACTGTCTTCAATTTTACTCTCTCACTGGTGAGTTTAAATTTAATGTTTTATTATATTTTTCTATTAAGGATGTTAAGAAAGGTTACTGAAAACTTATATGGGGCGTGATTTGGTACAGCATGGAAACTTGGTCATCGAAACAAGATAATAGGGGTAGATTGGAGGAACTTGAAATTTTTTTGTGAATAAGAATGGAAAAAATAAAGTGGACGTAAAAGAAACAAAGAAAAGGAAGTGGGGAGGAGGAAATATTGATGAGAGAAATTAAAAATGGACAAGAAAGGTGGATTTTGACAGCCGATGGAATGTCGAGGAATGTCCTAGAGAAGATAACGTTGGGCAAGTAGAAAGACAGGCATGTCCCAGATAGAAAAGAAAGCAGGTGAACATTTTTCAGGATTGAAGAAGTATTTATTGTAGTGTTAGTTCAGGTTATATCTTGAGCGGTACTAAATACGAGGTTTTATCGTACTAAATCTAGGTACTAAATCGTAGGTTTTAAGTTTATGTCCATTTAAAATCTTCCTGTTAAAAGCTGTAGACCACCAAATAATTTACTTCTTTGGAGACTATTGTTTATGACCATCTGCTCTGCCGGTTTCCTTTTGGAAGAAATCTTTATGTTCAAATCATTCATGACTCTTGTTTAACAGCATTTGTTATTCACTATTTATCCCAATACCCTTAGCAGTTCGTCTTCCGAAAAGAAATTCGAACTTTAGCCTTCTCTACAAACACACGCAATGAAGAACGAGGTGGTTCGAGAGACTTTTGAGCACATTTTCAAGTATGACCAGAGCACAAACTAGGGGAACTTTTAACACCATGGTTTTGGATAAAACTCCTCTCTCGGCGGTAGGAAGATGCCGCTCGCTCTTTCCATATGCCTGATGCTCTGGGCGTAGTCCTGACCGACTCTAACGAAATTAAATATAGCCTTTGTTTTCTCTCTGTTATATCTCATAAATGGACATCTTCTTCGCTTCTGGCCATCTTTTTATATTCCATGTTATATACGGGAATTTAATGCTGATATGGCACATAATGATTTAATAATAGATTATTTTGTGTTTTTGTGAATTACATCTAATCTTTCGTGAACTTCTCCCCTCTTATCAATGTCTTTCCATATAGTTAGTAACAATTTTTGCATAGGTTCATAACCAAAAAATGGTTTATATGTTTCGAGTAGACATTCGGTTGTGTATTATTTGTGAATGTTGTTGAAATACAGTCGGAGGTAGTGTACAGCTAAATTGATGGAATGAAGTCTTAATTCCTGTCATTTCCTTAACTATATCCTTTGCAAACTCTTTGTTTACCACTCTTTAATTTTTTATGCATACTTATTCCATATTTTACCGACTCTCATTTCAATAATAGAGGGTGTGATAGATTTAAAACAGCCCTCAGTTTTTCCCCAAACTCAACTGTGGCAGTTGAGTGTGAAATATTTAATAATTTTTCATGTTTCTAAATATTTTTCCGGAAATGATTGAGAGCAACATCGAGGCTTTATTTATTTTACTGGCACCATTATTTTTAATGTATTTTTTAACTCTAAATAATGCTACATAAACCCAAGCTAACACCTTCACAGTAGTAGCATTCTCTCTTTTTTCCGCTGAATACTTCATAGGGCTCTTCATTCTCAGTTGAGGTTTTGCTACTGTTTCTAAACAACAGCTTTTCCATTCCTTACGAAATCCTGTTTCCTTCTTTTCCTGTTTCCTCCGTTCTCATTCTTTGTAGAAAGTTTCAACGATCTTTGTAGAAAGTTTCCTTTCCGTTCCACCTTTTTGTGCGTTTATCTCATGCGCCTTCTTCCTTTCGCCTAACATTTGCTTCTGGTTTTTTCTCCGTTACTTTTCTTTTGCCGAATCGCAGCTGATAGTGAAACTCTTTCTCTTGCTCTCACATTGACCTTTCCATTCAGCCTCAGTCATTCTCCGCTCTCTCTCTCTCTAATTCCTTTGCTCTCTCAGTTAGTGCATACTATCTATCGATCCTCTACGATCGATAATACGCTTATTTCTTATTGCTACTACCCACTTCCTGTCTTTACTGCACTTCTCTCTTCCTATCTTTCTTCCTATCTCCATCTGATTACCTTTTTCGTTCTTCTTCTATCGTAATACTAAGGCAGAGCTTCCAGCGTCCCTTTCGCTTCTCATTTTCGTATTAGGTTCCTTCGAATCATGCATGTGCACATGTTTTTTAGGCAGCCTTCAGCAAATTAGAACTGTTTCTTTTTTTCAAAAATTTCGTAGAATTAACTAGTTTTATTCTTATTCAATTGATGGTTATATTTACTACAGACTTTTCCTTTTTATGGCAGAAATTTTACTTTTGTTTATAATATTTATTGACATATCCCATGTGTCTACGTGCTCGTCTAAATTGACTGCAGGGCTTCTTTCGCTACCTTTTAAACTCATTCATTTGTCTGAATCTTATTTTTCTCCTATTTCTTCTTCCTTGCTCCAATTTAAAATCCTTTTGCATCTCGCACTTAAGATAGCCGAGTGGCGCATTTGTTTTTTAAAATGAACTTCCGCTTACTTTCCAATTATCCACCATATCCGAGGCCCACCAACGCATACTCCTACCAGTATATCCCTCTTTCTGAGCACATATTGTTGGAACCGGCATTGGCCTAAGTATTATAGGCACCGAGGGAAATTCTCCTTTTTTTCAATCCTCATTACTGATTGGTTATCTAGAACGACATGGTTGCTTGTCTTATTCTCTCATTTCAGCTAAAACAACCAAGTAATATAAATTGTGCTTTTTTAATTTACATTAAGTGAATGTTACATTCCCCGATTTATATTGGCGGTGGCTAAAGTTTGCATTAAAACTTCCATTTATCTTTTTCGGGTTGTTTCCAAGTTTTTTTATGCTTTCATGATCCTGAAAATATCCTTGCTCTTTGCAATTAAGTCAGCTGTATTCTATCTAGGGGCGCTAACAGATTTTATTCTATTTCTTGTCTGAACTGAATATCAAATAAATCAAACAGATTTGGAATATTTCATCGGTGTTTGCGTCGTTACACGTATCTATGTACCTTCCAAGTTAAACAATACTTACGCGAGCTAGAAGTACTTCGTATGCTTTTTGTGCGGTATTCACGATTTTTCTCTAAAAATCTTTAAGCAGTAATGATAATAAAATCAAGTAAACTTGAGCTCTGTAGTTTCGTAAATTAACAAATTAAAGGAAAACTATGACTGTAATAAGATCTTATTAAGGCTATAGGAATTTTCCTTTAATTTGTTAGTAATAATTATGACTAGGATTCAGAAGGAGACTTACGTATGGTTGAATACATATGTGAAACTTGAGTTTTAAAGTTAATATCATTTGGTGAGTACTCCTGCTATGGATTACTGGCCAGTGTTAATGCTTGTTCTTCTAAGCTTTTAATTCAGTTATTGCTATGCACTTCATCTTGTAGTATTTTAATTATTTTCTTGAACCTCGACTGCATCAAAAATAATAATTGTCTTAAATTAACCGTTTCAACGTACGTATGAGCCAAAGGTTCGTGCTCAAGTTGGTAATTTTGTATGATTCCTCAGAAATCTCCGTGCTAAAGAAACGATTCGCATCGAGTCAGCAAATGTCGTCCATGCGAACGAAATTCAATTTCGGAAGACTTGAAATCTAATCAAAGTCCTCTTCTGTAAGGTTTATCGCATGAGCTATGAAATGAAAATAGAAATCACAGAAACACAACTTATCCCTCTCCGAGAAAAACTTAATCATTGATGTTTCTCATCCTCTGCCTTGCCGAAGTTTTTTGTAATCGAAAACTGTAAATAAAGAAACATATTCAGAGAAATGAATTTAAGAACTGCACGACGGGACTTGAGAGTCTCGCTTCCCTGGAAGAGAGCAGGTAAATGAATAAGTAATCTAAAGTCCTACCCGGTTTTCTCCGTGTTTTTTTTTCGCGGCTTCTCTTACAGGTATCTTCACCCCATTATTATTTTTCTTTTCGTTTTCCCTTGCGAGGCGAGAGCGTGCGCGGGACAATGCATCGCCCGGGTTCACCACCGCCGCTGGAGCAAGGGACTTGGTTGCTCTCGTCGCCCTTGCCTCGGCACGGCGAAAGGGGAAAAATATATATTCTTTTAATATACTTTTTATGCATATAGAGGGAGTGAGTGTGTATATGGAGTGGATGAGAGGGTACCATTTTTTTTAGTCGGCTTGTTTTCTGCCTGGTAGGAAAACCTCTTCCTACGCCCGTCTTGCCTCTCTCTCTCGACCCTCCTCTGTATCTCTCCCTTGCTCTTTGCCTCTTTCTCTCCTCACTTAGTCCCACTCGCGCGTTCACCTTCTTTGTGTACATGAAGTGTATATATGCTGCTCCATGGCTCGTTGAGATCCGCTCGCCGTTGTCTCCGTCATAACGTAAGGCATTTGAGTCTGAGACCCCCTTCTATTGTTAGTTTCTTTTTCTGCACTCCCCTGGTGGAAGTTTAGTTTTTCCTACATATTTTTGTATAAAAGGTTTTCTATTTAAATAGGTCTTTCGTTCATCATCTTTCTCTCTCTCTTCTTGTGTATCTACGCTACTTCGTCGCTTTCTTTTCATCGTATCTTTTCAGCATACTGGGCGGAGTTGGAAACGTTCCCTCTTTCCCCCACTTCTGTTTTGTTTTTCTTTCTACTCCGATGTAATAATCTGTCCCAACTTGTACCGCCCTCATCCCTCCTTACTGCCACTCCAGGAAAGACTAATCGTTTACAAACTGCAATAGCCCGGACATGTAAAATTTCACTTTCTTTTCCAATGTATATTATAGCGACACCATGGGAAGTGGTTTGCTCCTTGTCATTTTGTTATTTTATGTTGAGAAGCAAGGGATATATTTTAGGAGCTCACTTTTTGTCCTCTTCCGAACTTAATGACAATAGCTCAGACAAATCTTAAAGTTTTCATTGATGTTTCAGGCTAATATTTGATATTTTATTTTCTGACCCTCTTATTAATTATTTTGTGGAAGAATGCAATGATCACGTGTGCGCAAACGTCGCCTCCTGCTACAGTGATGTGTGTGGCCGTTTTCTTAGCACTGTATGAATGTGGAAACTCTTTCATTTTAGAATAGTTTAAGTATTTGAAATGCTCATTGACGGATACACTGGTATGCAGCTATTTAGTCACATAGCTCAGACTGAGTTTATTTCTCATTTAATAGACTTTACACTCCTCAGTAATTTTTTTTCATGGTGGTCCAATACATGTTTTTCTCGATTGTGGTTACATTTCTCCATGGAAAGCTGACCATGTAATATATCGTCGATCTATAATAAATTGCCATTTCTCCATGTTTTGTTCTGGGCAATTTTGGATTCCCCCCTTCCCGTTCTCAATTTATTGCAGCTGCTTCAAAACAGGATTCATTCCCACTTTATGCTTTTGATTACCTTTTAGGTTTAGTATCCGTCATTTTGACTCCTCTTACACGTGATTGAGTGCGATAGATTATTTTTTTCACATCTCCTGCGATTAGCAAGTGCGATAAAATATAAACCACCCCCCTTTTATCCCTCGAGGTGGACCCCTTTTCCCCACTCGTGGTGAGGTGCGGGCATTGCGGCGAGCCGCTCTCCTCTTCCTGAGAGACCGGATGTCATGCCATGCCTAACAATAATGCAGTTTATATATCCTCCGAGGCCGTCCTTTTCGCTGCACTGCCATTAATTTTAGCGTCCTGTGTCCCATTGAGGGCAAAAGAGAGATGTTGTGGAAAAAATATCTGATTTTTATTTGGACTCATTCATCGGTGTTCTGTCGCCGGTCGCGGAAAAAAAATCGTCGAATTTTAATGAACAATTGACTTGCTCTCTTCTCTCTGAGGATCCAATTATATGTATTCCGTTTCATTTTCTTTTGTTTTTCTGAAAAATCGGCAAACAGTTTTTGATCTCGGCCATTCATTCTCCTCCAATCGGCTGATTTCCGTTTATCCAGTCATTTGTTTTTCAAGAATTGACCCAGGGTTAGGTTAATACACTGTACATGAATGGTATGAATGAATATCTTCGCTTAGAGCTTGAGATTTTGAACAAGTATTATAAATTCAACTTCATCACTGAATCAATGAGTTCCTTTCTGAAAAAAAATATCTTGTTTGCAAATATTAACGAGGACGCACTGAATATTTCTGTTGTGCTCTGTTTATTTATTGATCCACCATGATCCTGCACTGGTGTTATAAAATATATATATATCCCAATCGTTAAATGCTCAGTTGTAATCCTATAAAATGTAATGTGGTAATATCGTATTTGGTGTCGATGATTTTTCGCTTATTTTCCATTTTTTCAATTGTTTTTTGAATGATTTCCCAGGTAACTATCTCAAAATGGGCACAATTATTTGTGACTTACTTTTTCCTTAAAACATCAACGTTTTTAGTAAGAAATACCAAATTAATTGGTTTTATCTAGCTTAGAGCTCGAAGAAGTTTTCTAGCTTAAACAAGCATGCTGCCTTGTTAGTCAAATCTTTTACAGAAAGCGCTTTCTGTTAAAATTTCATTTCAATGCATAAAACTTTCACCTTAGAGATGTTAAGTAAGAATTGTTTATTGTAACAAAGTCTGCACAAGTAAGAAAATGTACTAGAAAGGTTTACATTTTAATTACGCCGCGTGATATCATTCCAAAACCTTAACAGCTATGCGAATCAACTAGGAAAAAATGTGAAAAAGAATGTTCTATGCAACCTTTATGCTACTGAAAAGATATTTTAAATCTACAGGTATTGACTCCAATAATGTGTATTTTTATTTATTATTTTTTGTTTTTTTTTGCTTTTTAATTTTTTCAATTTCATATCCATTAATTTAAAATTTTTATTCCCATGAAAGATCCAGATCTTAACTTAATGTTACCACGACTTGGCATTTCCACTGATTATCCTAAAAATGAAAGACGCCATTGTTGGTGCAACACTTATGTAGCTATTCACTGATCACCTTTCTTACTTACATTAGCGTAGATAGAATAGCAGGAAGAAAGATTAACTTCGTAATTAATATCAATCAACTACTCTAGTTCGGTTTATGCTGTAAGAGATTGCAGTTTTTTGTGATTTGCGTTCGCAGCATCTTTTTTTCCCTAGCTATGCATATTATTTTTTTTGGGGACGGCTTTCTTCGTCAGTCTTCTTAATCTTACCAGGTCTTGTGAGTCTTCTTCTGTTTCACTACTATCTTCAATATTTTTCGCCGCATATCGTTTTGCTTGGCCTCGGTCACTCTCTACTTCTCTGACCTGCCTGGTAAACTTATGCCCGCTAATCTTTCGTTCACGTATAAAATTTCACAGTGCTACACATAGCCAAACAAATTCATTATATTTCCTTAGATCGTTTTCATTGGGTGGGGTTTCTATTAGTATTTTTATAAATGATTTTTGTAACTTGTATTTTTCTCACACATAAGCGTTTCAATTTCGTATTCCATCCGTAGTCACTTATACCTCACATTATTTCGCACACACATTGTTAAGTCCTAGTGACTTTTCTGTGCAACGACTCTCTTCTAGTCATATGTGCAGGAAAGTTAAAAGAAACTTCTGTCAACAGTTTACATTTGCCTTTGATGTATTTTCTTCACCTACGACTTGAAGTTCCTAATCATCACGCCCCTCTACAATTTCTGCATGTATCAATACAATATTTGGGAGTTTATATTACCTCTTGGAAGGATATCTTCGATTATACCCTTGTCATGTCACCAAATCAATTTTTGATCATTATAAACTCTTGTTTATATTAACGTTCGATTAAAAAATAAGCCTATTTTTTATATTCTGCCCAATATATGTTGTGTATTTCACATTGGACGCCCTTCATTAATTTATAATGTCATAAATATAGCTCCAAAACATAATTAGATCGTGATAGTTACAAGAACACCCACGTAAAAGACGGACACTGCCCATTTCGGCCAAAAACATTCTTTAAATGAGGTCAAGGAGTAGTTTACCTGCTCTCTGAGTTGTTACCTTTCTTTAGTGAGGAACGTGAAAGTTGACATTAATTTTTTAGGTACTCTTTATTTCTTTCGTGCTGACTCAACAGTTCTTGGCGCACTCTTAACTGTCCTTCAATACATTTAATTTTTCCCCATTTTCTCGCCTTCCCTTCACAACCTTCTCTTCCATTTCTTCTAGACATCTCTCACCATAGCCCCTCCGCCCTTAAGTCTCTTTCCTTTCCTGCGGGACGTAATGATACTAATTGCCTGAGACGGATAGGGCCGTGAGACCGTTGGGTTGCAGTAGCTGGTGGTTGTCATGGACCCTCGTTGGCTCAAAAGAGGGTATTGTTTCGGCCCCTGCAATCGGATAGGTTTAAAGACGATTATGAGCTAAGGATTTTGAGGAAAGAGTCTGGAGGGAAAGGTAGCCAGCCGTGCTCTTGGGATATGATGACAAAATATCTCACTGGTGTGGGCGGTATAATTATTTAGGAGAATAAGCGGGAAGTCCTTATGGTAATTTTATGCTTCAAATGATCCCTGAAATAATGATGGCATATTATTGAAGAGCATTTTGTCCCTTCTTAAATGTACGTAATTATATTTTATCTATATACTTGGCGACTCGTTTCTCCTAATATAGGGCTTTTTTTACCCTGGGTCAGTGATCTACTTCCTCACATATTATTCCACGCATAAAAGTAATCTAATTGTCCTTCTTCTTGATACCGCTGGGAGTAATTAATTAATTAATTATCAATATAGTATATTTTACTATGTAGATTTGTTTCTGTAACATTTTGAATGACAAAAGCAATATGCCTGATGTTAACTAAAATAGTGAAAATATCGTATTCCGTGTAATTGCTACTAATTGTGCGTTCAAGTATTTGTGGATTTATTTTGTTCCTGGTCTCAAAATAAGTCTCATATAATATTTACTCTTTGAGCGTGAACATACTTTATTACTTTTGCTTTATTTTTTTATATTTTTGGATTGTTCATTAGTAAGAATTCCATCCTATGTAAAAAATATACTTCTTTGAAATGAGGAATAAAAATTTAAGTTTGTGACAGGCACAATTATTTAAACATTTTTATTATTCAAAATATGCCTTGCTCTTTAATATTTGAGTTAGAAGCAGTGAGCTTAAATAAGGTAGTTTTTCATAATTGCAACATATAGTTCGTAACTTACATGTTAACTGTAACTTGTTCGTAACTTATATTTGTGCCGAAGTGTAAAATTAATTCTATGTATAGGAAGTAGCAGAGTAAGTTGTTGAGTTACTCTCGTCACTAAAAATTCCCTTTCACCGTTAAACGTATATATCATTAGTGTTAAATAAAGGGCTCCAATTTACACTGCTACGTACTGCTCAAGTTGATTAATTAAACTTTGAGATTCGTTTATACCTATCAGCTAGTAATTTTGTTACAGTCAGGCCAAATTAAATAAAAATAAAATGGCATCAGAACAGTTTCAGTGACGTCCTTGCAAAGGTATTGATGTGGCCACAGAGCAATTTCCCTAATTAGATTTAGGAGCCGATGCTGGCAGCTTTTGACACTCATGTATTACAATTGCAAATCAGATATTTCTCCCTCGCTGGAGAGTTCTGACGCAATTTCCCGTTTCGATCTCTCAAAGCCCATCAATCATCCAAGAGATGGTTCTGCTTGGACATAATCCGATTACTTTTTTGGCATATGCTGTACCATACCGGGTTTCTATAACCTTCTAGTTATGATTTTCCGAGTCTCTAGTCTATCCACATGGAAGGGAGAAAGCGTGGCGGAAAAATTGAAATAGAAAAAGATAGTCGGTATAGGGCATACATTGGTTACGGCTATGCCTATTGATCCACATAATGATAATTTTCGGCGTGAGTTCTGTAATTTTAATTTCGTTGTGAAGCTAATCAATCTCGTATTTGGAATTAAAAGTGATACGGTATGGCATTCCTGTGATCTAAACATGATATTCTGTAGGCTCACTTTTATCAGCTTCAATTTTTAAATTGATAGATCTGCTGATTGAAAGACTGAGAATATCTCTGTTACCTAATAAGCTCATATTTGACCTAAAGAGTTTTGACTCCAGTACCTGATTAGCATGGAGGGGTCGGGACGGAAGCGAAATATTTTATTCAAAAATACCACCAAGTTTACAAAAAATTCGAGAGTATTATAACATAAAGGTGCGTTTCGATGTCATAGAACTAGTCTAGAAGTTAAATGGAATAATAAATTATTTTACATATTCATCATGGACCTAAAGCTGTCCCCAAGCAGTTACACGCCTATTTAACGAACGGTGTTTATCTTTTGTCCAGAGCAATTCCCAAACTTTTTTCTTTGCCACATGTCTAAAAATGTTCAAAGATATCTCATAAATACAGAATTAAGTACAAAAATATATTAACTTTAGAATAATACAGGCCAATAGTATCCATTAATAGGAAAGTCTTCTAAATTGCATAAGATTTATGAACAGTCTAAGCAGTTTGCAGCTTCAACGTTCAAAGTGAAACCAATGGATATAATTTTGCTAATTGAAAGAAAGCTATCTGTGGGAATATTTTACCAAACTCAAAAGTTCAGAGTTCTCGTAGTTGGCTTCTCAATATTTCGACAACACCCCGGCGGGTATCGATGATGACATGAGAAAATATGTGAAATGAACATTTTGTTCATTTGCCATTGTTAATTTTATGGTGAAGTTCGTATTCAATACTGAGTATGAGGATTCAGGAAGCATTAAAATCCATGAATATTGTATTTTCTGATGAACGCAATACTCAGCATACTTTACCGACTTGTAATTCCTATCACCACCACTTCGTTCCTTGTCGTCCGAAATCAGTCAACGTTTTTCGTGAATTTGCATATTAATTCGGGAAGCACAGATGGAAGTGATGCATTCCCCTGTCATGGCCTGGAGTAGACAGTATAGCCAAATAGCATGTATTGTGTGGAGCGTTTTAATCACTATTGCATTACAATAATTACTTTGCAAAAAAGCGGAAGGAGCATACATGCGCGGATTTTTTCGTACAGCGCAATTAAATCGCCATCCCCCGGAGCAAATTTTTGTTATAAATATCTCTCAGCGAATCTGTAGTGTGGAAATCGCTAAAAATCATTCCGGACCGAAAGTGAGCGTAATCAAATTTTCATGAGGTCTGCGACCGTAAACGACATATGCATCGGATTTAAATATCGCTTGTCTGAGATTGAATATTCACGATCAATTTTCAAATCCAGCCCTTACACGCGTTATCAGGTGTTTGATAAAAAAAATCATGTGGAGTTTGCGAGGCGTAAACGCAATCGTGCATGGCTTTTCAGGCTGTTGTTTAGAATATATGAATATTAATCTCACATGCGTTGGTAACATACAGCATGCGTGATACCCTAAGACGTGTAACAACTTAAAAAGTGCATTTTTTCCGATAAATTAGAAAGAAATGGATAGAAAATTCGATACCAGTAATAAATGCTGGCAAAAATGTTTTTAAAAATTATTTCTGTCGAAAGGAAAGAGCGAATACGGAGGGTACTAAGTCAGTTTTCTCAGAAGTATCGTCTTTCTCACTAAGAGAATCTTTTCTACCAAATGGCAACATATTTTTTTGTAAAACGCTTTTGTAGATATCTTTTCTTATAATTTTCCCCTGCTCATTGGCCTATAACATGGTCATAAAGATATTGAAAGACGTAATAACCAGCCAACGGCATAGTTAACAAGAGTTGATAACAAAAAATGATTTTTGAATTTTTTCCTTGCCCAATGAACGTATACAGCTTTTATTCTAGCTTTTTTATTGAAAAACATTCTATCAAATAATAGGTTTAATAAAAAAGTAAGTACTCAAAACTAACTAAGGTAATACATCAAAATAATCTATCCGAAAGTTGTTTTCGAAAGGTGAGAATAGAGCTCACCCCGCGCTACTTGAAAGTTCTGCCCAAAGTAAAAAACGCAAATTTCGGATAAGAGCGTAATTTTTTCCGTGTTCTTGAGGCGTACCGGAAAGATCTGGAATTCAGAAAGTTCCACTACATTCCGGAAATTGTTCAGAAGCATGTATGCGATAGAACTCGGGGTTTGCCGGGCAACGGTTTGTCGCTCTGCGGGGCTGTCCTGTCGCCGTTGGATGTATTCAGTTAAATAAGTTATCACTAAAATTTTCTTGGTTTGGGTGTGGTTCACCTATAGAATTTGTTTATCAACTATTTTCCTTTGAAAATACCTTTCTGTCTTCAATTTAAAGATATCATAGAAAGTTAATCAGGAAACGTTGATTAAAACCTGTAATGGAATACGCTGCTCATGTTATAAAGAAGCTGTCACCCCGACTGATAATTAATTATTGGTTTGGCAAATGATTACAAATTTATCACAATAAAAAAAATCTTAAACTTTTTTATTGGTAGAAATTAGAATTTTAGGGAATATTTCTTCCTTTTCCTTAAATTTTAAATGCCCAGAGAATAGTATCACCCAATCACAGAAGAGCATTTCCAACACCGATGTAGCTGTACATAATTTTTTTCTTTCGTTTTGGCAACCACCTTTAAACTTTAACAACCATTTTTATTCAGTTAGATAATATGAAAAGGAGATAATCGAATGCGTTATAATTAAATCCTCCGTCAATAAAGGAAAATTAAACGCCCAGGCTTCGTCAGGCGTGAAGGCGGATTTTTGGAGAGGATGGAGGAATTTTTGCGTTTTCAGTTCCATTTTTGATTTTTTCACTCTTGAAGTAGTACGGCTCCTCTTTTCTTACTATTGTTTATTTCATTCTAAACCCTATTCTTATGAGTTATGCATGGAATAAGAGGAGGGATTCGTAATTGAATCAAATGAATTAAATCAAGATAATTAAATTCCGTTTTTTGTGCTGTCTGCATTTAATTGTAGACGTTTCCTTTCAACAAAGGGTATTTTTAACAGGTTATACATTTTTTAGTTAGAATTTTATCTAAGTTTTTACTTATTGCAATTATGTTAACAATTAAAAATTTTAATCTATTGACAATTTTAGTATTTTTAGATTGATAATAAATCGCCTATTGGTTAGAAGAATACTTTGAGATACACTTGGCCTGACATTGAGATTATTTTCTCCCTTTGGCCAGTCATAAAAATTTAGACACCTAGAGTAACCATTTTCAAAACTATTAATCATGGCGTACAGTTTGGAACATACAATTTTTTAATCCATCATATCGTCTGTCTATCGTGATAATAGCTAACTAGTTACTTTTGGAAAGCAATGTTTCCAAAGGAACAAACGAGCCAACATGAATAGCAAATGTCGTACACAATATTCCACTGTATGAAGCACAAATATATAATTTCTTTTCCTGTCTTTCTTTATAGCTTAACTTTTATCATATAAACTGCTTCCTAATGTTTAATGATATTTCAGGCTCACTTAACTACTCTTCCATTCCTGAAAATTTAAGCTTGGCGTATTCTCGTGGGGTTTTATTAATTATCGTCGTTTCTTCGGTGATTTATTCAAAAATATCATTTATAACATTAGGCTGAAATCAGAAATTATGTCTCAGCCAGTCTATTTTTCAAAGTTTCTATTTATAAGATATCTAAATGTATGTGTGACCCAGGTACTTATTTGTTAAATCATTTTTTGGAAGGCAAATTTGATATTTATTTCATTTTTAGATTTTCCTAAAATGGATTATTTGTATGCTTTCGAGTTTTTATCTATTCTTACATCGAAATGGCAACAGAAATACTTCGCATTTGTATGTAAAAGGATTATTAAAGTAAAAACTGCCCTAAGTGTACGTGATACTACCCAGAGGACCATGATTACCAAAATACAGCAGATTTGAGATGACTCTTATGTTTCTATTAATTCCCTAGATTTGTCGTAGAAGCCCTTGTCTTCAATTGCATAAGGAAGTAATATTCTAGATATATTTGCAAGCATGCTTATAACTCTCAATAAGTCCCTACTAAATGTGTCTATCCACTTCCTTTTCACCAAGGTTTTTTTTAATTATTCTTGTATTTGCTGAAATACGTTGATACATTTTGAGATTTATGAATTTTTACGTAAAATTAAGGGAATCAGAAAAAAATAGGAATAACTCGGAAGCTATGACGAATTCGTCACTGAATATTTTGCACTGGGTAAACGTCTAACGTTTCGTGTGAATTTCTCCTCACAGTGCTTGTTTAAATTTTTCCTTCACGTGAAGAATCCCGAAGAGTTTCAGAAATTTCAGTTTTTTCTTTGATCCATGACTGGCATATTCTCCGAACCGAAAGATTCTATTTCTAATAGGCGTGTTGCAACAGATATTTCCAGCACAGGAGTCCAGGAATAGATCTTTTATTCCTTCCATTCGCCATCGATCATTTAGTGGCCGAACTCGGCGCCATTATACGCAATCGATCACCCTCCATCCTTAAAAAGCCGCCGCATTTAATCTCGCTGCTCCACTCAGATAAAATGACGGGAGCCTTTCCATGGGGGTCGCTAAATTAAAAAAAAAATGCGTTGAGCAAGAACTGAAGTCGGCATCAAAAGAGTGGGGGGGAAGAGAGAGCTCCAAAAGACCAGGCACATTTCGCAAAAAAATCTCACGCGCCCACACACGCACGCATGAACTCACCGACGCACTCACATTGCAGAGCATTCAGCTTTCCGTCCACTAGGCGTTAAATCCCATCGGCTTTCGGGGTCCTATAACAGTACCATAGCTGCGTCATAACTTTCTCAAATCTCGATCATAGGCATACGCTTCTGTAGTGGTGTATCAAAAAAATGTACTTTTTTGGGAATTCGGATCGTCGTAGCTGGAAGTACTGTCCAAAACGAG
Organism: Hetaerina titia; assembly: GCA_037158775.1. Taxonomy (NCBI): domain Eukaryota; kingdom Metazoa; phylum Arthropoda; class Insecta; order Odonata; family Calopterygidae; genus Hetaerina; species Hetaerina titia. Next base: position 87,179,194 of record CM073772.1, read on the forward strand.
TTTATTTGATCTCTCCGCAAACGATAACGCGTGGTAAAAGAAATTTCAGCGTAAAAATCCCTTTAGGAATTCACAGCCAATGGCCTATTTTATCCAACGCGGTTCGATTACCTGGTTTGTCGCTCAATATCACTCTTTGATGGAACATAGGTGCGTTTTTCGATACTTTATCACTGCTACGTGAGGAGGAATAGTTTTCAAAGACCCTCACCATTGACAACTATCGTAGTCATAAACCACGCTCGTAAGATCGGCAACAACAAAGCTCGAAGGATTAGAGTGCGAATTGGGAAGCTTGAAATAAACACCATAGGTATTCGGTCTAGCTTGGAGGGACGGTTTGAAGCGCTCTCAGTGGAGCCGAATAACACTTCGAAATTTCCCATTCCTCCCTCCTCTATCCACTCAGCATTCAGTTCGAAAGGCACCGTCTGAAAATAAATGTTTCGGAAAAATAAAACGCCAAAAGGCAAGGGGCAAAATGACAGAGGGAGTTTCGTTGGTCCTGACGTGTTGGTTTGCATAAAAAATGAAGAACGAAGCGGTTAAAGGAAAAAAAGCTGTCGTAGGTTGGGCGTTAGATCTCGTCGTTTTTCAAACGATATTTTTATCGGATGAACTCCCTGGCAGAGGGGTAGGGTAGATATGTCTGTATATTTATATATATATATATATATATATATATATATATAAATATAAAGTTAGCTCAAGTGGGAAAAGACAAAAACACAGGAACACACAAAACAGAAAAGCAACTCACTAGGTTTCGGATTTTCGGTGGTCGCACAATGCTTCTTAGGTGGACAGAACTGTCCTTCTCTTCCTTGAGAAAGGTAGCGTGGACCACCGAAAATTTGAAACCTAGTGAGTGCCTTTTTTTTTCTTTGTCGAACAATATATATGCATATGTACAGGTGTATGCATGTATACTATTCAAGGGTGATCTTTACTTCTATCCAGATAGATACACTCATATGCAACTCCCCTAGGATAGTAAGTTTATTCATTTTGACTTATTTTTATCGCTCTTGTAGTGAAGTATGCGGGTGATGCAGATTTTTCGGAAGCGTGATTGGCTGTTACGCGCTATATTTCCTTTTCAGATATTTCCACTAGTCCTTCGATTTCCGACATTTAGAACTACGGAAACGAGTGAGCGTTATATAAAGTCCGTTGGTCAGAGCCTTAAAATGTAGAATTCCTTGTAAAGTGTTTATGTACGTGCGCACAGTTGAATATTTATAGGCATCCGATAAAAAACGATTTTTTTTCTCTCGCTTAGCTATGTGACGTGTTTGAGTAATTACCGCATTGTGGAACCGCTCCGGTCCAATGAATACTTTTATGACTCCAGAAACAAGTAATGGGGAAGCATAAAAAAAATTCTGTTGAATCCAGCGTGCATTTAAAAATTGTCATTCTGTCATAGTGCATTCTCTTTAATAGGCACCCGATTTTTCGTGCAATTTTATCTCACTTCTTTATTTTGGTCGCATTTCAGCTGTTGTTAGAATATTTTGCGCATACATTTTCCAAACGCACACTCCGCTCGAATGGAATGCTTCACCACGCAACTTGGCTTTCATCAATAAGCGATGCTTGACTGGCAGCGCTCCAGCGAGGGATTCGGACAATTCGGTCCAGCGTTCGTCTTTCGAATCCGGGCGAATTAAGCGAAGAGGGTTGGGTGGAGGGAGGGCGGCAGGGGAGGCGTGCGTTTTATGCGTTCGGCGTTTCTTGAAAGCGTCCTTTTCAGAGTGGCCCCGCGGATCGGGGCGATGTTTGGCATTCGGCCGAAACCACGGAGCGTTGGGAAGAGGGGACGCGAGGGAGCAGAGGGTAAATCTTCCTGAATGCCGGATAATTAACACAAATTCAGTTTGATTCAATGCAAGTTTGAAAGTGTTTAGCAGTCGTGGCCTGGAAATTAAGGACACCACGAATGAGTGACCGACAGGTGTATAAAATTGGTGCTGAAGTATTGCCTAATCCCTCACTCTCGCCGTCAAAACTCACTTCCTAGTTGGGTGACTTGTCCATTCATCTTCCTGTGAAAGAATTGGAAGTGCGGACCCCGGAAAGGCCCGTTACTAGGGCTCATAGTAAAGTAAAAAAACACATTTCTTCGGATATTTTACACCACTTCAGGAATTTTCTCCCTGAAGAGAGGTTTCTTTTACTTTAAAGTAGTCTGTCGTATGAACGATTTTCCAAGGAGCCAAACTGATAATATTGATGCTTACAAAGAATATCAGTGTTTGTCTTAGGCATATTTTCTCATTATTTTCCTCAATATGATCTACCAGATAAATTGATGATGATTGCTATCAGAATTAGTTGGGTTGGTAGAATCATTCTATTTTATGGAAACCTAGAAAACACTGATTTTTTTACACAAAATAATATGTTCTCTTTCATTTCTTTCTATGGTTAAAGTTTAAATTTCCATTCTCCTCATTAAAGAACGCCACAATTAAATGCGAATTAATACAATAACTGTCTGTTAATAAGTGTCTGTCATGAAGTTAAGCAAGGACACGCAAATTGGTTGATACATACCGCATGAAGTCAATTTCAATTCCGATGAAAATCCTCTATATAAATAAATAATCTCGGATTTGTGCAAAGTTAGAGCCAAATTATATAAATGGGTAAAATGAAATCTCGTTGGTAGCCTTCATTCTTAAATTCCCATCACGAGCGTCAAATAATTCAGATGGCCGAGGTTTTTGTAGAAAAAGCGCATTTTTTTTTGCATAACAGAATGAAAATGGGAAGTGGAATGTGTACTGGGCGATTTGAGATGTGCCATTTTCTCATGCGCCATTAGTGGGCAATGTCGCGAGCAGTCACAGCGAGCGCATTTGCACATACGCGAGCACGCGTGGAAATCCTGACCTCTTTCCCAAGGTACGTACGCGAAGGTTTGTAATTTATTTTATTTCGCACGGGATTGCGACCAAAGGAAGCCCAAGATCGCGTTCACGGAACAGTTCCGTCATGCGAAGTCCTAAGCGGAAGTGGACTTTTTTCGTAATAAATGTTTAAAAATACGGGCATTACCAAGGCGAGGCTTCTTTACTTCCTTTTTTTTCGCCGAAGTTGTTTATCGTTGGTTGTTGTACAATTACCATCCTATTCACAGTTTTTTTAAAGCACGTATAGTAGGCATATGATGCCTAACGCATTCAGCGACCTGTGAGTACAATATTATTCGGAAAACGCGAAACGATTTTGCAAACACAGCATAAACACTTTTCTCAAACAGCATTCGAGCCCATTGTGCTCTGTGTCGTATCGCGTCGAAAGTTCATTTATTTTAGCAATTTTGAACGGTATGTATTGCATTTCGGGTTCTATGGAGTCGAAAAAGTTTGCTTATTCTTGCAAATGGTTCTTTGATTTAAGATCTCAAGCTTTTAGATTTTGGAAGCTTTTGTGTAATAGAGTATACACAATTATTATAATATTTCGGAAGGTTAACTTTTATTCAGATACAGTTTATTGAATGCTTTTTTCGTATTTATCTCATTTAAAATTCAGACTCATTATTTTTGTAAACTATGTAGTATATTCCCTCATGTTGGATCTTTGTTTGTGAAGCAATAAATATTTTGACAGGTGAATAAAAAAATGAATTGACATCACTTTTTTAAATTTCCTAACGCATATGCTCACTTACATTTTTGATACTCTTAACAGTGAAACAAACATGCTAATTCTGTATTTCCAAACCTTTTGTAATGATTTTATCTCCGTACTAAGCATTTTTCTCTTACCGTATTTCCTAGTTACCAAGTTCATCCGGATCGGCATCGCTGACAAGAATGATAACCCACCGTACTTCGACAAGGCCCTGTACGAGGCGGAGGTGGACGAGAACGAAGACATCCAACACACCGTCCTCACCGTCACCGCCAAGGATCACGACGAGTGTAAGTACCGGTTCAAGCCGCTTTTTTATATTAAAGAATTGCATGAACATCCATGGCGTCGACGGTTACTTGTGCTAATCTGGTGGCTGCGGAAACGAAACAGCGGCAATCCCCGAAATACATTTGTGGCTCTCGTTTGCAGAATCATTAGTGTGTCACTCCTAGATCTTGAGTTTTATTTCGCATTTGATGATATCCTAGAAAAGATGGCTTCCTTTTCATAAGCATTTTCAGTTTCGGGTTGATATCCTCAAAATAAAGGTATTAGTAGTAATTTTGTGATACTCAGCTCAAAAATGCTATATATTCTATATTGAAGATGAATAGTTACAAAAAAACCTATTTCTTGCATTTTGTTGGAACAAAATTACTATCGTCGGTCAGAAAACTAATTTAGGCAGGTAATATGAAATTTATTGCATCTTCTGCAATATTATTGTATTGTGCTTTAATAATTAATCATTTATGCTTTGTTGATTGTTGATTAGGGTTTTGTTTGCCTTAAATATTTTTTTATGTATCGTCTTAATTAAATTTTTCAAAACTGATCTCTCGAACGAGGAATGTGCAGATTTAAGTTTTGTGTATGTAATGGTGCTCGGCAGTTAACCAAAAGCTCCCCATGTTTGAAAGCGAGACGTTTTCCTCTCTGGCGCATTCCGTTTCGGAGTACTTCTGACGGTGTACACAGACGTTTGGGAGAAGTAAGTGCATGTTCATGCACGAGATTGGTTTAAGGAGAGGAGGAGGAAGAACAGATGACGACGGAGAGGAGAGGGAGTTGGAGTAGGGGCTTGTCGGAGAAGATTGAATTCAAGAGAGAAAAGAAAACTACGCCGTCGTCTGGACTAGTTAACCTTCTTTGGAAGGGAAAATGGAGAGGCCATTTTCAGTCTATTTTAGAATAATTTGATTTCACCATTTCTTCACAAGGAAGGATTTTTGGGCCTTCGTATTTGGGGACTTTCCTTATTGAATCAAGGAAAAAATATTCCTATCTATTCACTATGTTGTGGAATTTCGTGAAGATATTGACGTTTCTGTTTGTGTATGTATGGAAAAAAATATGTGTGTGTGTACATACATATATATATATATATATATATATATATATATATATATATATATATATATATATATATATATATATATATATATATTATTAGGTAATCTACCGTTTAAGGTAGGTTTTTGGATGGACACAACTATCAAATAAACATTTTGTGACTCCCCACCTATCAAACTAATCTATATCAGGTCCCTCTTCATCTCGGTGTACTTCTTTCCTCCCTTCATCCCGTCCAACATCCCGATCCTGTTCCTTTCCTTACCTCGCTTGCCCAACATTCTCCCCTCTATTACCTTCTTCAACATTCCACTACCGCTCAATACGCCTTTCATCCATTTTTCCTGCCTCCATAGGATTTCTCTCAACAAACCCCTCTCCTCACCCACCATCTCCAGTACTTCCTCATTTGTTTTCCTTTCGGTGTATATATATATATATATATATATATATATATATATATATATATATATATATATACATCCACAGATATACATACTCACACACACACACATATATATATACATATATTTATGTATATGGATATATTTATATAATTTCATGCCCCTCCGCTCCCAACAACTTCCATGTCATCCCCACCTTTTTTTAAAAATCCCGTAGTAGACTTAACTTTTCAGTGGTTATTAGAGAAAATGGGAGCACTAAAATATTTACGAAAAGTTATTAAAAGGCTATGAAATATACTGATTTTAATGGGAATCTATTGATTTCTAGAAAATCTGCTAAAAGACTATTTATTTGAAACGTATTGGTTCTAGGCTTGGCAATGTTGTCTATTTTCTATAATAAATATTTTGATGAACTAAAAGTTCTTGTTCAAATATTTTCCTTATAGGTTATGATTTTTACGAACTCCATGTACATTTAGTATTAGGGAGTAATTAAGTGGTACCGTAATGTTTAATAATATAATATAATCATATCAATATAGGGTGCATTTTATCAAGTTATGCTCTCCTTCAGAACGTGGAGACAATTTATATGTTATATTTTCAATGTTTTTATGAAACTGTGTTAGTGACGGAAGGCAGTAGTCAAGCAGATTTATATTGAAATACTGACGATGAGAAGATGGTTTGAATAATTGTATGTACATTATTTCCAGGGTCTATCACTCCATTTAACACGAGATGAGAAATAGGTTTTGGAGCTAGTATTAAATTGTGGCAACCTTCCCTCCCTCGTTCATTTCCAACACTCTAGTTTCGTTATAAAACTTCGAGTTTTTACCACTCGGAAAGTTTCTCAGGTGGTCATCCGCAGCCAGCGGCTACCCGGTCTCCCCTCTCTCGATCTTGTTCCGCCGTGGCCAGACAAGGCCGTCAGCCGTTCTCCGCGCCCTTTTCTGTGCTCCGCGGAACTTTTGCCTTCTGTGGTCCGGGCATTCGGCGTAGTTCAAGTCTTGCTCGTCCCACGGTTTGATGCATGCACGTAACAAGGAGAACTGTTTTCCCTAATAGTGGATCTCTCCCTCTTTAGAGAGGCACATATTTGCCGAGGGGTTGCGCCGCGAAATAGGAGTTCCCCCTGACCGCGTTTTCTGTAGTCATAACGTTTCACACTCAAAGAGCTTTTGTCTCTCCCTTATCTCGCCTCAGCCTTTATCCATGCCATTACTGGTTGGAGAAATCGAATGACGATGAGATTTATGTAGGAGCCGCATTGTATCTTGAGGGCGTCTTTTTTCATTAGTTTTGAATAAAAGAGATGTTTTTGATAGCATACGTAACAGTTCATAAATATAGAAAGCTTTCAAATAATAGGAATGCCATTTCCTCCCGACGAAAAAAACCTCAATCCATGTTTTGTTCGTTGGAACAACAAAGTCACGCTGATTGAACTTCCGGGACAGTTGACGTAGTGATTATTCATTCACTTTTATATTCATGTATTTTCATTTCAGATGTTTCGATTCCCACTGTGCAATCCTCTCTTATTACGTGTCTGGTAGTATTTCTCCCCTGAGATATTGTTTTACTGATCAATTATTGGGATTAGTGTTCAGGATGTCACAGTGTAGTACGCACACGTATTCATCTACAAGTCATTTTGTTTTATGGGAACCGTTTTTGTCGTCTGCGTTTTGTTTGCCCACTTTCCGAAATTATTTTTAGCAAAAACAGTGGTATAGTGGTGTCCAGTTTTTTTCCCTACACTACGCCAACACGTAGACAAGCTTACTAAATGAACGGATCACTTACCTAATTGCGCCGCAGAATTTCATGTGAGGGAATCAATATTCAATTTTCGTTGACTTCCTTTACTTATAAGAGCTTAATTTCACGATACCTTTCATGAGAGTAGTGAATTTCTTCTTATCTTTTTCCATAAAGCTGTTCTTTTAAGCCAATTTTTTCTTAGACTTTGAATATTTCTATAAGGTGATTTCAGTGATATTTCCATTGCTTCTGAAGGAAGTTTGAAAAACATAGCGACAAACAATTTAATAGAATTAAACTCTTAGTTGTTCTATACACACACACACACACACACACACACATATATATATATATATATATATATATTTATATACTAACATAAACACACGTGTGTGTGTGGGGGGGGGTCGCGGTAGTCCAGGGGTAGAACGTTGGGCTATTGACCATAGGGCTCGGGTTGGATTCCCGGGCAAGCCTCTCTGAGCACCTGCAGCTCCACCCAAGCTATGTGAATTTCAGGTAAAAGATCTTCCTAGGAAACCATAACCGGTACAGGGAGAGGAACTGACCCTCCTACCTAATGTGTAAATTTGGCATACCGTCGAGCTTAGTACTGGGTGAACTCTTCCATCACCTACCAAACTGACCTTTGGGTTGATTACTGTGTGTGTGTGTGTGTGTGTATACACACACACACACACACACACACACACACACATATATATATATATATATATATATATATATATATATATATATATATATATATATATATATATATATATATATATATATATATATATATATATGAATACACACACACACAATAATTTCCCCTAGTACCTCGAGGATTACCGTAGGAAATTGTGCATAAGTTGTACCCCATTCTATTTGAAAGCCACAATTAAAAACATTATTGTTCTTCTGTTTCTGCCTTGAAAATATTTAAGCTCTATAGCAGCATTTTTGAATTCTTGCATCAGCCATTCACTTCTCAATTTGTCTCCGTGAGAAAAATCTACAGCGATTTTTTTCAACGATAAAAATAAAGTATTTGTGCCAAGGGACAGGGACATGTTTAGTTACGGAAAAAATATCAACTGGGTCGGCTTTGACTGCGAGTTCCAGCGAAGATAAAAACTCGCTCCTTCACGGCTCGGCGGAAAGGAGCTCTCGGCAGAGTGATAACAGCGGAAGGATAATCTCATCTAGGATAAGGCGGGAGGTGTAAGATACCATGACACTCTAAGCCGTTCGGTTGACTTTTCTATTCACGTCAAGTTCAATTTCTGGGTGAACTCGCATCCCGGCGTGAGAAGGTAGTTGCAACAGATGAGCATGTACGCGCTTAGGCGACATCTCTCTTCCGCTTCCTTTTCATCGTAACGTAGGGAGGCCGGATATCTCCCTCCCTTCCCACCCTCAAACGAAGTAAAGGGAAGTTGGAGCATCTCAGGTCAGGTCGACAATTTTAAAGGGTACAGATATTTCTAGATCTAAGCTTAAGGGGGTTAATGCTTTCTTAGCTATATTTAAAAAACATTGCAAATTCAAATGCTAATTACGCTGCTGCTGAAATAGAAACATTACAAATCTGGCTGGGTTGCGAATGAATTTGAATATGATTTCTATTAATTAGTTAAGATGACCTATTTTTGATGAAAAATAATGCTCTTCTTTGGATCTACAAAGTTTTGCGTTGCCTGTTATGTATTAATTTTGAGGATATCTTGAGGCAAAAATACAAAATAAATATCTAAATTTGTTCATATCATAACCTGTTTTAATCAGAACCATTCCTTCAGACTTATCTTGAATATTCCTTTTCTGAGTAGTAGGATATTGAATATTGGGTTTGATGAGATTTAGGTTAGAAATATATTCAGCACAAGAAACATTAATTGATTTGATATAAACTGTGATTTTTTTCCATGGTTCCGCTACTCTTGTCTTATTTTTCAATTTTTAATATCTTTGTTTTTTTCATTTCACTATGCTACGTTCATTTATTTTTCAACATTTTCTAAATTAAAGTAATACTTTTAATATACTTCTCATTTTTTTACATTTCATCATTAAATTATCCACACTCAAAGAGATTTTTATTGTTAAAACTTTAAATCTACCGTTGGAATTAAATTATTTTATTTAAAAATACAATAACATGTGGTTTTTCAACAATTAATTATAACTTACATCTTTTATAACTCTTAATTATTATCTTTAGACTTAAGCTTTTATTGAACAACTTATTTATTTATTGCTGAATATGTTTGATTTCTTTGGCGATTATAAAGAGAAATGCGTGTGAATAAAGCTTCACTTTCTGTTGCAGGAAGAGACTTTGTTCTAAAAAAGTTTCTTTCATAAAGCCTTCCTTATTTTCATTCGGGCAAAGAAGGTATATCTCAATTGCAGTAAACTTTTGGAACTTATATTGACTACAGAATTTACCTATGGCCATGATATGTTAAAACGTGGCAGAAAATGTTGCTGTGCCTGATTTTCCATTATATGCACGACTTTTGGAGCAATTTGCGTCATTTTTATGGCTAAACTATGTTTGGCATGAAAAATATACAAATAAAGGGTGAGGAGAATCTTCAAGCAAGCCTTAGCTGAAGGCATCGTTACGTCTATAATATATAGCTCACCTTCCAACGGACGTTTTTATGCCTTCTGCCTCTCTGTTCTCCCACTAACTCTTTGGGAGGGATTAGGAGAGGGCTATGCCCCTAGAAAATCCCGTAACCTCCGGAAATTAAATCTAGGCCTTCGCTTTGGAGGCCAATACTTAATCCTCTACTGCGGTTATATCAGTTAACAAGTAAAAATTTTAGAAGTGCGTTCAAATTCTTTATTTTTCTTTTATTAAAACTCAGCCTCCACTTTTAATTATCTTTGAAGATAGTTTTAATCATTTTACTATCAGTGCTCAGCCATATTAGCGCAATAATATTTCTATATTACTAGGTCCCGTATCGAATTTTTCTTAATGATGTGATGAGGTGTCTCAGTTTAAATTGACATATCAATAAAAAGAGATATTTCGGGCGTGATATGGTGGAATATTATGATTAGATAAAAAATTTGCAATTTTCCACAAAATAAAATTTAATACGGCCGGTTTCAATGTATCATCACCACCTGCTGATGAAGTAACAGTGAAATCGGTCGTATTAAATTTTATTTTACGGAAAATTGTAAATTTGTATTTAAATTAGACATATAAAATTAATCAGCCCACTTATTCCTCTGATCAATTGATTTCATTGAAACAGAAGTAGACAAAATCTCCTTTTGGCCTCGTAGTTAACGTAATGGAGATTTTATTCTCTTTTCCCGGTGCCAAAACTATCCAAAATATGATGAAAGCATTCTTGTGATCCTGGAATGTTTTTTCTTCCAGTTTTTTTGAAGAAGGATAATTTTCTTTGGAAACCCGCCCACTAATGAGGTGAATTTTTGAAGCCTTTTAATGTGATGTATAGATTATCAAAAAATATTTTCCTTTATTACAAAGCGAACATATTTCAATTAGTTGGATTTTGGAGTTAAAAAGACTTGGAAACAATGGGAAAATTGACAAAAAAATCGTTTTACTTGTCATTGCCTCCAAAATTTTCCTGTACAACTTTATTTCCTTTTAGTATTTGCCACTGCATTTGTGGGACCATGATGAGACTTCTATTCAATCAAGGAAGAGTGCGTATATAATTGACTTTATGCAATTCGCGCTCAGGAAAGGTCTATTATCTTTTCTGTGTGAGTTTCGGGTGATTGTCTCTGTTTATGGGTCTTCTCTTATCCAACATCTTGGCCATCGACCATCGTAGCTTCTTTTGTATTTCCAACCTCATCTTTTCAAGTCCCTTCATTAAAACTTTAGCGTGGTCTAACCAGGAACTGCTACTGAGAGAGAAAACAGCTTTTCGAGCTTCACCTCAAAACTCAACCCTTCTCGTTCCAGCTGCTTAGTTTTGCTCCTCAAACAGCGTTGCCAATCCAACGATTTAGTCTCCATATTCATTGAATTTTCCCTCTCTTTGGCCCCATTAATCACGTTACAGAGTCTTTCATTAGAAAGTTTCCGTGCTTTGAAAAAAGTTGAGCGAAATTTGTCTCATAATGAGGCGTTGTTTCTCAAGAAATACATTAAAAATATACCGATATAACTTTCACAGCTTATCTCCGATACGAAAGGACGCATAATAATATGGTAGTACGTGTATTAGGTGCAGGAAATTCTCGTTTTAATGATCAGCGTTGTTTATAGAATGTCGAGTTGTAGCTTTGATTGCCAGAGGTACTCATGTAACAAATGTATCTTCTACTTGACCCCAGAGTTTATATACTGAACCGAAACCTAATTATAATGGTTCCCGCCTAGACGCAAACTCACCGCGAGGAACATGCGACTGAAGCACTCTTTTACATAACAATATTGTAATTTGCCTACATTCTTTCTTCAAAAATTTGCGGTTGACTAAATCAATGAAGAGGCCTTCAAAAAGGTAACTTCAAGATATGTTTGAGAAGTGATGTGCCTGAAGCTTGTGAAGTTACAGGGGAACTAATTGGGACGGATAAGGGAAGGGATTAAAACTTGTGGCCATCCTGATCCAGCTTAATGGACATGAGCTCAGAGAGGGGCCATCGGTTTATGCCATGCCAGCTCGATTAAAAAATAAGTAGCTTGAGATTTAGTAAAATCATTACTTTTAATAATTTCATTGAGAAAAAATATGATGGCACTGTGGTTTATAACTTGTGGCGTAAATACCATAACGCGAAGCTCAAAATGTGCTCTCATTTTCTCTGCTGTAACTATGCAGTGTTCTCTTAATCCAATTTCATCTCTTTGATGTGTAGACTTCGGCTAAAGTAACATTCTCTGAGCCTCAAGCCCACTCCAATGTTTTCTCCCAATTATTGAAACATGTGATTTTTGCACGCACGAAAAATATGTGATTAGAAATTTAGATTAAATTTATTTAGATAACAATTTTTTCGTGTGTCACTGTCTCTTACGTTTAAAAACTTTTTAAAATCTAAATAAAACAGTTTCTGGCGTAACTTGGTGGAAAATCTTTATATTGATGTCCACTTAGAATTTTAAGTGGAAAAGCAAAGTTGGTTGTTTTTGAAATTTATCAATTTTTTAACCTATTTTTTGTGTACATTGACAAATATAACCTCCAATAGCCTTGTGCCACTCAACATAAGGACTTTCTAACATAAGGTCTAACATAAGGTTTTTCTAAGGCATCTTTCTTTCTAACACCCAAATTATTCTTGACATTTACCACCCGGATGAGCTTATCTGATCTGATTTCTCCCCTTATACAGGATTTCTCCCCTTTCTCCCTTGTAATCCCTTAAATAATTCGCAAGTCCTTTATTATCTTGAACGTTTCAGAGGTGATTATGAATTCTAGACAATCAAATAACGATAGATTATTTAACCTCGCGGTTATACTAGCAACGTTGTGTATGTGATGAATATGAAAGAAATTTACTTCAGTTTTAATAATTTAGTGATTATCTTTTGACATGCCAGTAATTTTCATAGTTGAAAACCGCTTCTTGTTCAGAAATATGTGTTCAATGTTAGGTTGTTAGGGGACATGAATTTCTAGGAAGTTCAATTACAAGAAAACGAAAAACTATCATTTGGAGTTTGTGTGTTATTAAATGTTGAGATCTGGAATCATTGAGCGGTATTTTTGTTAGTGAGTTGGTCAAAAATCATCGATTAATCATTGTCTTTTTCTTACTGAATTAATACTTTTAATTTGAACTAAAATACAAACATTTTTAACCTCGAAAATTTAAGTGTGATCATCTCTTTGGTATTTTGAATATTTTCTTTCTTGATATGATACTCGTTTTTTTGACACTCACTATCTTATTTCCCGGTCTTTTCGGCAGAGGCGGTCATTCGGAAATCGTTCGGTGTTTCTCCTTTCACTGACCTTCCAGTCCACTCCAAATCCGCCATTTTTCCTCGTCTTTTGTGTTTCCCACTTATTTTCTGTGTTACTTCGAATACACTTTTCTCTGGACTTCACCATTCCCCTTTCACTTGAGAGCCCCTTTTCTCCATTACATAAACCTTTTTCTGCCTGTCGCTGTTTTTTTATCGTTATTTATGGTGGTGGTACGAGTAGAGATTGGCACTTTACTCGGATCATCGCCGTTTATTCTTTGCCATTTTCCAGGATCCTTTATTCATTTAGTACATTTTCAGTGCTCTCTCCACTCTTCCCTTGTTTACAATTTCCTTCAAATTTTCTGCGTATGTTTTATTCTTGTTTTTTTCTCGCCTAGTGTCATATTAGTCCATCACAATGATTTTTCATAATGCGACAAGCAAACAGAGCTTAAATTTGCCTCCAAATTTAATTATTTCTACTTTAATTTGTATCTTTCTTACCCTTTTCCTTATGGGAATTCATTTTATTTTCATATTTTATTAAAATGTAAATGTTTCATTGCCATCAGAATATAATTTTTGAAGTTTTTTTTTTAATTTTAACACTAATTTGGAGGATATTCTTCTAATATTGGCCTGTGATTGTTTAGTCTAGTGCGCATGTTAGCTAATTTTTTTATTACTCTACGGATGTATTCTGATAAAAGCTGGACCATTTTAATTTGCATTTTTTGTGTCATCTAATTAAATTATTTTATTAGTTAAAAATCAAAGTGTAATTTGTTTTTTAAAAGTGTATTGATTAGGATCTTTTTAATGAATTTTACTGATGAGTTATATTTTTGTTTGCGTAGTGGAGATAGTCCTCTTTTAATTTTAGTCTTGACTTTATAATGCCTCGTTAAATCTAATCGTTAGTCCATGTAAACGTTGACTTAACCCGTAGATTACTGGCAAGTCCGATTTTATAAAGAGATACGATTACCCATTACTGAATATTAACACTGTAACGTGAAAACCTTGTCAGTTAGAAATTATGCTCAGTAATGGTTGGTTTTGAATTTAACCAGCCGCCATTAAGCTTAGTTTTGGCCTTCACCGGAGGTTAGAGTTAACCGTCAGTATAATGAGATATAAAAAACCCTGCCTTAGTTTTTAACCGATCTCTTGGCCACTCTTAAAGGAAATTAGATATTAGAATTAGATATTAAGGAAATATTTTCATATAATGTTGTTAGCATTGACCAGTGACGTTTGTTTAGCGTATTGATCCAATCCTTCTGTAAACGCGCATTCAGTTTTTCGACTAAATTTTGGCATACCCTTCACGATCAATAGATTTGGCCGGCTGATTATTTCCTTTTGGTTCTGAAAAACGACCCTGTGCCACTGAAGTACTATTTCTTGCAAATTCCGTTTGCCTCACTACCCATTGGCAATCGCTCGGGGAGGCCAAAAAAAATGGACTCTAAAACTAAAGGAAACACCCTTAGCTCTTTAGACTAAAGGATTGCTTAAAGCGATCTTGAGTGATTTGTGTACGTTCTTCCAGCCCTGTTTGTCTGTGTGTGCGAGTATGTATGTACCTCGTAAGGTGTGACCCCAACCCCTTTGGCCCGGCCAATCCTTCCCGGCTCCCTGCCCCGTGATCCCTCCCGCCCCCTCATCCGTTGCCGCACAAACTTCCAACGCCTGCCCTGGGTCCGGGCCAACACCCTTCCTCCCTCCCGAGGAAGCTTCCTCTCCGAGGCGTTCCCAGCGCATCTCATTCATTCTTTTCCGAAACTTCCTTTCTTCGTTTCCATTTCCCGCAGCTCTTTTTTTTTAGTATTATCATTTTTTTCCTTTTCACTCCGTCTCGAAACCTCATCTCGGCCTCCGGCTCTCATCCTTTTTTTTTCTTTCACACACACACACCCTCCGGACGGACTCCCCGCTATCCCCTTCCCGCGACGCCTTTTTCTCTCGTCTTTTTTTCTCTACTTCTCACTATCCTCCTTCGCCACTTCATACATAAACAGAGCAGGGTTGCGGAGGATGGAAGGAGAGCAGGAAGGCGAGGGATGACGCTGAACTCCAGGCGTTCGGCAACGTTCCCTTTCCTTTTGTTTCTCTCTCCTCATCTCTCCCTCCCCCTGACCCCACACGCCCCGATCGCGAGCTGGATACGGGGAGAATTCGGACTGTAGTACTCGCTTGTTTAGAATCGATGTAGCGCGTGCACTTGAACCCGAATTCGGGGGACGGAAAGGGGGATACGATTTTGGAAGCGTCTGGGTTTGGGGGGTGTCGGGGGTTGGTTTTGAGGTGGTGGTGGAGAGGTCGAGAGAATTGTGGGATGCGAGTGCAAGTTCTCCTCCTGTTCCAAAGGTATTCTCCGGTCCCCCGAGGGAGAGATATTGTGAATTCCAAGCAGGCCTACACGAGGTAAGAGGAGGGTATCTTCCTCCTGGCCTTCCTTTTAGATGGAAAATTTTAAGATCCGAGGAGATGCAGCTAGAAGGGACAGCGGGGAAGGATGACGGCGGAAAGGGGAGTGAGTGAGCATATGAGAGAAACCGTGGGGAGGTGGGGGATACTTCATTTTTATGCCCCCCTCCAACCGTTCTCCTTCGGAAAGATGCCGATATAGCTCATCTCTTTTTGGTTGCGAATTATGGTTGAGTGTGGAGAGGCTGAGAGTACCCTTCACTGTCTTGGAAAAGAGAACGGGCCGCGGCATCGAGGATATCACCCACCCCAATGAAAACTTATGGAATTTATTAAAGGATTTTTATCCTCAGCTCAAGGGTATCCCAACCACAAGAGTACTCCATGACACTTTTAGCTATTCCTCAATAGGAACTGACGACGCCGCGGTGCGCCCTCATATACGAGCGTGGGATTTCAATGTGAAAATAATTACTGCCCGAGTTGATTGCCCTCGAATATTTTTGCTCTACTTTTACTCGGTTGTATTTTCACAATTTTGGTTCAATATGCAGTCGCAGGTTTGGGGCCAATATCTTTTTGCCTATGCAAACTCCTCCAGATTCATTTTATCACATGAGAAATGTATGGCGTCACATGTGATCAAATAAACTCTGACGCATTTCCACCTCCACTCGGTTTGACTGGTGATACGTGACTGGGAAAAAAACGTGTAATGCTTTATTCAAACAGCTACAGCTGCTTCTTGCGTCGTTTTTAAAGGAACGTCTTTAACGTTGATTCACTGAGTAAGAGTATCTGTAAGATTCGCCAAATATAAACCTCGGTAATATTATTTTCTTTGGTATTTTTTTAACGGTGTAAAATATTTGGTAGCTTTTGGAAAAAAATGCCTTCCATATTTTCCATCTGTTTATAAGTGCAAGGGAGCATAAAATCCGATCGAAATTCGTGTCACCCCCTGTGATGCGTTTTAGTCTGCGCTCAACCATTTTATTTATCCATAATAATGTAAAATTGAAGCGACTGATTTTTTGCATATGATTCACGTCAAAATGCATAGTGCCAAGTGCCATAGGGTACCTTGCGTGTCACATACATGTGGAACTTTCTCCTAAAGCGGTGGTTCACTGACGAAACTCTAGCTTTGCGCTATCCGTACCTCGTCGCAAAAACTAAAGGCGTTGGTGGCGTTAGAGTAAAACTAACCTCACCGGTAAAGCGCTCATTAGTATTATCTTTTTTTAATTAAAAAATAAAAATTTGCATAGTCTCCTGAGGGTAAATGATAACTAGTAAAATGTAAGCGTTGAATGGCGCAGATTATATTCAGACTAGTTTCTCTGATTACTCATCAGATTCGGATGCAGTTGGAATCATATTACATTATTAGTTTATTGCTCGTGCACTTTTTGCATGGTACGATCTATCATAATGCGCCCGAAACGAAGGAAATACTTGGAATAATATCCACTTCCTCCATTTAATTATCGTCCTCAATATTTTTTCCGATTATTCCACTAATCTTTCCCATACACCTTTCTTTTTCCCTCAGCTCCATTCTCTTCCTCGTTCCACCCACACCATCCTCCTGGGTCGCCCTTTCCACCCCATCCAACCCACAGCTTCACCACAAGTAAGAAACTTCCTCCGACAACCAAGCACCCTTCCATCCCCCGTCCCAACAGGAATCCTCCACCGTTGACCACCGCAAGCACGTTACACGTATTAAGGAGAGATTTCTCCATTTCCTCCTCACTCCTGTCTCTCTCCTCTTGGCTTTCCTCCATTCTCTTCCCTCACCCTTCCCCACCGCATTTCCCTCCTCTTTTGCCCTCTCGCTTATGGTGTTTTGCACCAACCCCACCACTCCTCTCTCCCCGACCCAACTCCGAGCACGCCCAACTTTTTTCTCCTCTCCACCGCCTCCTCCCCTCAGTCATGCCCGCGGAAACTTCCTCCTCTCCCTCCCCGCATCCCGTTCACCGACGCTGCGACCGCTGAACTCCCAGACCGGCATATCCTCCGCTGATTTTTTTTCTCACCACTGTCCCCCATGGACATTCCGACTTCTACCTGCATCCTCACCGAGCCAGATTCACCGCATCATCCCGCTTGCGCATTTCTCTCTTCGTCCCGGCTCCCTATAGTCTCTCCTTTTCCTTCCCCCTGATCCCTTACTTACGTGAACTTAGCTGACTCCTCCCCTACTCTGCTCCTAAAAATACCCTGGCGGTGAATAATACTCTTCATCCTTTCACTTCCTCCATTAGGCTTCTTCTACGTAATGGAGAGTGGCAATAATCAATCAAAATTTTTCAGTATTAACTGCTTACAACCCCAAGTAATTTAACCTTGGCAAACATTGACATTCGTTGAAAACAAGAATTTTAATTTTTTTCGTCGTATGGCGACATACTTATGATCTTCTCTATCAGCTAGTTCGTAGTGCACTACATATATCCGAGAGTAAGCATCGGAGAATAATGTATCTCTTATTTAATATTGATTTTAAGAATTCGTTCGTTCAATGTTGAACCTTTTTTCTTTGATATAAGGCAAATTATGATTTTCATGTTACAACATTCGTATTTGCGTTCCCCTCCGATTAATATATCATATCCTGTTAAACACCGCTCTCAAATGTTTGCTTACCTTTGTGGAAACTCAAGGGCTAGTTTTCTCATGTTATACTGTACTGGTTCGACAAATTTTTGTTGTTTGTCTTTAATTTCCTGCTCTCATTTTTGGTGCAAACTGTTATCGGTTTTTCGTTCCATTTAATTACACTTAGTTCGGTATCTTCCTCAATTTTTTCATCGAGGTTTAACCCACAGAATTTTATTTGGTATGATCAGAACATGGAAATTAATATGCTTTTAAATTGCCGAAAGACTCGCGGGACTCCATATTACTCCTACAATTGTTTTATTAGTGGAATTAAAAATTTTATTTTATTTGACGAGCTATTATTTTGATAATTTAATTGATATTTATCTAATTCCATGAGTATGGCGTCGTTCACTCTCATTTCATTTAATAATTTGCTGATAGCGTTTTTTTATGGCACTTATGAGCAACATATTGGACTTTATCCCATTAGTGCTTCATAGTTTACTTGGTGTCATTATTTTTATGTAATAGAAGAGGCGATTTCATTAAAGCGCGCGAATTTTTGTGATTATGTTTGTTCTGCAAATACAATAAATTATTCTTTCAACTTATAATTGGGTTTGAATAGGGACACTTTCTGACATTACATTTGGTAATTTAGAGTACAACATCGACATGATAAACAAGGACATTTTATATTGGTAGTTACGAAAATATCAGAATGGGTTCTCGAATTCTAGGAGTAGTTATTTTAAAAAAATATACGTATGGCTACAGTCTCTGTTTAAGTTATTAATGACTCGTTCTTTTTAAACTCATACTCCTACTTACTTTTCATTAGGAGTATTTGCAAATGCTGAAAATCAGGAAATTAGTCATGTAATTGCCGGTTTGTATTATTCATATGACGTGAAATTAAACGTGTGGGCCTAAATTAAAGGCGCCGGAAATATTTTATTTTTGCCCTCTGATATTTCGTTAGTCGTAAGCAGATTTGAAACCTAATGACGTAATTGCTTATGTTGACGGCGAATTCTTGGAAAATTCAATTTAGAGGTGTCAAGAGGACCCGGTGGAATTTGAGTTCTACGTATATCTACGACGGCATGCATTATTAAGAACATGTCAACCTCCTATGCAGCGGGGAAAGAAAACTTCAATCAATGGAGAGAGAGAGTGCCCATTTGTTGAAAATGAATACGCAGAAAAGAGAACCTAAGTCCCTAACCGCAAGGGAGAGGGACAGTTGCAGTTCCGTCATTCCCCACTCATTATTATTTTCCCATACTTCATTCTCCTCCATTCACCTCTCATTGTTTTTGACCCGTCACTCCCTCTATTTTTCGCATTAGAAATTCTTTCTTTCCGTATAGATCATTTGCTTCTTAACCATTTTTCGTTCTCCATTCTCTCTCCTCACTTTCGTCCTGCTTTCTGTCCCGTCGTTTCTCGTTCACGCCGTCAGGGGGAAAAAGAATTACGGTTGCCCTCATTTCCTCAGTGGATGCTCTCTCGGCCTCTTGGGGTGTCGCGGCGAGGGGTTCTAAGAATCCAAAAGGGGTCGCCTTATTTCATTCTGTCCATCTCAAGTTTTTCACCCAGCCTTTACACTCTCCGCTACCCTTCACCGTAGACTCTCTAAGATTACACCTCTTTCCTTAGCCACTCCGGGATGTTCTGTTTATTTTGAGCTCTCAACCTATCAAATGACCTATTTTTTGCCATTATTCGCACGTTGAATAATTCTATTGTTGCCATTTTTGCCACTACAGTTTGTGGGAAGTCTAGGAAAAGTAATTTGGGGATATGTTAAAAAAATTAGTTGAATGAAGGTATAGGAAAATCGAACTTGACAATTCATTATCGTGTGTAATACTAAGTCGCACGCTAAACTCTCATTCGTCTATGTATGTATATTGAGGAATTAATGATTGAGAATTTAATAGGGGTAAATTTAAATATAAAAGCGATACTGACGTGATAGGGGCAATTCTTAATCAATATAAAATGGATTTATATGGCACACTTTATCTTTCTGCCTATTTTTTTATTAGCTTCCGAAATCTTACCTCTAGCTTTATGATGCTCTGCATCAAATGTCAACTCTTTTCTCTTTAGATAGTATTTAAAGAGAAGATGTTTTCATGTGATCACTTCTTTAAAGTTACTTAGAGTCAGTATGTTAGATCTTCCAGAAACTTTTAAAATCTGCTTTTGTACTGTTTGGTATTACGACAGTCATGAGTTTATATTTCTGCTGATGGGTTCAAGTCTTTGATAAATGGTGTTTTAAGTGATTTCAAGGAAGACCCTTGAAATTCTTATCGGCAGTGGTATTGGATTTTCGTTTTGATTATTCACGTATGAAATATACGATATATATATATATATATATGTATATATATATATATATATATATATATATATATATATATATATATATATATATATATATATATATATATAGTCACTTTCTTGGAAAACCCACGAACGTGCACAATAATGTGAATTCACTAAATAGTCATAGCAAACACAGAAACTAAAACATATAAAAGAGGGACTCACTAGTTCTCGAATTTTCGGTGGTGCAACCACCTTTCTCAAGAGGAATTAGGAACAGAACTCAAAGAGAAAGGTGGTTGCACCACCGAAAATTCGAGAACTAGTGAGTCCCTCTTTTATATGTTTTAGTTTCTGTGTTTGCTATGACTATTTAGTGAATTCACACACACACACACACACACATATATATATATATATATATATATATATATATATATATATATATATATATCATAATTTAATTATATATTTTTTGCCTGTCATTCAAGAGGGAATACGTTAAGTCATTCTCATTCTCTCCGTAGGTTTTGAGCACAAAATATTTTCTTCTTAGCATTACAAGTAACCATGTATTAAAGTACTATAATATATTTGGAACTATTGCGAGGTTGTTATATATCTTTAATTCCATAAATCTTTTAAGTTACAATATCTACGTAATGCATAAACGGTATTATTGTTTGCAAAGGTGTAGGTATATCACGTATTCTAATGGCTTCCTACACAGTTTTATTTTCAACTTTTGATATCTTAACATTTTAGAACTCCGTGCAACATTTGATTTTTCCTGTGCTCAATTGACTTAATTCATGATTTAGCAACTTGTTCGCACGATGGTGTGTAAACTCAAGCATAATAATTTATTTGCTGAATTTTTGTTAAAGGGCATTAAACAATCTTGTGCCTAACAACTCTGTTACGTATCCATGATAAAAGTTAAGTCCTCTCTAAAAGTTTTGCCCTTAAATCTTCAAAGCATCTTTCTTACTTTTGACTAAAAGTTAGGGATGAGTCCTTCTCTGGAGAACTGCAGCCAAGTTCTAGTTAGTAAATTATTGGAAAAAATAATTATAAATCCGTTACCATAAAGGGATTTCAGTTTTGTTTCTTCAATTAGGCTTTATGGTCATTCATCAAAATATTGACTCTTTCAATCAAAACTTTCTTAGTTATTAATTTTGCTGACAATATGTTCTGGCACCTACTCCAATCAGATCTTTAGTCATTTTTATTAGTTTTCACCATTTTTTCTATGCCGCTACCACACACTTCAGTCTGCCTCGATTGACCTCTTTGGTGCACTATCAACTTCAGTGGCTCCTCAGCTTCATTCTCCTCAATAGCCTTCACTCCTTTCCTTTCCTCCAAAGCCTATCCATCTTGTCTCCTGCCTTCATCATCGCTCTCCTCGCCTCACCTTCTATCTCCAGGAATCCTGCCCCTCCGCCTTGGCGCTCCCTTTCAATTTCGCTTCTCCACAGAGCCTCCCTCCTTGCCCTCTGCCTCCAATCTTACCAGCCCCATCATTTTTGTTTCACTCCCTCATCCCTGTCACCACCACCCAACCCACCAAACCCCTGTCCCCCATTCTCCGAAAACTTCCCCAGCACGCCCTCTCCCTTTCCCACCTAACTCCCCTCCTCATGGAGTGTGCCCATTCCCTCCGCTAGGAATTGCCCTCATCCCGACCCCTCCTCCCTCCTTCCCTCCTGCTCCAAACTAACCCTCTACGTCGCCATTACACTTCCCAAGAAGCCCGCACGATTCTCTGTACCCCGCATCGTGCTCGTTCCCGAATGCGTCCGAGTGTCGCTGACGGGACGGGCGAGGGAATAAAACATCCGAGGGAATTCTCTGAATTTAAGGGTTTGTATGTTGGGTGCTTCTGGTTTTAGAGACTGCCAGATATTTAAATTATTGCGCACTTTTTGGACGTTGAGAAACAGTCTTGTTTGTAATGGAGGTCTGCAGTCCATGATACTCAATGAAACTTGGCCCGTGGAAAATATAATTGTGAGTAAATCAAATAGGAATATGATGAATTCGGTCGGTCGGATATTTTCTCTTTATTTAATGAACAACACGGGATAAATGAATCTGAATTCTCCTAGTGTCATTTGATAAAGAGTTTCCTATCTGTAGATTGTAACGATTCATTTAAATTTAATAATATTTGTTGATTCTTCTCCTGGTTTGAGATATAATTATAACCAGCATATTTTAAAACTTCTTTCATATGCCGCTTCCACACAAATATCGATGCGTTTTACCTAGGTGAAGAGTTTTTGCTACTTTCCAATTATTTTTTCAGAAAATATCAAAGTATCATATATAAATGAAAAAATTCGGCATGTGACCATTCAAATAGTAAAACTCTTAATTTGATCAAAGTTTAGCTTCTGAAACTCGAGTTTAAGTATAATAACTATTGATTATATGATTTCAATTGATACATTGATATTTAATAATATATACGATATACAATAATATATACGTATCTAATATGTCATATTGATGACATGGGACGTTGGGTAAGGATGTTAAGAAAATACTGGTTAAAACTTGGATATGGAGCTTAGCTATCCTGCAAGCAGGAGGATATACGTAGATTGGAGGCTTTTGAAATGTGGGTGTGGAGAAGAATGGAGAAGGTGAAATGGACCGAAAAGAAAACAAATGAGGAAGTACTGGTGATGGTGGGTGAAGAGAGGGGTTTGTTGAGAGAAATCCTATGGAGGCAGGAAAGATGGATGAAAGGTGTATTGATCGGCAGTGGGATATTGAAGACTGTAATAGAGGATAAAATGTTAGGCACACGAGGAAAGATCAGGAATAGGATAGGGATGCTGGACGTGATGAAGGGAGGAAGGAATTACACAGAGATAAAGGACTTGATGTAGAGTAGGTTGCTGGATGATGTTTTGTTAGGAGTTACAAAATATTTATTTGGTAGTGGTCTCCATTCAAAAACCAACCTTTTTCAAGATTACCTTATAACAAATTATATATATATATATATATTTATATATATACATATTTATATATATACGTATATATATATATATTTATATATATACATATATATATACATATATATATATATATATATATATATATATATATATATATATATATATACATAAATATAATTTATTTGCATATAAACTGTCGATAACGTTTATGGAAAACAAATGATTGTTCATAGTTGATGATAATAGATTTTTAATGTAGCGAGAGTATAGCTACTAATAGCCTGTTTTGTGATGCTTTTGAGAGAATATTAATGTGAACCCCTTTCTCTATCACATGCATCTAATGTGTCTCCGAGTCAGCTCCTCATCTTTGCACTTGTTCTCCTGTGATTCGTCGCCACATGGTCACCCCTGTTAAGTTCTCTCCCTCTCCGTTTGCCACATTCCAACATCTCTCACTCTTTTTTACTTCATGCTCAAGTGTTTCATTTAGAATTAGAGTGACTCGTTCATGGCTCCCTTGCCCTCATTCTTAGTCGCTTATTCCACCAACACGGCTCCTTCAAGTAGCGCAACCCTGTTTGAGTGGGCGCATCTTGTAAGCAGCCGCCTCCCCCTACCTGATCTACCCAATATGATATCCACCGTAAGCTCTCTCTTCCGCTCTTTTGCGCAAACTCTTCTCAAACACCACTCCTTAAGATTGCACCGTATTTCAATCTTGATTTTCTCTTTGCGCTATCCAAGTGATATGTATATGAATGCTTCAACTCCGTATGTGCAATTTTCGACCGTCTTATTTCATGATCGTAAGATAGCGGCCCGTGAGTTTGTCCCAATTCATTTTTCTGGCTCGGTGGTTAGATTGAAACGGGGATCTTCTGATTTTAATTAAGCTCGAACGAGCCCATTTGTTTTTCATCCGTTAGGCTGTGATCCGTGTCTCACTCTCCTCATTTCTACTGATGAAAACTCAATTTTCCTTATTGTGCTTATTTTTCGCTTGTTTATTTAAGTCTTGGACTTCTTTCATTTCTAATTTTTTCGATGATTCAGCTCTATTTCCTCCTTTCGCCGCCACCGAAATATTTTATCTGATTGTGTTATATATGCGTTCTCAATCATGGTGATTTTAAAATTTAGCTCATCACTTTTTTTGCTTGTTTTACATTTTATGTTCTCTAAAACGGTCTTAATTATCGACGTCTATGAGTTATTATTGTATTAATATGCAGGATAAAATTAATTTATGTACTTTTTCCTCAATCGCTCTATCGAGAGGAGTAATCGTTTTATTTTATGCCAAGATGTTTCTTAAAGAATTCGATATGATTATGGGAACGTCGTTTTTGGTTTCGATAAATCATTATTATCATAATCCATTAAAATTCTAATATATTTTCTGTAGTCAAAACTTCAAATTGAGGGCTAAAAATTTAAGATATGCTAATGTATTACAGTTAGACGTAAATTATTTCTTAGGTTAAATATATAACAATGTTTAACTTCAATGTTCCCATACAAGCAGGGAATTTGGAGTGTGAAAATTATTCGCGTTCACTGTAATTCTGCCTGTATATTGGTGCACATTATTTCGTTAAAGTAAGCTTTGCGGTATTTCTCGCAGTTCTTTGAACTCAATATTCTCATTTAAAATAATTATATAAGTGTCCCATGCCTTCGCCACTGTGATTCCCATAGCCTTTCAAAAATAACATCATTAAACATAACATTCGTATTACATTCAGATGAATCCCAATTATTGTTTATCGGCTTTTTGACTTAGGTTGTCTTATTGTGATTTTTTCATGATAGCAATGTCACGCTCTCAATTAAAAATATTGGTTAAATATTTTTTCATTCGATAATTTTCCAGTTCCTTTGAGGATGCCTTTTTCTCTCTGGTACGCCTTCGTACTGCTATCCGTATTCCTGTCTATCCTTGGATTCTATCATTCGGGTCGATAGGCATTAAATTTCCCCTCTTAATTAGATTTTCATTTCAGTCGGGATAATTCGATTTTGATGATGCTCCTCCACCCTTTCATTTTACCGGCTTCTCCTTCTCCCCTCCTGAAATTTCTCTCGTTAATTCTCAAAATCCATTCTGTGGGGATGTTTTTCGAAATAATATCGTAGTGCGAGGTTGAAACAGTTTCATAAATGGAATGAACCTTCAGCGGAAAGAAAACCATTTTTCTGCTGATATTTCTAATGATGGATATTCTATGTCGGCACCTTGAAGAATCCATTACCAAATAAAAATATTCTCTTCTTCTCATTTTGGTTATTATTATCTTTTCACGCGAGAGGTTCTTTCTATCATGTATAAGTACTCAGTTTAATTTGGCTAGTCTTCCAGGATTATTCATCGGCCCTTGAATAGCCAGAC
The DNA here is from genome assembly GCA_037158775.1 of Hetaerina titia. NCBI lineage: Eukaryota > Metazoa > Arthropoda > Insecta > Odonata > Calopterygidae > Hetaerina > Hetaerina titia. The sequence goes on from CM073772.1 coordinate 87,205,060, forward strand.
ATTTGTAGTATTGGATTATTTAGTTTCTATAAATTATTTCAGATATGTGTGTGTATATATACATATACATATATATATATATATATATATATATATATATATATATATATATATACACACACATATATATACACATATATATATATATATATATATATATATATATATATATATATATATATATATATATATATGCACACATATATATATACATAAAACCCAGCCAGTTCCTTTCCCTGTGCCGGTTATGGTTTCCCAGGAAGATCTGGTACCCGAAAAATCAACTAGCTTGGGTGGAGCTGCAGGTGCCCAAAATGCCTTGCCCGGGAGTCGAACCCGGGACCCTCCGGTCAGCAGTCCAACGCTCTACCCGCTAGACCACCGCGACCCGCATATATATATTAATTAAAAGGCTAAGCTAAATATTAAAATAGGCAAGGAAAAAATAGAGCAGGTAGAATAGTTTACATATCTCGGAAGTGTTTTGGACCAATACGGTCAAAGTGGTAGGGACGTAAGGAGAAGAATTGCGCCAGGCAAGGAGGCTTTCTCAAGGAGGAGGGAGTTGATGACGGGGACGTTGAGTATAGATGTTAAAACAAGACTCGTAAAAACTCTGATATGGAGCGTAGCTATGTACGGCGCGGAAACGTGGTCACTGAAGCAGGAGGATTGACGTATATTGGAGGCTTTTGAAATGTGGGTGTGGAGAAAAATGGAGAAGGGGAAATGGACCGAAAGGAAAACAAATGAGGAAGTACTAGAGATGGAGGGTGAGGAGAGGGGTTTGTTGAGAGAAATCCTATGGAGGCAGGAAAAATGGATGAAAGGCGTATTGAGCGGTAGTGGAATGTTGAAGAAGGTAATAGAGGGGAGAATGTTGGGCAAGCGAGGAAAGGGTAGGAACAGGATAGGGATGTTGGATGGGATGAAGGGAGGAAAGAAGTACACAGAGATGAAGAGGGACCTGATGTAGTTTAGGTTGCTGGATTGGGTTTTGTTTGGAGTTACAAAATATGTATTTGATAGTTGTGTCCATCCAAAAACCTACCTTAACCGGTAGATTACCTAATAATAATATATGTATATATAATTTCAAATGCTCACAATCGTTATTAAAATGTTGATAGTTTAATATAGGAACTATAATATAATAATAAAGTGTGGAAAAAAGTACCATCTCTCTTTTGATTTATTAATATAGGAACGCAAATATTTTAGGACACCCCATTTAGTATTCGGCATCATTTAGCTATAAATATAGTATTGAGTATCAAACCGCTTAAAAATGTACTCTAATTTAAAACTGTTTAGGGGATTTAGTTCCTGCTACTACCATTTGAGTCTCCAGAGCTTTTTCTCTTTTCTTCGTATTCTATATTCCTGCGTTTAGGCAGGCAGTCATGGAAACTTTAAAAAATCTAATTACTATTCGCTAAACCAATATTTCATGAAGTAATGCCATAAATTCCATATTCTATCACTGTTCAATATTTGTTTAAATTGCATGAAAAATAATATTTATTCTCATCAACGGTTTTTATTTAATACTATTGAACCTACCAAGTATTAGTTATCTATCGCAAAGGTGTGGAATTATTATACCAGCGTCCAACTTGTTATCTTTCCCTTGTAAGTCTTGCGGACAAGAATATTCATATGCCATATTACAGTCGTCTATTTCTCAAAATATTTCCCTCAAAATTTCGTCGGTTTTTATTTACTTTTACTAGTTGTGAATAATGGTTTTGCATCGTTCAAAATTATATTTTTTTAAATAAAATGTTGAAACTTTCTTAAAAAATGGTTTGTTAATAATTTTTTCAGGCGTCCCTGGAAATTTTGACCTTCATGTGTAGTTTCTCGAGTAGAATTTTCTTCAGAGTGCTTGGAAACTTTAAAATAGTTTGTCTTCTTTCATTCTACGCACGTGCTCTTTCCATGTTTTCTCTATGGTGATAATTTCTAATGGATATTGCACTGAAAATAGATTTTCTTGGGGAAGTAATTATTTCTGGTTTTTCATTCCATAATATGATTTTACACTATAGGTGAGAAACAGCACAAAAATTGAACTCTGACTCATTTTCACTTACGTGGTACAGAGTTTCGAGAATAGTACTAAGGTTAAATTTGATCTTTCTTTTCCTCGAATTCCGACGATAGGCATTTTTCTTGAAAGACCATATAATAGCTACGTGCTCTTTTCGGAGAAGCGGTTGGAACGGCTTCGGTGATGTTTTGTCGAAGGATACGGCCAATGAAATTCCTCCATCACACTTTAATAAAACTTTATTTTTCTTCAGTCCTGTTGATGCACATTGCTAATATTGATTTTTTATAAAGAAAGTTCATTTCAATTACGGTGCCAATCTGTTTGATGAAATTGGGTGATTGTTTAATTACCCCTGTTCCAAAGTGGAAGCTTCCGAAATAACATGCTTCAGAGTTAATTTCAGGGAATCACATAACCTTGACAAATACGTTCCATCACCCAAAGTTGGGGTGAAATGAGTAAAGCTAATAATTCTAAATCTATATAATAAAGTTGAACGATTTCTAGTAGTTTTTACTGGTGTATTTATCTTGGGAGGTTCAATAAGTAGACACCACGACCTGCGTCATCCATGAATGGACAGAGCGTTATCAAATTCTTTGTTTGCCGTCATATTGAACAAACGTGGACGAGAAATTGACCTTAATGGAAACATCAGCTCTGCAATTTAACATTATTGTGTTCCTGAGATAAAATTCAGATATGCGTTTGGCGTGGGGCGAGTTTCAGCCACCAGAACGGGACTTCATATTGAGTGCGAGGAAGGGAAGATTCTTATGGCACGGGTTTGTAAGGGAGCAAGCGCCCGGGTTTACTTCTAAGACCACGTAGCTGCACGCTCATGGCAGCAGAGAAATAAGACAGGTTCTTCCTGAAGGCACGGGAATATAAAGGAACTGCACGGGAATCCACTGCTTTGGAGCAATAAGAATCCAAGCGTGCTTCCACTCCACTCACTCGGCCTCTCCTCGTTCGATCGTCGTCTTCCATTTCTTCTGCGGGGCTTCGATAGTGCGGGTGCCATGGACCAGATGAGTGCACTAAGAGCTAAATTTCCGGGAAGCACTGGTTGCTGCATCTCGGCAGAATTAGGTCTAGCACCAGCGGCACTATTAGGCACCACCCTTCTTCTTCGGCCGCCCTGGGGTTTTCATCGCTCCCTTCCCGCCGTCACATCCCTCTAAAAGAATTCTTTTCAAACTTCCCTGTCTTTTTTTCGGGAAGGACCTTAAAAGCACAAATGGTACTCCTACTCACTCTCCGCTGTATCATTTCCCTCAATTCTTTCGCAAAAGGAAAGAAAGAAACCGTAGGTACCTATTTCAAGATCCTGCCTCTCAATTTTCCCTTAAAATCGGACGCTACGATTGGTGCACTGGTTTGTGTTGAATCTGAGTTCCTACTTAGCAATGGCCGAGGGATATTCCTGCGCGACCAGTTGCAAAAAGCAACATTTTCAGGCTGATTTAAAAAATTTTGTCGAAATCTCTATAGTTATGATCCTAAAATAGCTTCTCGGTAGCATATTGAACATAGTAGGCACTGCTGGGCAGAGGGTCTTGGAGTCAAGTCAGAATGACGCTTCCAGTCACCTTCAGTAAAACCCAATTCTCGTAGTTTCCCGAGCACTATAAGTTCGTGGGAAACCAATGGCGGCACGAGATGAGGAAACTACCCTCCTCACCTAGAAAGTGCAAGTTTCACACGCCGTTGGGTTTAGAAATATATGATATGGCAGCCTCCATTCTTCAATCGATATTCATGTTATATACTGTTTCGTTCAGTATAATTTCCCAATAAAGCGTTTATACTTTCTCACAATTTTCCTTTAATGAGATCATACGTAATCATTTAAAAATAAACTCCGTTGAAGATGTCCCTTAAAAAAAAATAAAACAAGGAATAACGCATTTCCAATTCGTAACTTTCTATGATTACACCCAAGTGCAAGGTTATATCAATGCGAATTTTCAGGACTATATTTATTGGATTGTGAAATTCAATTAAATTCACAAGAACTTAAAAGTAGCTTATATCCGACACTTAACCTTCAGCGATGTATATATCACAGTGGGGAAGGAAAAACAGCTCAATTTTAGAGTGTGTCCCTTTAAGCCTTGGTTTCTGTCAAAATATCTCGCTTCTGCGAAAATATCGATTGATTGAGATAAGAGCATACAGCGAGAGCTGCGTGTCTGTGCGGAAACTCGTTTAAGTCCAAAACCATGTACCCTTGGTATTATACCGTAGAGTGGGAATGATGCTTTTCAGATATGTTATTGAAATACGGCGACGCTGAAGGGTAAAAATCTTTTGAGGCGATGAATATCCAGATTTCACTCACTTCTCCCTGTAGGGTTCTTCATTGAAATACCTTTTTGTCTCTCTTGGGTTCAGTGTTAGTCATATTCCCTTTAGGCTTAGAGATATGCGCGTTCAGGTACGACAGCTAGGGAATTTGGCGAGATTGGTTTGTGACGGAAATGCATCAATAGGGAATCTGTGCAGGAAAGGAAGTGAAGGAAAGTATAGGGCACAGTTACGGCCGAAGAATTTCCTACGGGGCTGTCTTTCCCACCTGGGAAAGATTCTGGCCGGGTCTGTGCTGCGAGATGCGGGAGGTATGAAATTCTGAGCCATTTTATTCTCTGCTGGACATAAAAAGAAAAATTCCCCTTCATTCTTCTTTAAGCTTCCTTTTGCACTGCACAATAACTTCCATTCAGTATGCGTTTCAATTCCATCTCCGTGAGAATGGTTACGTCTATGAGGACCTAAATCCAGAAATCGCTTTAGGCACGCTATTGATTTTACTCTTTTCTCTTCGCAAATAGGGCAGTTTAATGCTCCAGGGTATAACTCCGCCCTCGTAGCTCACATCCGTTTTTGAGCTGTTCTATATCCTATAGAAATCGGAACCATATACCGGAAATTCCTGGGCGCTTAAGTGATAATTGGACGATAGTGGGAAAAGCGTTTATCTGTTCACCCGCGTTCTTATGTGTGCAGTGTCAATGTCTATATATCTTATGATAGTCTTGATTTTAACTCGTGCTTTTTCTCTTCTTATGGATGGTGGCCACCTGGCTACAGTTTACTCGTTGCATTTAATCTTAAAAACATATTATTTCTCCTAAAATTGCAGCGAGGAATTCGTTTGTGAAACGGAAGAAAAAAACAATTGATACTTCAAAATACATTTCTATCGGTAGTATTTATAGAACAATGGATATATCAGCAGACGAAGCCACCAGCACTACTCTTAAATAAAACTACTCCATCGTTAAAATTGACATTTTTATACAAAATGATACCCAGCTTTTCGTTGTGTTTTTTTTCGCTGCAGTACTCGTGTTGTTAATATTTTAACACAAATGAAATCTGTCTGTTGTTTTTCATTCCTTAAACCTCTCTCATTTTCATGTCTATTCAGTCAAAATGTAATGCGAAATCAAATATTCGCCTGAAATTATGCCTCTCATCTCCACATTTTTTTTAAAGCGGTTCCCTCTTTTTCTTTCACTCTCTCTTCTTATCTCGCTATTTCCGATTGGTAGGGAAGGAAGGTCTCCAAGATTCTGACTAATGGGGACCAGGGAGGTCCCGGATTATGAAGGGCAATGGGAAGGGAGGAACTCAAGAATGGAAGTTTCGAAGGAACGGGTTAGAATTAAATCAGAAAAAAAACACGAAAAAGGTTCCGGGGTCCCGAATCGGAGGTTATTTATTTATATACTTCTCGGAGCTGCGGGGAAAAAAGTAGGGATGGCCTCGTGGTGAGGAGAAGACCAGAAAAAGAAGATGCGAAATGAATTGGAGGTAAATGGGCGGATTATATCGATTGCAGATGTTCTGCGGTGGAATATGGAGGGTAGTGTATTTTTAATTAAAATTTTCTGTTTAACAACGATAATAGTTTTTGTAGTACTTGTGGCGAGAGTATCTCTTTCTTGGTTAGTTTATTTTTTATTTTATCAGAGTACTGCGATTAATGTGCAGACGAGTCATTTGCAAAAGAATTCAGGGCATCCTCTGTTTGTATTCGGTAAATAAGTTCTCATATTCTTCAGAGCCTAAACCACTTAAAACTGTACGTTAACTCAATGTGTTTTTTTTTAATGTTTCAAGTATCATTCCTCAAGACTAAATTTTATTCGATATTATCTTTGATAGAACTTCAATTTTCCCGAAGTAGGTTTTCCGAGTTTATTTAAAAATAATACAGACTATAGTAAATTACTCATACTCTTGACGCATTTCAAAGCTGGAAAAAATGGGTACTCTAATCTTACATAGTGGATTAAAAATGTGATCGTAAATAGAAGGAATGCCTTGTTCAGGTTCGTGTCGTAATGGAAATTTTTCCCTGTTTTTTCAACGTGGAGATGAGCTGTTCGAAACTCGGGAGTAATCTTGTCTTAGGAAAATAATCAAAAGATGGAGAAATGATTTGAGTAATAAATGACATGAAAATATCCGTCCTCAACTGGCTCTGATTGTTTATTCGCAAAGGTTCCCGAAATATAATGGTTTGGGTTAAGCTTTAAGGTTGTGTGTATTTGATCATTGTCATTAAAAATATATATAGCATTAAATATGGCACAAATATTATTTTCTCTGGAAAACTCGTGGTTTATGAAATATGTTAAGTCAACCGAATTCCGTAAATACCGTCAACATGCAATGCGTTTACTAGCGGAACAGATGGAACATGGATTTTTCGTTCATTGATGTTTAATTTAATTTACATTTCAATGGTGCTGTATATATGACAAATTAAAATTCAACTTTTATGACTGGATATTCAGTAGTTGAACGGAAACTGTGATTTTGGTTTCCGATTGATGTAATGTAGTAATTTATTAACTACGATCAATTTTGACGGGTGGCAGGAAAAAGCTTACCGATTTAGCGCTGTACCAGCTTTCATGTCTCTGGAAGGAATTTAGGACGCTCATTTGATAGATTCGGATTCGTTTGCTGGATTGTCAAGCTTTGGTGCTATTTCAAGTTGCACCATTCCATTTTTAAAAATTAATTGAAGGTCTATAATTAAAAGTAATGCATATCTATCTAGCTGTTTTCTCATTTTCTCATATTTTGCGCACTTTTTTGTCCTTCATATAAGAATTTATGGGCTAAGTAATGACGCAAAATGATTGTCACCTCTCCTCTCAATCAATTTTTATTAATGGACTTAAATTTCGACAGGTAGCTTCGATAGTTTCCACTGAGTTTCATTTGGCTCCACTCCGCTCGTGAGTAGCTCCTCAGGCAGTCGTTGGGCATTCGTTCACTAACATTGTAATCTCTCCGCTTCTGCAACGTTGGACTGACCACTAAGGGTGGGGTCCCCTTCCCTATGGGCCATATGGGTCATCCGGGCGTATATTATATGAATCGCTATTTATTTCCCAGGGGGACAGGATCGCTTGGAATTGCATTTGCCAAGATCTGGGCCAAAAAAATAATTCGTATCGCTCGTTTATTCCAACGGGCAGGCAGTGGAAGGGGACACAGAGGGACGGATAGCGGCCCTCACTTCCATGGCCGCCTGTTTCCATCTCTGACAATGCTAACGCGCAACGCCTTCCCATTCCATTTCTCTGATCTCCGCTGGGTTCTCGCCCATCCGTCCATAGTCTCATTCCTCACCTCTGGTGAAAACTTGCCTACGAAAAGGACTTTTTTCATCTTTTTCCCCTCTGTTCTCTCCCGCCTATTTTCTTTTATTTTTGTCTTCTCCCCTTCCCCTCTACTCCTTTGTATCTATGCAGTATGACTAATTACCCCGCAAAAAAACGCTTAATTTTTGTTTATCGGCGTGTCGGAAAATTAGGGTAAATCGAGTGTCTCCTTGTATTCGGATCGCTGGAAAATGTATGGCGGCGAGCGTGCATTTTTGGGTTCACTGGTTCGGACTAATTTCGTAAAATGTCGCCGTGTTTTTCCTTGGTCGATTTTTTCCTGGAAGCCGCCACGGGCGCGGAGGAACATAATTTTTCGGTCACGTCGCGTCACAAAACAAAATGAACGCAAGGAAAGTCTACTTTTATTTCGGGGGCTTAGGAAGCTGGGCTTCTCCAAGCTCGAGCGGTCCGTATAAGATTTTGGGCCCCAAGGTAATTCATGTGCGACGAGAAAGAAAACTGCGCGCTTTTGCGACGAGGTGTGCGTCGATTTTATTTTCCCCGGATCTTGCTCTTTCCCTCGAAATTTGAAATTCGGCCCCGCATGTTTTGGCGATCGTTCGTTTTTGCTTTTTATTTGGTGAGGATTACTCGTTTTTTTCACATAATTTGAAAACTTTCGACCGTACGAGCCGTTCTAGTATGATAATGCCTTTTTTTTCAATTCTACCATCCCATTCCAGAAAAAATTTTGGAGTGCGAGTGCAGACTTAGGAAGTGGTTATTGCCTCATGGATGACGATTGTGTTTGTGGGTGTGTGTGTGCATCAGAGACCCAGCCCGTTGGTTCGCACATTTTTTTTACCGCATCGAAGTGGGCAAGTACAAAATGGCGAGCGTGGAGGTGTCGCGAGGTATCACCCCATCCCCCCATCGTCTCTCTCTCTCCGACTATCCCCACTCCACTACACGTCGCTGATTCTGTTCGCCCGTGCGTTCTCTCGCCTGCGCGTCAGCTCGCATTCCCTTGCTCGCTTCAACCCGGCGTTCCTGCGCCCCCCCTCCCCTCCGATCGCTTCTCCGACAGCCACGCCAGCTTTTCTCGACGATGGGACGAGGGAGGCGAAGTCCGCGCGGCGTAGGTCGGACCGTGGGCTGGGTGGAATGGAGATGGGAGCAGTGCAGGGGGCGATTGATCCCTCCCATTCTACTCTCCCCCTCCCTCCCCTTCACGTGCATCCTCTCTGTCTTGCTGATTCCGATGCTGCTGAATCCTGAGCTCTGTCTTGGAGAAAAAAAAAGGAAGTTGGCAGGAAGGAACGACCGTCCGCGAAGGGTTTTACCCCAAAAAGAAATATCGAACCGTGAAGCTGCAAATTCTGTGTGCAAGAAATGGAACATGATGCGAAGAAGTGACTCCGTTTTTCTGTGGATCATCCTTTATCGTGTTTCTGTCCAAAGAATTACTTCTGATGGTGGAATTGGTCGCAATCTCGACTCGCTTGTGGTGGAGTCGGAGCAAGTAGTTTGTTCCAATGTCTGATAATAATTACGAATGGAATAAAATTGATGGAGAAGTTGTTTTATTTTGTCGCCTCGTAAATTAAAACACGGAGAAAGTTCAAGACATTGGTAGATTTCCTTATACTGTTCAAAAAGAGTTTGCGGCGTTGCCATCGGTTAAATTAATGCGATTAATTCGGAGAAATGCGTACTACATTTTGACTGAGGAACGCGAATCCCGGTCAATAAAAGGAACAGGACATCATCTAAAATGACCGTTAATGTGCTCTTCTAGTTATTCCGGGAATGTAATTTCTTAGGAGATGGACGCTCAAGTAAAGTGGAATGGTGAAACCGTATCTCTCCTTGTTTTTATTCTTGGTTGCATCCTTCCGCATGCGGGTCTTCGACCTCCTGCATTACTCTCCTCCTCTTGCAGTTCACCTCGGAAAGGTCGAAGGAAACTTGAATTTTTCAGCCCCATAAAAGAGCAAGTCACAAGTGGGTTTCTCTTGAATATTTTGTTCCCAGCTCTTCTTTGCATTCCCATCCTTCTTTTATCCACTGCGACCTTCGACAAGATTTTCTATCAGTTCGTTCCGTCTCTCAGCTTCGGTCAGGGACACCCCGAGAATTTATAATGTAGCTCATTGAAAGAAATCTCTCTTAAGAGAGATCATTGTGGCTTCCCGTTGCAAATTTCGATCGTTTTAGCAACATTCACTCGTATGTGGTGTTGAAAATTTTCAGTCACGTCCAATTTCATCGTTTATTGATCTGAATATTTTGGTTTAATCTTGCAAATCATAAAAATGATCATTGTGAATTTGAACTATCATGTAAAATGTCAAAGTAAACGTATTTACGAAATTGGATACTGTGTAATAAGTTCTGTCTCCGTTTACTTACATACCGCTCCCTGTGCCAGGGGATATCCTGTATTACACTAATCAAACATTCTTAAATGATTAGCAACAGAAAAGAATTAAATTGAATATTAAAAAATTATATTTCCATATCGTCTCAATGCATCTCATGTTGCTAATACGTCGCACGTCCTAGCATTGAGCGGTGTCATTCGTTTGGGGGAAAATATAAAAAACGTAATAAATAAGAACGATGTAGGTATCGATGGTGTATGCGTTACCGCAAAGGAACATGATGCATGCGTTATGTGAAACCACCAAGTAAGTCTTGGTTACAGCAGGAATCAGAGGGATGTGGTTTCTTGTTTATTAAGTAACGGTTAAAAGAAACTAATTGCGTATCGAGGATTTTCGATATAACGCAGACCTTTCTTTGGTATGCTTGTCTCCAGCGTTTCATTGATTTTTTGAAGTCTAGTTGATATTATGTACCTTTTTGGATTTTAAAATGTTATCTACCTTTGATCTCTTTATTTTTATAGACGTTACTTGTTCATGAAACATATCAATGGCTGTAAACAATTACTACATGTTAGCACTTGCGTTGCAATGGACTTGTTAAATTGTTAAAAGATCATAAAAATAGATTAATTTTGACCTTTTTACACTTATTTTAAACTAGAATGACTAACTACCAGAAAAAAATAGGAGAAGAAATTTCAGGAAGCTGTTTCCATTATTTTACAAACAGCTTCTGTGCATTTATCTTTATTTTTTCTGTGAGTTCGTTTCTGCTTTACTCGGCGTCCATAATCCAGAATACTATAGATAGTTCAGCTCGTCGATTTGGTTAGCAACCTCTTCCTTGCACGTATGCAGTCAAATGCTCCAATAACCTCGATTTTTCTTCTTGAATTTTCTCTGTATTCCCATAATTTAGATTTTGTTTACCACTGATTACTATTTTTCCAAGAGCACTATAAAAATATCTCCCTTTTTTCCCCAATACACATCTTTCTGATCTTTTGTCTTACTTGGCCTGGCCCGGCATGTTGCGAATCCAAACTTCCCCAGTTATAGAGTTTCTTCCACTTATATGTTTTTTATTATTTCCGTGATGTCATCACACGCTTTTCGCGTGTATCATCGTCATCGAAATTCCATCACTAACTGGTTTCTTAGGTATCATTTCTCGCCATTCCATTGGTACAGGTTTACCGAATATATCTCATTCGATTTACTCAATTCTGTCTTTTAGGACTAATTTTTTTCACAAAGAACTCTGTGTCCGAGTGTGTTGAAGTATTTCTCTATTCTAGACATTTTTATATTGATATTTTGTCATCTTCTACGAGCTCCTGGAGTGACCTGACTGTTCTATTTCTTAATTTATTGACACACTACGCTGACGCTCTCCTTCGAATACTCCTTGTTGGGAGATCTTGAAATATGGAGCAGTTTATCTCTGAAATATTTCATTTGAGCGATTTGTATCGTATATTTTATATAATTATTAAAATTTAAAAAAATAATTCGGTTGGCTCTTTATCTTTGAAATTGCATTGTACTTACGGGGAACCTTTCATATCGTAGAACTTGTGTCGTTGATTAAATTTTTACTTCGTGAGCACAGCCTCACTCGTCGCTGTCAATCTTTTGAGTTCATATGAGTTGAATTCACACTTCACTAGACCACAAAGTGTTTTTTCACACCAGTCGTAAATGCTTTAATTTATCGTCGATATATTATGAACACGTATAATGTTCTTTTAAATGCGTTAATAGTATACCGATGATAATTATTACAAAATGGATATTCTTCGCTCAGATTTTCATTTATAATGACCTTGTCTACCGTGGTCGTGACGAGGTAAGGGATAACATATTCAATTATGAATTAGGAATAGGATAATAATTATTCATGAGCTTATCCGGATAACTAATACCGTTTATATTGTTAACTAAATAAATTTAAATTTATGCTGAGAAAAAAATATCCACAGCTATGAAAATGAATGTCGCGATTCGCTGATTATAATATATTGTTAATAATTCAAAGTAAGGTTATATAGTTAAATTTCTGATGAATGGATGCCGAAAAGGTAATTTTTCCCTAACTAACCGAGTAGAAAACATATCCGTGGATTGGATGCGCTTTTGCCTCATTTATTGTGGAGTCGTTTTTCTTGTAATTAGTGCAACAGGAACACATCAACCACTGAATAATATACTCTGGTTCCTGGTTGCATAAAATTTAAAAACCAAGACCATGCAAAACACCTAATATTGAATGATGCCAACGTATTTGGTCCCACAGATCAAGCAAATGCTTTTTTCTCCTTGTGCATGTTTAATTACTCGGAAGGATATTACGGAAAGTGTTTTTGTCGCGAAAAACGTTTCACTACTTTAAATACACATTTTACGTCACATGAACTCGTTTTGATGTTTTTCCAATTATATCTGACGATTTTATGAGTTCAATTATGCATGAGAATGGGAGATTGTGGTCGCTTAAATTTTTAAACAAGTTGCGTAGAGCGACACCACAGTTCGTTTGTGCTCTTTTTTTCAGATATGTGAGAATGATATAGTTTATATAGATTTGGCATGCCAATTGGGACACTTAAAACAGGAGTTATATTCTCTCCATTTTCTCAGTGTAAGATTCTAAATTTATATGAAGTTCATCATTGAAAATTGCAACTTTAACGGTTTTAGAAACTTTATGCTATGCAATGTTTTTGCTGAAACGTATCGCTTCATTATTTTAATTAATTTAAATTCAGATTGAATATTACTCATCTTCTCTGTGAATTTTGATTAAGATGAATTCTCTTCTAGTCCTTAAATCCAAAGAAGTTTCTATTTCTTTAGAGGCTTCTCCCTAAATTTGCCAACTAATTAGCGATTCAGGAAATAGCAACACATTAAAAGGTGATGAGTCATACTTACCTCTTTCATCTAGAAACAAAATATTTAATAGTAAGTGAATGTGAATCTAAAAAATATGGATATCCACAAGATTTTTGTAGTTATTTCGCGTTCGAAATACATTTATTTCTAACGATAATTGAATAGAGGGAAGAATGTTAGGCAAACAAGGAAAGGGCCGGAACAGGATAGGGATGTTGGACGGGATGACGAGAGGAAGGAAGTGCACAGATGTGAAAAGGAACCTGATATAGAATAGGTTGCTGGATTGTGTTTTGTTAGGAGTCACAAGATATGTATTTGGTAGTTAAGTCCAAATACCTACCTTAATCGGTCGATTACCTTATAATAAAAAGTTATTTGACGTTTCTATGCACCTAAGAGGTGACTGGATGTTGATTATATTCCGGCCGCTTATAGCCGGAAATTGTTAACCAAGATTTTGCTTTCTACATGTGCCATTGATTGGATGTTTTTATCCCCTAATACACGTAAGTTTTTCCAAGTTACTCTTTTAGATATTCAAAAGAAGAGAGAACTTTGGGGAGGAAAGCATATTTTCGAAATAGAATTGTTCGTCGTTCCATAGTGATTCAAAGAGAAAAAATACTCAGAGAAACTTCTCAGGTAGTATACGTCTTTTTATCTGTATTATTAATTTTTTGCCATATTAAGCTGGAATATTATTTATTGTGGCAAGAGGAAACTCTTATTTACACAGGATGGAGATCTGCCCTGAGTAAATAAGTCCACCATCAGAAATGCGCGAAATGCGGTTTACCATAATAATATAGATGCTTTTATTTCAGCAGTTGGTGCATACTCTTTTATAGTTAACCCTATGACTGTGGTCATTTCGCACCGTAACCACAAGTCACCTGCTGCTGACAACGGAACCTTTGAACTCGCAGGTGGATAAACTACATTAAGTTGTACGAACTTCTTTCTTCTATTACTCACCTAGTCTAGTCACTAGACTTTGTTTGCACTCAGATCATTCTATCATGCAAGTCATTTCTGACAACATGTGATCGAAACGGTAAAAATATTATGAATAAACCTCAAAGTGTTTACGGTGACCCCAAAAGATTTATCAGCGAGATTATTTCATTCCACAATCGTCTCGCCTCTTTGCATTCCCGCTGTAAACATCAAACTAATGACCTATTGCCTGGTTTTCATTGGGGCCTATCTTTGTTCATCGGGGAACAACTAATGTTTAATTCTGCGTCTTCCATGTAATGCTATGAAGTGAGCGGATGGAAATATGAGGGAAGTCGAAAATGATTTTTTTCCAAACGTACGCTTCCCTTTCGGTCTTTTCTGTTAAAATAGTTTCATATTAAGTTCCTTGCTTATTTTTCAGAGACGAAATCGCAATATGTTGCCAATTTGAGTATTATCAAATAGTCTTTATGTAATTCTTTCTAATCTCAGTCTGTATGTAAAAATTGTACCTGAAGTAAACGGCTACGCGTTTAAGAATTGCTGCTATTTTCCCTTATATCATGATCATGGGTTGCCACATTACTGAGCTCAGAGCCTTAGAATGGGAAAATCTGCTGTAATTAAGTAAAATACTATATGATCGAATATTAAAAAACGTAAATGAGTAGGTAACGAATTTGGAATACTGGTAGGGGTTACGAAGTAGTCTTGAATAATTTAAAAATTTGGAGAGCTGTGCATATGATCGTCGCAATTGGATAGAAATCCCTGAGAATTTCATGAAATATTTAATTTATTCAAATAGATGCAAAAACATTTGCATATTTGAGAAGAAAGGACAAAATTTATAGTCACTACACGATTTATTTTTTTCAGCTTCAAAAACTATAGTGTTGCGATAAAGAGTTCAAACAATATTTATGGGTTAAATTGAATCTATTATCTAATATGCCTGTGCTGGATGAGGTACCACTCTCACCTCTTCTTCCAGTCCATAAATAAATAGTGCATTTAATATTACAAAACTGAAGAAGAAAGAGAAAAGAGTACTAGAAAAAATTGCATATGAAGAGTGCAAAGTTTAAAAATATGAGGAGTCTATGTAAATTTGTTTATATATTTGAATATGAATATAAGTTAAAGTAAAAGGAAATATATCAGTTATTAAGGTTTAACGAAGAAGTGAGTCAAAATCCTGGTGCCGCCGGAGGAGTGCGTATACTGGTATTTGTAGTCTTTGGAGACGGCAGTGGAAAACCTCTACCGTCGGCGTCCCCCTGAGGTACTATGGCAAGCCATTGCAGAGCTAATACCAATGGTGGGGAGAGAGTGGACTGCTCCAACCAGCTCGTCCTTTTTGTGGGAATAAGAACATGCATATTACGAAGCAAAAAGTTGTAATCATGATAGTAATAAAAAATGTAAATACCATAGGAGACACCAGAAGAAAGACTCACTGTGAGAGCTGTCAAAACAATATTTTGTGCTTATAATTCATCGTAAGGGATATGATTTGTATGCCATAAACTCCTCAATATCAATTCGTCATTGCAAACAAGATGGAGCAATGAATAAATAGCTCGAAATATTACTCTTGCATTTTTTTACAGCTGCATTTTTTATTTATCAAGAATTTACAAACGTATTTAATGTCACTTCGTGTGGAGATTGGTTGATTAATCAACGATTGACTCATTTCAATCATGCCAGTAAAAAGATCTGCAACCCATTTAGTTTAATATTTTTTAATCAATACAACTGCATATCAGAAATTATTTTCGGTGCATAGATCTAGTTTAATGCAATATATAACCGGAGTTTTTATAAAAAATAGATTACTTTCACCTTAGTAACATGGGAGTATCTTTTTGCTTCTTTAAAAAAACTCATATTTTGATATATTCTGCCTGATAATTTATTTATTTTTCTTATTTACTAGATTGTTGATATTTTATTTTTATATAGTTTCATCTACCGTTTGTGAATTTAAGTTTGAAATAAAAAAACGTTTATCATAATACATTTTCCAAAGCATAGGTTGCTGTCACTTGCATACCCGCTGTTTTGAAAGTATTATGAAGATCACGTCCATTTCAATATGGATTTTATAAAAAACAAGATTGATGGTGAATGAAATTTATGGACAAGTTCCTGATTCCTTTCCATTTAATATTCATCGTGGGATTTCATGCTCACTCTAGAGTGAGTGATTTCTCTTTTTAAATTTTCTGTTGTATTCTCTATTTAATGGGTGAGCTCTTTGTTGCGCCCATATCCTCATTTATGTCTTTTGTTTTAAAATCGCTCATAAAATATTCATTTCTAGCCCTTAACGTGACTGAATTTTTCTCTCTCTGACCGACAAGGAAGTCCTATTGCTATGAAAAAGCGAGCGAATTCGTACAGAGGACAGTAGGACTTTCTTTAAATTTGCAACTACGCCATCCGTGACGTATCAGTTTAAATCATGGACGCGCATTGAAACTCTTTGCATCAGTTCTCCTTCTATAATTTATATGCCTCTCCGCAGTCCTTCTACTACTTGTAGAAATAGAGAAATAAAATAATCGGAGAATTTAAACATTCCTTCCAAGTAATTTCATTTCAAACATATTCTTGCCCAATTATTTCGATCTCATTGAAACTCTATACTCGTAGGCCAGTAGTCATCTGCCTCTGTTTTCAGGCATTTTTGTCTCAAATTCAATTGTTATAAGTCTGCACTGCAACACTCTGAATTTCAGTTGATTCTGTGTATCGTAAAGCTCATAATGAGTGTTTGTTAGCTTTTGTTAATATTTATGGCTGTAGATAAAGGGGAACATTCATTTTCAGAAACTACTATGTTTTCCCTCTTGGGCATTGTGACGAACTCTACATATTTTTGAAACTACTTAAAAAAGTTTTAATAAATAAATAATCGATTAGTAAATATTTTTGTATTACACTCTAATCTAATCGTAAAATGTAGTGTTTTTAGGCGAATAAAAGATTCATATGGCTTTTGTTTTAAAATAATTTAATAGGCTTATTTTGAGCGATATTTTTTTTGGGGGTCCATTACCTTGGTTTAATGAAAAAAACCTTTGGATTTCATATTTTTACTCTTTGTGAGAAAACTATAGCAAATTTACGTCATGTAATCCCGTATTTAAATTTTAATTCATTTAAAGCATTGTTGTCGTCACATTTGGCATGCAGTCTTTCAGTAAAATATGCCCTACATTCCGAGTGTGAAAAGTAGCCGGGACGTCGCCTCGAATGTAAATAAATCACTAATGAATCATGTTCACCTGACTTCCATGACAGCAGATTGTTAACCATTGTGAAATTCGTTCCTCTTAATGCTAGAATTTCCGGTGTGTTTTACGTTTTATAGAAAATTTAAAAATGAAAAATACCATGTATCGGCCAAAGCAGCCAATTTCATGCTACAATGTGAAATTCATGATTTTTCCTGCAGATCTGATTTCCTCTCAATTTAATGCTATCACATTGATTGCCACTTTACGTTACAAAAAAATTAGGTCCCTAAAACACTGTAGCCATTACTCTCCAAGAGTAGGTAGGAGAGTAACGGGTCTTCATGAATTATGATGCTAACGTTTTGTCATTTGTTGTTCACATTTTACAAACTTGTCGTCGAAGGTTTTGACTGCTATTTTCATTTCTATGAAGTCATAATGGTTCTTGGATTTCATAGAGATATTAAATATGAAATAATTGATTATAATCACACAATGCAATTCTTTTATTTTTCCGACTCTAATATTTATAATCTTTCTCTTCCGGAAAGCGGACTGACTACATCATCCTTGCTTATTTTATGACTCTGATTTATTCATTTTCTGAATATTGCTTCCTCTTTCACGTATCAGTTTTTAACTTTCAATCCTAAGTATTGATTTCGAATCAAGATGATCATTTGTAAAAATCGATTGGTTTTGTTTTTTATGCCTACCCTCATTTTTATTTTACTGAAAGTTTCTTGCTGTTCACTCCGGAATACCTAATTTACATTATGAATGTATTATTTCATCACAACCCATTGCTTAATAAATTTGAGTTTTTCTTGGTCAATCTTCATTGTTTTTAATTGGATTTCTTTAAACTATTTTCTTGATAGTACTCAGTAAGTGCTCTATTTCTTAGTTTTTTCCCTCATTTGATCCTCTATACTAACTTTTTTATTTGAACATTCACTCGTTCATTTTTAAAAACAAATTAGACAAACCAACCGTCTAACTTACGCGCATATAATAATCCACTCTAAAGCTTCGTGTTCCTCGCCGTTCTCTTATGTGAACTCTGATTACCATTGGGATAATGTACATAAAGTAAAAACTATCCAGTCCAGTGACATGAATTACAGGAAAGCTTGAATTAATTGCTTCTTGGAATTATTTGTATTGTTAACAATGTCTTCTGCCTGCATCAATTATTTACTTATGTTAGTTGTAAACACAATAGGCTATAGGTTTTATGATTTTCTGTTGAAGGCCGGTGAAGTAGCTCAGTGTTCACCCCTATATTCTATAAGTCATTATACTTTTGTAAGTCACTATACTCATATAACTTTTGCAATGCCTAAAATACTTAAATATCTAAAAAGTAGTTCTTTGAACATTTTCACCTGACTATTAAAAATATTAAATAAGCCTCTTTCTTTCTTGGGAAACCAGATTTCGGGATGAAATCCTTGCAATAAGTGTATTAAATCGAAAGTTTAGGATAAATTTTTGTGAAAAAAATCTTCTTATAGCATAATGTCAATTTTAGCTTAAATGACTGTGTCGATAGAAAGGCCTGTTTTCATTAGTTACAAAATGGTAAGTTGAATTAATCCCAGAAATATTGAATTATAAGTTAAGCCGCATATTCATTTATAAAATTTGTAGGTTCTCTTGTTTTTGACCATCACTTATGTAGATATTAAGGGTCCGTTTGAGTAAATTTTGACCTTCCTATCTCGCATTCACTCGCTTCACTATTCCTCTCTTTTCCACACACCCTCGATTTTATTTCATTTCTCCACTCACTTGTCTCCCACACCAGTATATTTACCTCTCCCAAGCCCCCTCCCCTGAACTTTGAGAGATATATGGGGCGCCTTCTGACCCGTATATCAACCGCCATTAACATAATTGGGAGACGATGTCATATGCGGTTTCACTATTCCCTAACCCTCTCCCCACATCCTTCTCTCTCCCTCTCCTGCCCATCCACTAACGTGCCCACCGCAGATACCCTTTCGGTCTCACGCGCCTCGCCCATCCTCGATCGCTTCCCACCTCGCTTTCTTATTTTATGCACATACTTTTTGTTACAGACGAGGTGAATTCCAACGCCTGGTATGCAGGTTTCAAATCCGACCTTGATGGTGTTTATAACTCTAAACTGTTCCGTTTTTTTCAAGGGGGTGTTACTCTTGGAAACACTTCGTTGAAATGTAACTTGAGTAATTACAGTGTTTGGCAAGGTTGATGCTAAATATTTTTAACGATTAGTTCTAAAAATTGAGAACGTAAGGAACCCTTAATCGGAAAGAAAGCCACGTTCGTTTGGGTAAATTAGAGTTCACAGACGAATTCATTTCACAGACGAATGGCAGGAAAAAAACATTAAGAAAGGTGATGGAAATTTGTAAACTGAGAATTATTTTTACTAGTCATTAGTAATTTAGTCTTATATGAGAAAGGTTGATAGTCAAAACGAAAGAAATGTTTTTTGCCTTGAGGTTTAATATTGATCTTAAAAAAATATTTATTGCTATTATCTTCCCGATCTATGATCCCGATCTATTCCCTTGATACAATTGCCAACTAAAAACCTCCATAAAATACACCTGACAAATATTTGAAGCAAGAGATACAATTTAATGTTCCAATTTAGTTTAAAAGCAGTTCAGTGTTGTTAAAAAACTGATTAAATTGAATTGACTAGTGAAATAAACTTGTAAAACATTCGTTAGTGTAGTGAGTTATTGATCTAAAAGCTTAAGCGTTATCTAGGTTATTGCATGATGTAATTTTTCTTTATTGAAACCCAAAACTATAACTCTCTGCAGACTGATCTCTTCCCTTTTTTCTTTTGCAATTTTCTTCCTTTGTCATGTACAGTAGGGGATTTTAAGTTGATTTCTCTAGAGTTCATGCGCAATTTACATTTCAGTGCTCAAAATAATCGTCAAAGACATCGCAGAGATACTTATAAATTTATTGTTACCATTGAAAATATACGTTGCAAGCATTTTCTACATATCCGCCTTTCTGCAAATGGACGTAGTGGTGATTAGATGCTATGCATGGAGGGGCTTACTATTTTGTTTCAATTTAAAACTTATCCAATTAGATACCGAGAATTTTTAATGAATTGGTATTCTTGGTATAAACACTGGTAGAGTTAGTTACTCGAATATTCTTGACATATATTTGTAGATACTTTTGAAAATGGCTCTTTGATACAGTTTCTTTCTTCTACTAGTTCAATCATGTTGTTAAGGGGTACGTTTAACTTTCTTTCATGCTTTTAACTAAACTTAAATTTTCTTGAAACCAACTTTTCTGAGTTTCAGTTGTGTTTTCTCAGAAATGCTAATGAATTTTCTCTACTCTTCTAATTTGGAACGTGACCTATTTTCCTTGCTTAACATAGCATAGCCTACATGCCCTCTGAAAATTATTCTAAACGTAAGATAAATCATCTCACAGAGTTTTTTTTAAATATCTCTGGAATAAGACTACTTAGAGTAAGATAAACAGCGTAGAGCTTCCTGCGTATGTGTATTTAAGGTTTAATGTTAATTTAATTGAATATGTCTGGAATGGATAGTTTTATTCGAGGAAATCAGAGCACCATGGCGTGTTTTAGTGGAACATTTATCGCCAATTCTACCAAATTCAAATAATACTTGTATTATTTCCCATGCTTTGATTTCTGATTTGAAGAAATTTTTATATAAATTCATAATTACATCTGTTGTTTACAAATAAACTGTGAAAACTTGTTTTGAAGCATAGGTAGCCCACATGACAGAAGATCAATTTGGTTTTGTGATAATTTTCCCTTCGCCAAACGCCACTTGTCTATTTTGTAGCGCGAAATAAGAACTAATTTCACCCCTTGAAATGGAATCTATACTTTAAGATTAATTCTTGAAGCTCCTTGTTATAATAACCTTATCTCACAGTATATAAGTAGCGTATTTCTATTTATAAAGCCATCATAGTTACAATGCGACCTACTTCGAATGCCATATTTTAAAAGAGGAATATTTTTTTCCGGCATGTATTCAGTCGTGTGATTTTTGAAATTGCATATCGGTATTTATCATTTATCACAATACCAAAACGTCGTGCAAGTAGCACCTTCAGAGTCTCACTGCCCAATTATTGTGTGACATAGGTATTACTTAAACGGTGTTTTTACAGTAATAGTATCCCTATAATCACTGTAATTTGAATACCCTCTGTGTTGGGTATATGTTTTTATTGCGATTGTTTGGCTACAGTTGACAATTTCTTTAAATCATTCCACCGTAACGTTGAGGTTTTCTGCTCAACGGATTTGGAAAGAAAATCTTGGATTTTTTTAACCATATTCTTGTACATTTTCCTCTCTTGCTCCAGTGATTTACGACTAATATTTATCCCAGATACTGATCGAATCCATTTATACCTGATTTCTCAACGTGGAGAACTTGCCATCTGGTAGGGAATTTACTACCCTACAGTCCTCCGTAATGTACTGTCGTGCTTAACGACCGTTGCGCGGATATGGCGACACCTGTGAACGATTGATTTCCTTCCCACCACCCCACCCCCACCCTTCACGGGAGAGACAGAGAGAGAGGGGGGATGGAAAGGCCCACCGAGGGCCGGCGTTTCCGCCATCACGCTCCATTCTCTCCGTCTCGGTGACCCAGCTCTCGCGCACACATACGCCCAATGTCCACGTGGAAAACGCAGCGGCGAGGGCGACTCTGGCACCCGGCGGTAACCGCCCACGCGCACTTGACCCCGTCGAGTCGAGCGCCGAGCCGACGAGTCTCCGGCGACCGCGAGTACGGGGTGCGGGAGGGGTGCGGCACCTTTCTCCATGAGCACGCCCCGGAAGCCTTCTTAATTCCAACCGTCGGCCTATTCCGGTGTGGTATGCTCGCCGACCCTCGCTCCGGAAAGCCTTATTGGTTGACCCGGATTTCTCGAGGCGGCCGAGTGCACGCTGGCTCGCGTGAATATGATAACTGATACGGAAGTTTCATCGTGCAACCCGCAACCATCCGCGGTTTTCTTTTCTCTGTCAGCATTCTTCACCTCTCCCCCGTTTTTCTCTGTGTTTGCTTCCTTCTCCTTCTCTCTACGACTCTCTCTCTCTCTCTCTCTCTCTCTCTCTCTCTCTCTCTCTCTCTCTCTCTCTCTCTCTCTCTGTTCTCACTCTCCCTCTATTCCTTCCATCCTCTTATAACTCCCGTGAGTGAATAGGGCCGTGGGACAGAGAGGGGTGTGGCTGGAGCTTTTTGAATCGATAATGTGGCCCACACGGCGTGTTTCCTCTTCTGACCGTGTTCGTTCACCATCCCTCTTTTCCGCTACATTCTCTGATAAAGGCACCGAAAAATATTGCAAACCCGAGTGTATACTTTTTGGGAAAAATATAAGCTCTGAAGTTTTATCTTTTTCTTCTATGATATTCGATATCTTTTCCACATTGGTGAAAGGGATCTGAAAAATATGTTCATGCCCTGGATCACGTGCCTGTCACGTGCTATATCGTTAATTATGCTTCCCATGATATACTTAATAATGTTTTTCTAAGAGATAAAACAAAAGTATCTATTTTTCACTTTTATGTAAAAATTTCATGTTATTTTTCCTTAAGTTTTAGAAGTCGTTTATTTTCCGGAAATTTGTAATATTGCGTTTTTTTTTTCTCGAGGTAGTTCTGTTTTTATTAGGTTCATGTTCAAATCTGCATGTGATACATATGAGAACAAGAAATGGAAGTTGGTGGGGCCCCATTTTTGTATAGTTTAGTGTATTTTCCTTTTTTCACTTTCTATGACGCAGGCTGATGTTTACCCTGGACATTTTTCTTGAATATTGGTTTGTAGGTTTTTAAATTTCACTATTCCTATGGGAAAGTACCCTTTAATTGGTTGAATGCCTGTATTGAATCTCACGATGATTTTGTTTTCATATTTAATATACAAACTTATAGCTCTTCAGAGTAACCAACCTCTTTTTTTTATTTCTTCTAATTTAAAATTATGTTCCAGAGTTATCTTTCTTATCTAGTTTCCTCTTGTCTCCTATCTTTAAAACTCCACGATTTCATTTATTACGTTTGGAGGAAGGTTGAGTGCCCAAGTACTTAAATTGAAACGTCATAACAAATTGTGAGTTCTTAAAAAACTTATTGTAATATTAAAGTTTTTTTTTGGATGCTACTTTGCACGAAGGATTTTTGGGTGCAATAGTTGTAGCATTAAATCCTTTAGCTCTAAATAGTTGGTTTTCGATTCAAAGGAAGCACATTCCAAAACATAATCATATCTATTTTACTGCACTTGTAAGAAGTGTGAAATCTATAGAAATTATTTAGAGAATATTAAGGTTTCAATGTAATAGATCATTAGACCTTCATTCTTCCAAATAAAAACTGAATATCACATTTGTATGAATAAACTAAACCATCTACAAAAAAAGTTACCATTGAAGAATTAAGGTAGAAGTGATTCCCGGAATGACATAAAACAACTCAAAACAGATGTTTATGGAAAATTCTGGCATTTTTTCGTTACTCTTCATTCTCAATTGACTAGTTGAATTGGATGCTGGAGTCGTGGCAATTTTAACTAGACTGTCGATGTTTTCAAAATAGTGTTTATCACTTCGTTTCCTGTGCAGGACGTGTGGCTCCCTATTAGAAGAGCATCACTTCGATTCAAATTCGCTTGAAAATTTTCCTGTCAAGGTTTCCTTTCCCCTCTATTCGCGTGATTTCCGCATTGACTTGCGTGCCTACCCGGCGTTCACAGGCATTTGTTTCCGTTACAGCCCAGTAAGTTCCGATAGCGTCCTTCTGTGTTGTTCTGCTTTCAGTTTTCCTCACAAAAACTTCCTTAACGATCTTGTCGCTTTTTCATTGTTTCCTCGAGTACTTTCCTTACGGATTTTGATTTGGCCAAGCCTTCGCTTGGTAATATTTTTGAGTGACTTTCCATCTTGTTTATTTCGTGTTTCCGCATTACCATATTTTCTTTTTCTTAATTTCCCACCGGTATTTTCAGCCTCGAGTCGGTTATGTCTTTACTCGCCAATGCCTCTGCTAGAATTTAAATCTAATTTGGCGAATTCTTCGAGATGGTGTTTGCCTTGCCAAACGGAAGACTTTATTTTTCGTGAAATTTAGCTTACTCGAGGAAGGAAATTCGAGCCTTTTTATCAACCAAGTCGCAGGGGAGGAAATCATTTGAAAATTACCGTTCGTTTTATGAGTTTTATGCTGGTTAAATTAGAATGTGAGTTAACTTGTTAGGGAAATTATCACTTCAGTTTTAGTTTGGTGGAGCAGCTCATTTCCTTGTTCCTCGATCTTTTCCATTTCCTGAGTTTTGAGGGGAGACTTGATAGCTGAGGCCCTTGGCCAGTAGACGTTGAAATCCCAGTTAATTTCAATTTTTGACTTTGCATCATCACTTCTTACAAGTGAAATGGCTAAAATTTTATTTTTAATTTTAGTTAACAAAGTTTTTATACTATACATATTTTATTGCAATATCTTATTAAGTCACCACAGAAAGAAAAATGAACACTAGACACCAGATAAATTCGTTTATGAGTGTGTGTAAATGTTTATATATATTTTTATGTAATCTTATATTTATCCATAAGTATGTCTATAATATATTTCTACATATATAGCTGAGGCTGTTATATATATATATATTCATTCACTTGAAAATAGATACAAGAAAAACGGGTAGGAATGAAATTAGAGGACGCACACAAATACAAAAATTATATATTTACAAAAAAGTAAATAAATATTGTCTTATCCGATGAATAACAAAACTTCCTTTATACTGCATACATTGCTATCGATGTATACCGTTTTTCCCCTTCTTTTTAGGCAGCGGTATTCAAAAAACATAGCATCTGATTTATGGATGTGTTATGATAATTTCTGCTGTTTTAAGGATTAGGATTGTTTAACATCTAAAGACGTTAGAAAATTATGTGATCATTTAAGAAACATTTAATGAGTTTATAAATTCATTACAGAGCAAAAATCCAACTTGACGGATTCAGAAAGTTACTTATTGTCGGATAAGAAATAGCATTTTTAGTACTTTGGAAAAACTTGCTTATAATAAAGTAGGGAGCACCTATGAAAATCATTATCCTATTCCTAAATATTTTTTTGTTTATTTTTATCCTCGTTGGTAGTTAACATGTTAGAACTTTACTTTTAATTGACTTTGCAGTGCTCTAATTTTATATAGTCATATGGCTGGTATACAGGTAGAATTCCTGTAGAATTTCTCGGCGAACTTCCTAGGTTGTAAAACATTGTGTAACAAAGTAACATTTGTGATGTACCGGAGGGATTTCAGAGTGCTTAGTTTAAATTAATCAAAAAAAGTCCTAAGCGACCGATTGATCTCGTGGTATCTTCAATGAACTTAGATAACTGATCTTTTTCCCGTGAGAGCCTAGATTCAGAACTGGATATGAAACCATTTTCTCCCATAGTTTCCCCTATTTGAGCAATAATTAGTCACAAATGGCGCTTAGGTTTTGTTCTAGCACGCGATTTCATGGGCGGATACGAACGTGCCAATCGAGCAATCGTCTGAGTAATTTTGTGCTTCCTATTGGTATTAAATGGCAAAGCACGTGGTGCCTTCGACGTGGAATTAAACGGCATTGGACGAGCTGGATTTTAGTCGGTCCTCGGTCGCATTGAAGGAGGCGAGGCGTGAGGGGATAGAAAGGGGACTGGCGTTTTAGCACAGGTGCTATTGGGAAGGGTGTGAGGGACAAGGGTGTTTTGGGGCAGCCCAAAGGGCGATTTGCGGTGGTATGCCTCTAGGAGTGCCAGTGGTGGGAGGGTGGGGCTCACGAGCGGACCGGGAGAAGTCGACTTCGGAACAAATCGAGCGTACGTGACTTGCGTAACTTGGTGATCCTCCTCCAACCCTTACCACCAAATCTACCTTTCTCACTCTTAAGCCAAACCTCTGTTCATGCTACTTTTCTGCCTGCCTTTCCTTCCTCCCTTCGTGTGCTTATTTTGTCCCTGGTCACCGTTTATTTTCCCCTATTATCCTGTTTATTCAAATTTTGATTTTATCTGTGAAAGAAGATTTAAATTGGTGAAATTATCTCGCAGATACCACTTTTATTAGTTGATTCTCTTCCAACATATTTGATTCCCTACCTTTATTAGATTACGGCTATCGTCGTCACTTCCTTTTTTCTAGCCCGTTCTAGTTCTTGCATTTCGTTGATGTCATGCCGTTTCCTCACGTGTTAGTTCCATACGATACTTCGACTCAATTTCCTTTTAACAGACCCATTATTTATCCTGTCACTTTGTTCTTTCACTTCAGGTTTATCATGTTCATTGTTATTTTACTGAGATATTCTTCATATGCTTGATATTCGGCCTCGGGAGCGCTTAAGTTTTTTTTTCAGAACCCATTCTTTACAGCCATTTTCTCAGCAAATAGTTTCTCTGTTGAATATTTTCCTGTTTTCCTTCCATCTGCCTGAAAACTTTCCATAATAACACCATTTCACATTTAATTTACTGCCTTTTTTGTCATATTCCCTGAACTCTTTATGGATAATTGTCTTCTCCTTCTCCCGCATACTTTCATGTTCTTTCATTTCCTCTATCTCCTTCCTCTCCATCCGCACAGGCCGCCCTCTGTTACTGCTTTCTCCGGTAGTTCTCCATTTCCTCTTCTTCTCACTCCCCCACCCCACTCCTATTGCCCTTAGGTCTCGGAGTGAATTCACCTTTTGTCCTTCTCCCTCGCCCTTAGGGCGATAGATATGTTTCATTTCCTTTCTTACGTGGCCTCTCCCTTCCTACCCCTTCCGTCCCATTTTCCCTTTAAATAAAAGAAACCAGGGACACACCAAGCCATGCAATAAACATTTGAATCTCTCCTTCGCTACACGCTCCCTTCTCCCCCTCTATTTTTCGTGGTCGCGTCATGGACTTTTTTTCTCTTCTGCACGCGCCATTGATTTGCGTTATTCTCCTGTTCTCTTCCTGCCCGCGTACCCTATCCCTTCCCCCGTGCCTTTTCCCTTCCGAGTGAAGACCCCTGTCCCTTCGAACCGTCCTTTTCTCGTACCCGAGGGGAAGGAGGAATTGAAAAACGCTGGCCTGAAACCATTTCGAGTGGTCGCGCGTCGTGAAGGGAATCCCAAATTCCATTTTGCAATGCCATTCCAATATGATAGAGACAATATTTACCCGTAAATATTTCACGCGTATCCACTGTACTTAAACTTTAAATCAAATGACTATTTCCTAAGACATTGTCGGCATCGGATTTGGAGCTATGGAACCAACTCCAAATATATTCACCTCTACCCTCATGCCTATAACATTGATAACAAATAGTTGGATCAACATCCGTGATAAAGATAATGTGTTTATATATCGTATAAATAATCTGGGTGTTTTTTTGTTTTGAGTTTTTTTAAATAACAGCGTCCTTTATAAATGCCTAAATTCAAATCACCCTTGGAATTACATTTCCCTGAAGTCCTATTGCACTGCTGTTTTAAATTATGAGTATATGGTAATTTTGGAATTCTATCCCAACAATTCAATTTTTATTGCTCAATATTTTGTCTCTTATTTCTAAATTGCTCTTTTTATGGGAGTTGAATGTCTGATTGGTTTTTTCGAGTTCAAGAAAATTGTGCTTTCAGTAGATGAATGCAAAACTTTTGAATGTTATTTGCGTGAGATATATATTTTTAAAATTTTATTTTGGAATCATATCAACTAGATGTATTATACGACTTCACGCTCACTTTTTGGACTTTTCATGGCTTAATAAATAACTTTCTCTAATTGACTAAATTATAAGTTTATTTTGTCACATTCCAGCAAAGTAACCTTGCTGATTGATGTATAATATGATAATACACTTACAGGATTACTTAGGTTTTCAAAGAACTGATTCTACGAATTGAAGTAATTCAATGCCCCTCAGGAGTTACACATTTTCCACAATAATTACATTAATTATTTAGGAATCAAAGTTTTAACTCCACTCTCATGATAACGTGTACGATCTTACTTTCATTTGCCTTTTGATTTTGCTTCCTGTACCGTGGTATTCCCAGTGGAAATAAACTTTCCTTTAATCTGGTAAGCAAAGTTTGTTTTGAGAAAACAGTGAAATGAAATCTCTTTACATTAAGATATTCTTCAACAAAATCCATCCAACATTTTTAATCAGTTCATAGCTGAATGCTTTTTGATGAAATTTAGTGTTTTAATTAAGTCGGAAACACTTTTTGTCAGAAAAAATCGTCAGAAAATATTCCATGCTGGATGTGATAATGAATAAAGGCCCACGTAGGTTTTTGTTTCCGTTATCTTTATTGTCCATGATATGGAATAAGCTGGAAATTTGATATATCGTCTGACCGAGCAATCTGTGCATCAACTGTCATCCATCAAATCTTTGGTACATTTCATTTAATTTTCTATTTATTTCATAAACGACGTCATTTTGGTTCGTATAATACACCTATAAATTATTACTCTGGTTTCTGATCGATTTGTATGACTTATGTGATTGATGCTCTCTTATACTTTTACCTATTGGTGGAATTTAATATGCAGTCCAATGTGCTATTTTGTCCGAATGGCGACGTAATAATTTCAAATACGTGTATAAGATTATAGTGTTTGATATTTATGATAAAATCTTACTCTTTGCTTACTCACTGAGTATTAATTATATAGGCAATACTTCGTTTACTTCTCTTCCCATTTCCGAAAGTTATTCCTCTGATTAAAGCGAAGTCGTCACTCCTGGTAAAAAGCCTTCATCTATTGGGCATAAGTTTAATAACATTCAGTGCATTCCGTCGCTTTAACTCAATGTTTAGAAAAAGTAAATACACTTTATTTTTTCTGAATTATTTTCCCTTTTCTTTCCTATTTTTATTCTCCTCTCAACTCCACGTTTCTCAATTCCCACGGTTATTTCTTTTCTTTTGACATAAGGAGGAATTTTTGAAAATATTGATATATATTTAAGTCAATTTATTAATCACATAAGCCTTGAAATCCAACAGTGTTATCGTTCAAATTCATATATATTAGTTATACTTGGTCATTATCCGAGTATTTCCTCAATACATTTTTCTTCTACTATCCCTTTTATCTTGGCATCATTAAAGGCCAATCAAACAATTTATCAAGCTGCACTTTTTCCCATAGTTTTCCGCCCATTTTCGTGTTCATGCGTATCAATTTTAATTTCTCATTCCTTCGTACATATCCCCGTATAAAGCTCTCTTTCTGATCCTTTTAAATTTACATAACCTTGCTTATTATCTTTTTAATACAAAGATAAGTATAGGCCTCTTTTCTCATCCCCTTCTCGTGAGAGTCTCTCCTGATCTCTTAATTTTGCTAGTTTCCTCCTTGTTGGTGGCTGAGTATTCTGGGGTTACCGTAGGTGCTCGAGGCAGTTAAGAGGATTTAAAAGAGTGTTAAAAAGAAAGAATTGTAACTCATTTGCAAGTACAATTCCAATTTGTATGCTTTTTAATACGTGGTTTTTCGTCTTTTAGAAGGAGAAAATATGAATATTTACAGCAAATTTTTAGGTCATAAGATAAGAGAACTTGTCCCTGACTTAATTAGTTTTCATTTTTTCCTGCGATTCTCCGCTTACACCCCTTGGAGGCAGTCTTACATTCACTGAAGATAGAATAAATTGCTCTATTTATTCCTTAAATAATTTATAAATTCGTGGAGGCAAGAGAATAGGTGTAGATTGGAGGTTTTAGAAATTGTCTTGGAGAAGAATGGGGAAAATAAAATGCAGGGAAACCATTGATGAAGTTCTAGGTATGGTATGGAAAGAGGGGAGGTTGCTGGGAGAAGTTCGGAGAAGGCAGGATAAGAGGATGATGAGGAAACTGAAGGGAAATGGGATGTTGAAGACAGTAGTCAAGGGGAGGAAGCCGGGAACCCTAGGTAGATGGAGGGAAAGAACATGCATTTTGGATGAAATTAGGGCCAGTAGAAAGAATCATGGGAACGAGTAACGTGTTTGTGTATTTCATATGTAGTGATGGGTTAAGAATATTTTGTACCACTTTAGTTAGGGCTTATGGTTGCTCTAATGAGTAAGTATCAGTCTCTATCAAAAACCTACCCTAAGCGGTAGACTTCTGCTAATCAATTCATATATTTATGAAAAATATTATTTCCAATTGGAAAAATTTTTCTATTTGCTACTAAAAACTTAGTCATTTAGAATACTATAGCCGCATCTCTAATTGGATGTAAAGTTTCAGTTTTCTTGAAGACGATTCAAACCTTTAAATAAAGCAGTTGGTGATATCTATTATACTTGTTGTGTAAACACCAAGAATTGATCCATGCATTACTACCTGTAATTTGAGTATTTTCCGACATCAATTCTAGAGTGCCATAAAGTTCCTTGTTATGGAACTATCTGGCTTTCTTACTTGGCTAGAATCCTTAATCTCGGCTGTTTACCGCTCTATACTCAGGCAGAGACCCAAGGAACCATATGCTGGCATGCACTTAAATCTCAATTTTCCTCTCAATTTTGCACTCAATTTGTAACACACGTAGATTCATTTGAAATAATTGACGGTTTTACTAGCATGTTTATTCAATCAACGTGTAATAGATTTTTTATCGTCTGTCTCTGTGGTTAGATAGTTGAACAAAATTTCCTTTCTATCAGCTGTAAACTATTATTGGTGGTACTTATTTTCGTAGAACAGAAAACATTTTCGTGTATCGCTGGCCACTCCCGTCTTTTTTTTGATAGTTAGAATCATTTGATATGGTATTTTTCAAATGGGAAACTCCGATTTACAACGTATTTCAAAATAAGTTCCACTCCCACTTCCTAGACCTTTCTCTTTCCCCTTAGCTAAGTTTTCACTTCGGGGAGACATTTCCTTATGGTTTCTATTTCTTCTTCCATTCTCCACTCCAACTTGGCCCCGCCCCCGATATTCCAAGTGCCCACCTCTCCTCCCTCCCCTTTCTTAACCCGCTTATCACATGCGGATTGGGGAGAGGGGAACCATGGTAAAAGCGTGGGGGTCACCTCTCCAATATCCGTCCGGGGCCACCGATTGTTTTCGGTGGCCACACGGGAACCAGTGTGTTAATGTGGCCATGATAGGTAGATGTATACTAGTTTCTGACCTCATTTGGACAACTAATGATTTATTATAATTTATTTCGAATACTGGGCCGCATCCAAGTTAGTGTTGTGTGGAATAACATTTTATGTATAAAACTAATTCTGTTTCCATTTCAATTCAAAAGAGTCAACTCTTAACAAACATATTTGTTAAATTTTGTGTGCCATTGATAAACACTGAACCACTTTCTATCACTTCAAGATCCCTTAGTGTGATTTGAGCATATTCTACGGTCACCTTCAAGCCTACGCACCGAGTATGAGGAAAAAAGCGCTATTTTATTCCTGTCATCACGACATATCTTCGATAGCTCCCATTTCATGCTCGAAAAATCAGAGTGAATAATGGGTGGGTGAAGGCTATATATTTATGCCCTCACGGACTGCACAAGTGGGATTCTATTTCCGTGCCAATTCATGCCGATTACCATCCGTGGATTCCTTCCATTTTCTTCCGTGATAGAGCTTATCGTTCTCATTCGCAAGTTGGGAATAACACATTTCTCTTGAATGGTCCAAATGGAGGCTCTTTCCCTCGAGGTAATAACGTATTCTAGGGCGTATTTTTTTACATTAGTGCATAAACGCAACGTTCCCGCGCCCCTTGGAAACCTAGATGTAATGCGCATTTATCTCACCCAGGCGATCCCCCTGCACCCGCGTCGCGGGACCACGTAAACAGATACACGAGAAAGAAATTCAATTTCCGATCGTAAAACTCGTTGACGAAAATTTTCGGAAGAATGGATACGTTCGATGCGCGCACACACATGGGTGAGAAAGAAAAAAAAATAACAGCCAAGGGAATGCGCGGAGAGTAGCCTAGGAAAATGGAGTTTGGGAGAAGGGAAGAGGGTATGAAGCGGGGGGAGCTGATAGAGTTGGGGATGGGGAAGTCAAGGGTGCAGTGGAGGAGAGGTTGATGCCGGTAGACGAAGGAAGAAGCTGGAGCGGAGGAGATCCAAAGCGGAGAAATTGGGGGTGAATGTAGTAGGGTGGAGTAAAGGAAAGGGTAAGGGTTTGAAGATGAGTGAGGGGCGCGTGAGTTAGGGGGAGGGGAATCGAGGGTCGTGAGGGGTCGCGGTGGTTGATGGAAAGCGTGAAGGGTTAGACTCGTGGAATAATAAAATTTCGATTCGTTCGGTCCTAAAATTTTTCTCTCGTTCTCACCCATATATTTTCTCCATTTCCATGCCGCCATTTTTTATGTATTTCGCGCCGTTATGCGAATCAGGGTCCCGTCACCGTGTTCTCCTCTCCCGTCCGCCTCCTCCCCCCGCTCGTCCCTCTTCTCCCCCTCCCGCCCTTCCACCGTTTTTCGCCATTCATCTCGCGCAACCTCCTCCTCCTCCGCCGCCTCTCTCTCACGTCGACTCCTGGTCCGATCCCACCCGACTCCCTTCCGTGGGGCGTATTTCACTCCTATCACTCTCTCTCTCTCCCCCCCTTCCTCCCTATTTGGCTCTTTTTTCTTTTCCGTGTGTCGTCTCCCTCCCTATTCTTCCCTTCCCGCTGCCTTCCTCCCCCAAGCCCTTTTCTCTCTCTCTAACCAAGCGGAAACCCTTCTCACGCGCAATTTCTCGCGTCATTCTTATCTTTTGTTCCTCGCAACATTCCCGAGTTATCACTTCTCTCAGTCGTGTTATTCATGTATCTTCTTTCGTTCCCCCTCTCGCAATTCTTTTTCCTTTATTGACCAGATTCCGTACTATGTCGTAATATTTTTTTCAGTTTCCCGCTCTATTTTGTTATAAGCGTTAATAAGACTTTCCTCATTATGTTTTTGCCTTTCACTTCTGCTTTTACCCGTTTCCCTGACTTTTTTTCTTGTCCCAAATATCCATCTTGTTTATTTCATTCACTCGAGATCCGATTAATTTAAACAAGGTGAAAATTTTGACGCCGCTTTAAGTCCCCTCCCTGCATTTATCTTCTAGAATGGAGACTTTTTCAATATCCGGTGTGTTGTTTTTGTGTGCACAACTTTCTTCTCGTAACCTTTTACATCATCCTCCACCAAAGTGACGTCTCATGACTCATTTACTTGATTTGTTTCCTTTGACTCTTGTCTCCCACGGTATCCTGACCTATCTTAATATTTTAAATTTATCAGCTCTATCTCCTCCCGCTGCAGCACATACCTTCTAAAGTGCCTCCTTTCGACGTCCGCACTTTTGAATTACATTCCCCGTCGCATGACATTCCCTCTACTTGCTCTAGTTCATCATTCATGTGCGTACGTTTCTACCTGTTCAGCAGTCACGCCCTAGCTAGATTTTTTATGGTATTTTTGGGCGGGACTGAATCTAATTAATTAGAGTACCCGGGTTTGGCACAATGACCCTGGGTTATCCGATTAATTAATAATGCTTTTTTACAGCTCTCTACCAGTCCTAATTTAGCATGCATGAAGGATTCGTGCCACAAAAAAAACAGTGCGCGTGATGTATTCTTTTGCGGGGACATATCCCCTTGAATTGATATGATGAAAGTGTTTTGCGGTGAAGGTTTCCGTAATGTTTAATTTCTAATTTTGAGCATTTTGTGGAAGCGACGTTATTAATATTTTAACACGAGATTTTCACCCAGAGAGAAAGGAGCGGGAAACTTTCTAATTTTTCCTGTGCTAATTTCTCGAGTTACCCTTGTGCGATGAGTACAAAAGTTGTAATTGTGTTGTTTTTGTAAGAGAAATGAGCGTAAAATACAATTCCATCTTCACCCTGGGGACTTTTGATCCACAATTGCTGGAACGACACACTCATGGAGCATCTCATAGCCTTGCTACTCCATGCATTAGTGATACTTATGATTGTAATGCGTCAAGCGAAGCCTTCGGAATCCCTTTTACATTGAACTCCCAGGTGATCATTCATTCCTGCTGCTATCAAACTCCTTCCTCCCTTTTTTATGACTATTCCTCGGGCAGCTTTAGGATCACTATATCCTGCTTGCTTTATTCTTCGTGTCTATGTTCTTCTCTAAGTCACCACTACAGTCTCTCTCAGTACACGGCGCCGAGTTGGAAGGGGGGGGGGGCGTGGGAGTAAATGGGGGCTATTCATCTTTTAAACATGTTTGTGCTTTTTTCTTGGTCTAAGATTTCCTTTTATCCTTTTAAAAATTAATGTTCGATTAGCCACAAATCAAGACGTTGGTGGTTTATGATGTTTTAAAATATTTTACATAAAAATCTGTCATTTATCTTAAGGGGAAAATTTAGGCAATTCCACAACTTCATTGTATGTGTGTACGCCCTTGAAATTTTAATAAATTTGATCTAATTATTGGGAATATTGAAATACGAGTACATGGTTGGATTGAAATGAAAAATCTCTCGCCAATTTTTTGGCAGTCTACTAGAGTATTACTGAATACATTCCAAACGGGGATACGATTTTAAATAAATTTTGTTACCAAATTTTCCTGGAAGTGTGTGGGGTGAATTGTTGAAAGAAAAACTACATCTATAGTCAATATGCTCATGTAATAGGCCTCAAACGTACAAAGTCCTTCACCCTTATTATTAGTTGTATACTAGGGCTAAGAATTTCTCAATAAGAATATGGATTAAGCGTTCCTATGTTTTTATCCATGAACGCAGATATTTCTTTTCCTTTATTATGAAATACTTTTATAATTATATAATCCATTACTTTGACGAGAACACTTCGTTAGGTTAATATTACTTCCCATCAAAAATAGGAAAATGCAGCCGTGAATGAAGACTAGGGAAAAATAAATCTGATTTCGTCCGTAGCTAAGGTGGCACTTAGAATAATTAATAAAAGGACGGAGAGGAAGGCAAATGATTACTTATGGGATAATAAGGTTGGGTTCAGGAAGGGGAGAGGTAGATTTGACGTAATACCAGACCTGTAATAAGGGCACTGATAGAATGAAACTCGTATAATTTATTACAGGGATGTATTTGTTTATTTCGTGGATTTAGAGAAGGTGTTCGATAGAGTAAATTGGGTAAGACTAATGAATGTAATAAAGGAGATAAGGATAAGTGCCGGGAAGTAACCCGCTCGACGCTGGCGGCGGTATGCCTTGCGTTAGTGTCTCTATTAAGCCTTCAGAATATACCAAAATGAATGAAAGTCTAGTTCTAATGGGGTTCTGAAAGAAGTTATTTACTAAAATGAGTTTATTTATCAGAGAAAGTTACTTCATGAAGCCAAGCTCTCCAGTTGAACGTTGAGCTCTGGCGCACGGTGGTGGGTCATAGAGCTGGCAGAGTGAGACGTGTAATCTCACCAAATAAATCATTTTAAGATTTTCAATTGCAATAACTCTCATATTCCAAAAAAATAAAAACCGTCCTGATGGAACATTGTATATAACTTGGAAATATTTTGGGCCAAGTTGGTCAAAGTGGCGGAACTATTGACTCATGATAAACAAGCCTTTACGAGGAGGAGGGATTTGATGACAGCGACGTTGAGTAAGGGTGTTAAGAGAAGATAAGTGAAAAATTAGATGAGAAGAGTGGTTTTGTTCAACGCGGAAACTTGGTCGGTAAAGCAAGATAATAGGCGTATATTGGAAGCTTTTGAGATGTGGGTGTGGAGAACGATAGGAAAGATGAAATGGACGGAAAGGAAAACAAGCGAAGTACTACACTGGTGGAGAGGAGAGAGAAATTCAAAGGAGGTAGGAAATGTGGACGCAGAGTATTACGTTTGGTAATGTAATATTAAATGTTGTAATAAACGAGAGAACGTCAGGCAGGAGAGGAGTTGTATGAAAAGTAAATACGTACATACAGGTATTAGATGAAATGAGTACAGATAGAAGTATGCGAAATTGATTGTATTGATTATTGAAGAGTTTGTCATACCTTTGGGAGACAAGGTTTAATATTATTATTATTCAGCATGCGTTGATTATAGCTTAATCGGTGGGCCACCTAATAAAGAAAATTATCCATTTAAAGTTGTGAATTAGGTGATTGTGCCGCAGTCTAAAATGTATTACTTTGCATTTAGCAAAATAGTTATTTTAGATTGACAGTTTCTTCTGATACGTAATTATTTAGTTATGCTGGTGTATTTTTTATTATTTTCATCAATTGATTGACTGACGATTGGAAAAAGTTCATTTAATCATCGTCGGGTAAAGGTTATTTATAATGATTTTTTTAAAGGATACTTACTAATCTTATATGGAAAACTTTATCATGCAGGTCACATATGTGCACAAACGAAAGAAAGATCCCTAGTTGACCGATAGCATATTGCCTCTCTCGAAATTGCAAAAGAAATTCAAACTCTTTCCCGAATAGTTTGACTACCAAGTTGGAAAATTAAGTGGGTCAAAAAAATACGAAGTGCTAAGCTGGAGGAGATTTCTCGGTGTTGGTAATGTGTGAGGCTCCTTCGGAAAACTTCCTTTGGAAACAAAACTTCTCAGGGAATTCTTTATTCCTCTTATCGCGTCTTCCCATCTCATCAAACCCTGAACATTTTCTCTTCGCTCTCGTTCGCGAAACCTGATAATTTTTAATGTTTTATGCTTTTATCTACCGTCTGTGAGGGCGCCATAGTCCTGGGGCCTAAGTTTTTGCACCGAGACCGGGTAAATTTTTATTTTTTTTTACGGGAGACTTAATCTCTCCCTCTCCCTATCTCACAATCCCACAATCTCCCTCCCCTCCTCCCTTGCTCGCTCGTATTCAAGTTATTCTCGTTCCAGACGTGGATATGTGTTATGCCGTCCGGTTCCCCGAGCATTAACATCAATATTTTTTGTTACGTTATTTCCTCTCGCCATCCCTTAACCGCATTCTTACCATTCATTTCTCTCTTCTTCCATCCCGTTCTCCCTCTTGTGCCTCGAAGCCCTATTCCACCTACCCTCCCCCATGCCTCCACAAAGTCGTGTCTTAACTTTCCCCAAGGACCAACATCGATTCCTTCCTCTTCTCTTCCGACTTCCTTCCGTTGTGTCGCGACCCTCTCCAGATCATCTTAAGCTGGTTCTTTCCCGTTTTCCCGAAACCTCATCCTCTCTCCCGCATACACTCCCAGGCTCACCGCTCCGCAAACGCTCACCCTTCTTTGCCATCCGTCTCCTCCCTCCTGCTTCCTTTCCATTCCCATTCCTCCTCTTAGTCCTTGTTTTGTGACCCCCCCCAATCTTACCCCGAGGGGGAGGGGGGTCGTGCATTTTGTGTCCCGCCAGCGTCGCCGACGTTCTCCGTTCCTCTTCATCTCCCCGTTCCCCCGGCGGGCATTTTCGGCGTCTCTCCCTCTTATGTCATCCTGGTGTTTTCGGCTTTCAGTTTCCTCCTTTTATTCCGCTATCGATTCCACTGCTCTACTTTCCCGCGAGTTACTTCGTGGGAGCATGAATATTTACATTCCTTTGTGAGGAAGTTAAAAGTTTTAGGACCACACCGCCGTATTTTTCACAGGCTGTTTGCAATTATGAATCATTTCTCCTCAGGTTGCACCAGTTTGGAAATAGCTCTACTACTCTTTGTAGGACGAATTTGCCATTCAATCATTAACATCGCACTGTTTTACTTTTTGAACATTTTCGTTGGGTAAGCTTACTCGTTAATTTTCCTTATTTTATGGCATCGCTTTAATTCAAGATGTTATGTAGCTACTGAATCTCAAATGGTTCAAATAAAAATTTTAATATAAAATTATTAGGTTTTTTTGTTAAAATAATATTCGTGAAGCTGCATTTTGGCTGCTGGATATCTTTGAAAATAATTTTCATCTGAAATATGGGAACGCGTTTATGAGTATTCTCCTGAGTGATTCTTCCAATTAAAAATTCCTGCAATACATGAACAACTATTTTTAATATGTAGCATTTATTCTTATTGTTCTTTTAAACGTACATGAGGATTGATAAAGCGTTGTGAGTTAAGTAGGCATTTAAAAACTTCTTTTCTATGACAAATACTTTTAGCATAAACCAAAAAAACTGTTAAGGGAAATGTTGAAACATATTTTTTTAAATATATATTATACCAGTGTCATCATAACTCTTAAGTTATCGCTTTATATAACTGGAAGAATTATCGTTGAATGGACGGGAGGAAAGTAGCTTTGTAATGAGCTGTATTTTCATTTATAATTAGAGATTTCATTCCACTCTCATTGTTTAATTGAATATTTCATGCCATATGAACTTATTTGTAATGAAAAATTAAATATATACAGGTATACCGTAATAATAGTACAAAACAGTTTATTTTCATGCCTAATTTAAGGGATTCCCTCATATTAATTTAGTAGTGCCTTATTCCGCGCAGCGGCTATAATCATTAAGTAATGAAATATATGTTAAAAACCACGAATTTGAAAGAAACTGGGTAAAAATAAGTCCCCCCCCCCTCGTCTACTTCTAAAATAAATGCTCAACTATTTGATTCACATCCGTTATCGAGCAGAATACAACTTTTATTTCATCCGTCTAGCAGATTTTTCAGGATGGTTATTTGCCGATGTGTCCTTCTCTTCGGGATCGTCATATTCCTCACCCATTTTGCGTTTCCCTCTTGTGTTTGTGACGTTGCTTTTTCCTTTTCCATCTTTCTATTCAGAATTGACATAGTCATGCTCTTCCGGAAGCCTTAGAGCTTTTCTCGCTATGAAGTAAATCTCATGTCCGTTGGATCCTTGGCGGCTTCCGACGAAGCATGCCTGTCAGTCCTTAGCACGAGTGATATTCTTCGCAGTATTCTTGGCGTCCTGCCCTTTTTTGAAATTCTTTGGCGTACCTATCTTCATCACTATGGAAATTTTTTCTTATCTTTATCTTAGCGTTATATTCACATAAAAGCCAATTCTACGGTAGCTATTCTAGTTTAGGAGTTGAATGTTATTCCATGATCATTACTTGCACCAATTTTTGCCAGATGTACTGCCTATGCAGCGGTAATAAAATTTCAAGTTGTATGACAAAACGGAATATTTTATGTGTAAAAATTTTTTTTCTAGTCATTTTACACATTGCTTTCCAATAAGTAAATTCTTCCGTTTTTAAAGGAGGTAGATTATTAATACAATCTTAAGGAAAGGAGTAAAGTGAAGTCTCTCGTTATTACTTATATCTTGAATCTGCCCTTCGAAAACGCATAACATTTTTTTTTTAAGTTTAAGTCATTTTACGGGTACTCGGAGTTAGAATTGGCCTACTGTGGTGTTCGATTTTCGCAGAAGAGTATAGTTAGTGTATTAGAATTTTGAAATTCGACTACCGCTAAGCGGTAGAAGGATAGGATAATCATAATAGCTTCAATGAACAAGTTTCTTTATCAAAAGAAATGGTTATTATTGTCAAATAGCAGAAGTTTAAATTTTGGGATTGATTTTCTGTGGGTACATACATTTTTGTACATAAGACTCGGATGATATCGAAGGCAGACAGAATAGCATAATTAATGAAAATCTGACATTATGCATCAGTAGTACAAGTGAAAACTGAAGGAAAACGTTAACCACCATCCTTCGGCAATGAGGTGTAGAGAAACATCTTTGGACCACACTGTTAATACAAAAAAAAACCTAATTGGACATATTGTGAAGGACTGGAGCTTTCTGAGGGAGGTTAAGGAAGTTTCTATGGAAGGAAAGAATCGGAGAGAAAGGTCACGTATGGATTAAGAGAAGCGAGTGATGTAAGATGTCAGCGCAAGGAGCATTAATGGCATGGAAAGATTGACAGGGAGGATAGATTGAGGAGCTGCGGCATTGAGATTGATAACCTTGGAAGATTCACCCTCTCGTCTTCTTGTGGGCGATGTCTGTCGGTCACTTATTAAATTAATGACTGATTATAAAAGAACACAGTTGGGGATAAATATAAAAATCAAGTTTAATATCCTGCTTCTGTGATATTTTCCGGTTTCTTATACCCTTTCGTTTTATTTAGAAAAGGAAATTGGATCATTCAATCCAGCAGAGCAGTCAGAATTACCTTTAGTTTCTCCATGGATTGATCAATGTTCTAAGATGCCAATGGAGGTAGTATAGCATATTAAACTGCATATATGCATATATATATAATATTATATATATATATATTATATATAACATATATTATATGTTTATGTAAACACGTATACCATATATATAAACAGTAACGAACCTAAAGTCCGGTTAGATAGTTGTCTCTAGGGTTCACACATTTATCTGCCCAACGGCGTGTGAAATATCCTCCTCAGGGTAGGGAGACCAGATCCTGTGCCTATGGTTTCCCAGGAAGTTTTGTATCCGAAATATCGTAGGACTCGGTGAAGTTGAGTGTGCACAGAGAGGCCAGTCCGGGAATTGGATGCTCTGGTTGTAGTCCAATGCTCTATCCTAGGACTGCCACCTCCACATATATATATATATATATATATATATATATATATATATATATATATATATATATATATATATATGCCTAATCCTGTTAGCTTTCAGGAATAATAAAATGTGTTTTTTGCGGCTATCTTGGGGGCTACGTGTATTCACCATTTTTAAGCTGTTTACTTATGAATTTTATCCTCTCATTTGATCGCATCAATCATCACGTGCTCTTTGTAATTCTGTCATTTTGGCATTATAATTGATAACATAGCAGTATGAGAATGTGTTTAATATCTGCTGTATTGATTAATACGAAGGAAGTGGTTATCCAGTGCTTGTAGAGCACTGACTGGGAGACGGGTAGAGCGCTGGTCTGAGCTTCGATCCCTGAGGACGCTTTTGGTACCCTCAGCTTCACCTTAGCTGTATGGAATTTTTGGTTCTCAGATCTTCCTAGGAAACAGGCGGCATGGAGGAAAGAATGGCCCTGATTACGTATCAAACCGATCTTCTGCTTCAAACAATTTAGCCAGTTTTTTTGCATTTTTGAGTCTAAAATCTGATGATTATGAAGTTTTTATGTTGTTCTAAAGGGCTTGAATATATTTTAAATATATAATACTCCAGGGCATTTAAAACTTTAAAATTATATCTTCTCACTGCACGTTCACCACGGTAATCTGAGACTGATATTCATTTAGAATATATTTTATATTTAGTTTTTCTTTACTTATAATGATGTTGCATGAATTTAGTTCTACGTAACCTTTTGAATAATGGCTTTAGGGTAGATTTGTCTGCTTCATCAGGATTATAAATATTATTTCAATGAGAAAACCTTCCCCTTCTGCTTTAGAGTTAAAGTGAATAAGAGATGAATTATAATGATGCCCAATGTCTGCTTATGTCTACTAAGTATGCACTATTAAAAGTGTGATTAAACTTATACAAATGAATATTTGTAATAACTTTAAATATTAACTCATGTTTATAATAAATTCAAATGTATTAAACTTCGTTTTTCCCTCTCTTATAGGTAAGTACCATTTTTTCCTGCTGTGTTAACAAGTTGGTGAACCTAAGCAGTTTTTTGTGAGTACAATAAATATTTCCCTCCATATTCTTTTTTTTTATCTACCCCATCGATTATCTTAATTATAAACATCCTCTCTCGGGTATCATGCTTTACATTCTCTGTTAAAAAGTTAACCTTCATAAACATTGATTTGAGTGCTTACCTTTTGTTTTTTTACTGTGCCAGATTATATCAGGTGTGTTTTTATCGCTTCTAAAATTTACCCTGTTTATTTTAGCAACTGCCTTCTTAAAAAAAGTTGCGATATTTTATTCACGCGCTTACGTAACCCCTCAAAAGACTTAGCGACATAGTGCAGTCTTTGCAAAACTTAACATTGTATAGTAAAGATCTTTCTCCTCACCATGGAATTGCTAACTATAGGAGGCATAAATTATTAACTATCTAGATGCCTTTTTGCTTAGTCCAACATGCATTCCATTTGAAGAATAAAATCTATCTCACCGTTCGTGTTTGTATTCCATTAATTGGAACTCAAAACTTACTTAAAATGGCATTTTAAATTTTTTTCTTTCCATGATGTTTTAATGGATGATCGTATCAGAATCAATCTTTGACCACGCCTTCTAACGAATTTAATCATTCTCCCGTTTCAAAACCCTCCGTAAGCCTAGTAAATTGATTTGATTCGTCTCAAATTTCAGTGAAAGCCCCGTTGAAAAGAGCAAAACTTTCTGGAAGGCTTAAAAATATTATCCCTTCAGATTTAGTCTATTTTCTGACTATATACCTTAATCCTGGACGACGAGCAGGAGATTTATCATCCCCTGTGGGACTATATGTTTTCTCTCCTTTTCCATGCCCACGTCACCATTTTATCCGACCCTCTTATCCTTTCAGCTTCATCATGCCTTCTTCTTATTTCTTCGTTTCATCCTACTATTATTTTCCCATCATATCGCCTTCTTCTTCTAGCCTTTGACTCTTTTCCCTTGCATGTGTGCAGAAGGAGATGAAGGCACGCGTCAAACCTCGTAACTATGTGTGCAGCGGTATTGGTTTCCCTCGAAGTAATTCACTGGGTCGTTTTGAGAGACTATTCACTTTTATAAAAAAAGGAACCACAGTAAGTGTCAATATATTTTGAGGTTCGAAGGCTCTCATTCGCGGATTACAATTTACATGTCTGTTTCGTGCTGCGTTCCAGCGAACTAAAAATTAATTGCTTATACACTCGCACATCATTCCATTATCCGGGAAACCGTTAATTTATTAACAGGTTGAAAATTTTAATTCATTTCATTTGACTTTTCTTCACTTCAAGCTCACTGTGACATGCCACTTGGTTTTTTGTTCGTTTGTGAGCTTCAAAGGTTTGTAAAACCTCCAAATAATACCTAATTGATGCATAGAGTAAAGGTATTTCATTTCATCTCGAGAGTTACAAGCCATTAGCGTTCAATTTTGTTATGGCGGCCTTCAAAAATCAAATATATCTCTATTTTATTTATTCTACCTATGGTTGTTCGTAGGGAATACATTATTAAACAGCGATGGACTCACCTTGAGTGCGTTCTATTCTCCCTGTGAAAGCAGAGCCCCTCGTCATTTCCGCCTGGGTTCTTTTCCGTCCCTGCCCTTTTCCCCAACCCTTTTAGCACGCAGATATGTGTTACTCTCTCACTCCTGTTCTCTCCCTCTCTCTGCTGCTCTGTCCATTCCCTCTCCGAGTTTTATTTATTTGTTTTTCCATAACTGTTTGCTGCATTGCTACATTGGTTGAAATTTATGACGGATGTGGCAGGCCTCTGGAGCCATTTTGTCTTAATTTCTCCCGAAAATAATGTCCCTGGTTTCTTTCTCCTCCGCCCCCGATACTCCTCCCCCACGTAGCACCCTACCCTCTTATAACCTCCAGGCTCCTCCAGCAGCGCTCACCCCCCTACCCTTGCGCCCTCCCTCTATCTCCCTTGATTGCTCCTCTTTCTCTTCGCACCCTCCCCTCCGCATCCGCGCTCCGCGCTACAACCACCGCAGCAACCCTCGTCCACCTTAGTCGGAGCTCGCCAGCCCTGCCGACCCTTCCCACCGGCGTCCGGACCCGCCCGTGTCCACTCTACTGCAATAAACTCTCGCTCCTCACTCCCCGCACCAAACCGATCCAATCGCTCTCCTCGTTGATGCCCGTGTTTATTCCCCCTATCTATTCACTTTTCTGGCTGCTGGTTTTGACACTATCTGTCAGCCGCCTCCCGTTCCATCAATAACTCGTCACTTTCGCGCTCTCGCCTCCGTACTTTTCCGTTAGGAACCCCCGTCCCACGGTACCGTGGCGCTCGCTGCCCTATCGCCGCGCCCTCCTCGCGCCACGCCCTCTCCAGGGTTGGT
Organism: Hetaerina titia; assembly: GCA_037158775.1. Lineage (NCBI taxonomy): Eukaryota > Metazoa > Arthropoda > Insecta > Odonata > Calopterygidae > Hetaerina > Hetaerina titia. The sequence continues at coordinate 87,249,205 of CM073772.1, forward strand.
GTTCCCGTCCCCTTCGATTCGACACTCCACCACTCTCCTCTTATTCCTCTCTCCTCCCTCTTCCTCTCTCTTTCTCTATCTCCTCCGTTATCTCTCGTTCACTCCCTCGTTCTCTCTCGCCCCCTCTCTCGAGAATGTTTCCTCCGGCACATTTTTATTCAGTTGACCAAGCCAGGTTCGCGCGAGTTTCCTATTTGAACTTATTTATGTTTATTGTTTTACCATTCAGTGCTCCATTTTTTATCCCTTCTGCCTCATATATTGTTTTCAGAAATATATACTCAATTTCAAAGTCTTTGAAATTATTGTATTCTTTATTTGTATCATTCTTTTGAATTTTAAAGGTAGCCGTACTCATGTGAAAGGATTTTAGAAACCTTCACCCGCAAACACCGATAAATATTGAACAAACCGTTTAATTTAAATGGTATGGGGTGAGTAAATGATCATTATTCGCCAAAATGATTGGCTAAAATAAACGCGTTAACGTGTATATAACCTTCCATCATTTTACTATGGAATACTAGATTAATTTGTTTTAATATCATAAAACAGATGGATATATTAAATCGGAATGCGGTAATGAGATGACCGCTCTAAATTTAAAGAGCTCATTCCTGTTAACTCCTCTTCCTCCTCCTATCCCTTTCTCCCCCATCCGCCGGCTGTCACCTCACGAAATAGCCAATCGCTTTATTCTTCCGGCGAGGGTCACGTACACTGTCATGCATTCGATTACCAGGCAAGTTTTTCCTCGTATTTTTCATTCTAACAGCGTCACACTATCTTTATTTTTATTTCATGTGAGCCTCAGAATATATCTCTCCATTATTTTTCTATTTTATTATCAAATGGCTTTATTTATCATTTCCTAGTTTGTTTTCCGTTGCCAATTTTATGAAGAGCATTCTCTGTTTTTTTTGCGTACTTGTCCATGTCAGCCCCCCTTACTGGTATACGTAGTTCTCTCCCCTACTCACTTTTTACAGAGTTTTTGGCCTGCCTATTTATTGCATTATTTTTTTCTCTTTTCTTGGATCCATTACTCCTACATCCGTTGCTAAAACAATTTTAGGCCACGAAAAGTAAATTATTCCAACTCTTCATGGGGTAATAGTTTTTCGTAGGGATTATTATTGTATTTTTTCCGTGAAAATAAATAAGAGTTACGGAGTTTGTATTCACGACCGTAGCTACGTCCATATTACATTTACCTTAGAGTTACGGAGCTTTAACGAACCCGATCTCATGGCTAATATAAAATTTTTCATTTTGTTGTATAATCCTTAAATAATGGTCGCCATCAAGATATCCATATCTCCACTCAGTGGGATATATTCGGAGGAATGCCAGCCTACTCTTTCCTCATTAACGTATTACCTAAATAAATTCATTAAAATCCTTTTTCTTTCTCCGCCAACTGTTTTTTTTTGTACACCTCCTTGCTTTTTCCTTTCCCAGTGTTCCTTTTTTTTATTTTGATTTTTCCACCCTTTGGCAGTCAATCTCACTCCCTATTTTCAGCCATCGAGCTTAAATTACCACTCGCGTTTTCGCATTCCCTGCCCATCGGCGTTCATCCGCATTCCTCCCATGCCCGCCCGCGAATTTGCCCCTCCCCTGTCACCTTCCCCTCTTCCCACCTGAATTCCCATCCTCGAACTCCCCCCCCGTGCACAATTTCCCACCTCACCCGCCCTATCTCACCATCGTTTTTTTTTAGAGTGGTCCCTTAATTAAGTTCCGTACATGCATTCCCTCTTTCCGCGGCGGCTATTTTTCCTTGCCTTTTCCATCAGGCCTGCAAGGCACCCCGCCGAACCCCTTCTAACTTTCTGCGTCGCCTTGGATTCCCTCAGAACCATTTCTCCTCCTCCGGCTTCCTCCTCACCCTCTCCTTTAATCGCTTCTGATCACCAGAAACTCCTCTTTAACCACGACTTTTTTTTCTCATGCCTTACTACACACTGCCACCGACCCGACTCGCATGAAAACCGAAGAATCAACGGTTTGGGAAGGACGTGCCTCCCCCCCAATTATATCCGCTTGTTTCTCTGATGAAAGGGCATGTGCCTTACCTTTGATTTTGTTTACTCTATGATTGCTCATGACCGAAGGGGAGATTGTGTTTTATTTCGTGCGGGGCTTAAAGGAAAGAAAATTATTGCAGTGAAGATAAGCACGTTCTGTTCGTCTCTAGAAAATTTCTTTTTCGTCAAATCTTTTGACGCACGGAATCAGCCTCGTCCGTTATCTTTTCCTCCCACGCTCCAGAAATATTTTCAGTCTCTCAATATATCTAGTACTTTGCACTGCCATCCACGAAACAATTACAGGAATTAAAATGAAAGGTATGTTCTTCTTTGCTGCTCAGTAAGTAGGCTCAATATTTTCGCACAAAAAGCTCCTCCTTGAAACACTATGTTTTCTAATGCAACGCAATTCAACAATTTCAAGTCAAATTTTAATGGTTTCACGAAAATTTGTATTTATGCGAAACGTATCAGTTTTCATGGTGGTGAAAGAAATAAGGTTCTTAAACCGATTCACCACTCAATGCGAAGAACATCGTTGGCCTAGATATAACACATTACAAATTAACGGAAATGCGTAAGTAATATATTTTATGTAAAATGTAAAAATGCTTAGATCTGAAGACAAATGCAAAGGCATACCATTTTAGTGTAAGTATGGTGTATTGTAAGTAAGGTGTAAGAAGCGACTAGGTTGTACTGGGTTTACGTTTACATTCGTATCAATTGATGCCAACTAGGCTTTTAAAGTGTAATAAATTAAAATAGCGTGTAGACTGTTTTCCATTCAGTGTGAGTTGCAGAATATCAACCACTTTTTAGTAGCACCAATGCAAAAATAGATTAGGTTACGCAGGCGAGGTACATCGGCATCCGGTTATGGCCTGAGTGCAAAACGCCAAATTTTTAGAACGGCGAGGAAATCCGGTAAAGGTGTCAACCCTAATTTCAACGCCGGAAATTTCCTCGCGGTTCTTAATTGCTGAGGTAGCTTTGATATGAAAATATCCCGTTTCTATATCAAGGATAGCAATTTTCTTGTGGTTCACGAAAAAACCTACTCTGTCTCGTTGTTCTTCGCCACGCGGTAATTACCATAGCAGCTGCTCGAAGCGGATTGGACCCAGCGCGGCTTAACATATTGCGTCAAAACTTTAAAAAAAATACAGAAAATTGTGCACGTCCTCGAAAAATTTTCCGCGATTAAGCGACACACGCGTTTGTCGAATGTGTTAGTGGTTGTTGGCGAGTTGTTTGAAACGTTTATTGCCCTCGGAAAATGCTTTGCCCTTGTTCCATAAACTCCACTCGCTGGGACGTGGGATTGGTTCGCTTTTTTGCTAATGCCACCCTAGCCGTAAATAGAATCACTTTTATGATTAAATTGTTTTGTGTCGTAACGGAATTGTAAGCTTATCGTAATTCCCATGGCCACGCCTGTTCCGTGTAAATTCGTATTTAGAACCGCATTTTCATATGTTTTATTTCCATTTTTGTCATACGTACATTTTAACCTATTAAAACAACTGTAAAATAAAGAAGAGCCATAAAAAAGTAATTTCGCAGGCTGAATAAATTGCATCTCTGAGTGGAATAGTACTCCACCCTTATTTAACGCGTTGAAGAAAAACTGTTAATGTTGCATAGAATAATAGATAGATACTTCAGTTTACACGACCTTGTAGTGGCTGTTTCAATAGCTGCAGCAAATGTGTTTTTGGATTGGGTTTCGTCAATTTTTGCCGATCCTTTTACACTCTCATGTCGTTGATTAATGTGACGAAAGTCCCCAAATGTTGCCCATAAAGTATAACATATTTCTGATGTATCCAACCCCCAAGTTTTGTATGAACTGTCAAGATATAGTAATAAGTAGGATACAGTCACATTCGTTCAAAGTATTTCAATATCTCGAGTTTATCCCTCATTTTCTTTATATCGTGAGCGATTCTCAATAAACATTTTAAAATTAAAAATTTCTCTTATAGTAAGTAAATTCGTGTAAAAGCATAAACATAAAATCAAGCTTTTTTTAAAAACTTTCGCTATTATTTAGCAACTGGGATAAAACCAATGTTAACCCAATTTTTCTTTTCATGACGTAAAGTTTCTCTTGCTATAGTTTTACATTGGATTTATCATTAGCATTTAATTAACGAGTCCATCTTCTTTACTATTACTTCTTGGACTTTAATATTAACTTGTAAAAGGTGGAGGTGTCGAACTACGCTTATGAATAACCTGCCAGTTATTTCCTATTTTTTGAGGATTCCCTTTTTCTATTGCATTTAATTTTTTTTAAAGCGAAAACTTGATTGTACCATTAATATGTGTACATGGATGTTATACAGTGCGACACGTATTTTACGTCTCTAAGGCAACAGGAATAAAAATGACGAAGTTTGAAATGGAATGAGAAAATACTACTCGGCGTTATAGGAAAACAGGACGCTTGAGGACGATACCATATTTCAACAGTCAAGGAAATTTAATTGTTTCAGACAGATGTCATCCATCAAAAATAAATCTGTTCCCGTACCCTATTTCCTTCTGCTAGGGATTCCCAAATGTGGTGACTTGACGCATAGGATGATGGGCAATAATTCTCCCAACGTTGTCTCAGCTACCCGCTTGGAACAATCGCTCGTAACCGTTCACAAGGCTCGGGACGCGGGTGGAGAAAAACGTGGAAGTGACAGAACCGTGACATCCCACGTGCTACTGGACGGAATGCGCACACACACTCGAACATCTTGTACGCAGTTTGCAAGCCCAGTTCCTGCGGGGGTTGAGGACGTCCTCTCCTCCCCCCCCCCTTGACTACTCCCTTTCAGGGTGCCCGACGTCACAGCTGCGGGGTGTCAGGCGCACGCACACCCTCGCAAATACTCCCAGGAATCCCCACTCCTTCCCCCTCTCTGTCTCTGAACCTGTTGTTTTTAGACTGCGAATCCCAGTTGGAGGCCGAGGGATTGCATCCGGGCGTGGATCGGGGTGCGGGGTGGGTGTGGCAGGATGAGTGCAAGCCGTAATCCCCATTACCGGTCGCACAGCCATTACGACATCAAGGCGAACGCCATTGCTTGATAAAGTTTTCATGTGGGACATTGCGGGAGAATCGGAGACTTGTACTGGCCAGGTGTTCCAAACATGCACCCCTTCTCGTCGGGCTCCTCTTTCTTCGAATCCGCCTTCCTAAAGCCTCCATTTCGGTAATTTATAAGGTATCCGCGTATCTCACTCTCGAGGCCGATGAACATGGTTCAGGCCGATCGTCCATCCGTCATATTTTGACCACTGGATTGATGTGAAAAAAGGGACAATCAAAATATTGTCATCAGTGCGAAGTTTACTGGTGGTTCCGAAGAAGAGCTCTTCAGTTTCCGTCATTGCCGTGAAGTTGTTTCTAACTTTAATCTCAACTTTCACTGATTGAAAACACCTTGAAATTATTCCGGAAACGATTGACATTATGCATGTCCCGCCGCGCTTTGTTATCCCCTCGCTCCAACATTAATGACGGCGCAGAGAAAGGTATATTTACCTTTCGGAGTAGATAAACAGCCATTTTAATTGAACTCGTCATGCTTCAGGAACGGTGGGCGTTCTCTGCTGGTTCCATGCCAAACAATATAATGAAGCGAGAATTTGGGATCTATTGACTTGCCTGAAGCGTGATCAAATGGGTGTAGTTTAAGTGATATACGTGTACGCGTATATGCCATTAACCGGGGCCGTTTTTCGTTTCGGTAGTTTGGACACCTGAGCAAATCCGTCGCATGTCACAATTTAGTCAATCGCAATCATTTCGTATCACCAGGGATCATCTGTCTTCATTGGCCATTCTTTTATTAGCTCACTTCAAACAAAGGAAAATCCGCCAAATGTCTGCATTTAATCGTTTCGCTTCATTTCACCAGTCAACCTTTTCGGTTTGCAGCATCTCGTTTCCTCTCCCTGCCGAGCACACGCACTAAGGCTTTCCTTTTCCCCGGCCCTGTTCCTCAATTCTCTCAGGCGTTCATAAGCGCTCCCCTGTCTCAGCTAATAACTGCGTTTATCTCAACATCCGTTGCTGATTCGCGTACCAAATACGATCCTTTATGCGTGATCTGGGTTTCGTGCAATTACTTTGATCTCCCCTCCGCCCCGTACACTCCATCCCAAAAACACTCCTCATTGCTCCTACTGTCTATCTCCGCAACTTCCGTTCTTATTTCATTTTAAAATAACATTTTTCTACTTCTAATAAACTCACGCGGACGGATGGAATGGATTTATAAAAATAAAGTTTTCGCTTTCTAAACTCTTGAAATTAAATGTATCTGGCGTTAAAATGTAACTTACAATATCAATCCATTTATCAATCAGCTCCCTTGTAGCATTCCTCTACTAGTCTTTAGTATTAAAAAAATTCAAATTCTAATTTTTCGGATCTAGTTTCTCTATTGTGTCAACAAATTTATTTTACTTTTTCACCACCTCTTTTTGTGACTAGCAAATTTTTTATTGCTTATGATGAATTAAATATCATGGTTATAATTTTAACTATCAACCTATACCATTATTAAATATGCCTTTACGGACAATTTAGATGAATTTCTCTTGTTCTACTTGAAGGAAAATAGCCTAGAATTTCACGAGACGGGAAAATTCATAGTTTTTATTAATAAAGAATACGACCTCCTACCCTCATACCCTACTCCTAATTATGTGAATTTCAAATGCCATGGAACATATTTCATGATAATGTCAACCCTCACCTATGAAAACGGTGTCTTCGGTTTGATTGCAGTGGATGAAAATAACCATACGTATCAGTTCTGGGAGTAGGTTACCCTTTATCATCGTAGTGATATGGTCAACATGAATCATCAGATATCGTAATCGCAAAAAAATCCGTGAATTAGGCAATGTTCATTAAACATTCTGATTTATTAATATTTTTGTTTTACTTATCTGAGATGGAAAGCTGTTTACTTTCTTTCTAAATAGAAATCATATTTATTCATTTTTTCCCCAATTTTTTCCCATCCGTTGTTTTGCTTTATGCATTTTGTTTTTGGCAAGGTTTTCAAATATTTAAAAAACCGCCATGTTTTCATATATATTTTTTTATTTTGTCATCACCAGCCAGTGCAGGCTCAGAAAAATAGGAGTTTTCCCTTTTTAACCTCGGAGATAATTTCCTTTCCCACCGTATATTCCCGCCTTTACTTTAGGAAGTTTGGCTACGAACTTTCACACGGTCCTCAATGTTCCAAGTACCACTCTCCTCTTGCTCTCTGAGTGAAAATGGTGACCGTGTTGTTCCATCAGATTTTTTGCTCATCCCGAAGACAATGTGCGGATAAAAGTTTGCTCTAGACCATGGACCATGTGATTCAATAGATCGATTGTAGCGTACAGTGTCATCACTCGCGCCGAGACCCGAAACGCCGGGCTATCCAATTTCCTTTACAGTAGATATTGTGGTTTGCTTCTGACACACCATTATTCGGGTTTCACACAAAATGCAAAGGATCTCTTGTTATTTAATTCTCATTGAACCACCACATCCTTTAGTGGAGGAGGAAAAATGGGGGAGAATAGAACACTTAATCAAATTAGTTTTTTTGTAGGAACATCCCTTCATTCTTAAACAAATATTTTTGTGCTTCAGTTTGGCAGGAAATTGTCCCCGTATGTCAGCCCAAAATTTGCGGCTTGGAGTCCCGCCTTTTGATTAGGTTCGGTTTTGTGTTATATTGTAAACTTCTAAATGCTAAAGACTCTCTGGTTGCCTAAATTTGCCGTTGATAAAGATGACGCTTTTATTATATTTTCTCTTATGAAAAACATCACACTAACTTTAGTGAAACATATTTTTATTGAAATTTAATTTTTGCTGCGATTTTGCCCTTTTCTTCTCTGAGTCTTCTGTAATTTTTATTCGAATGTAAAGGTTTTATCAGGTCATTCGACGATGTGAAATTTTAAACTCTTCGTAAAATAATCCTTAATTATCAAAAAATGTTATACATTTATGTAATTAAAATTACACTTATTTCCCGGGAGCATGACTAAATAAGTATGGTATGGTAAGTATGCTATAACAAAGCCTGGGTCGTGATAATAACAAGTTTATGTGGAAAAGCAAAGTGGTTTGATTTATAGAAACCTCAATATGAAGATTTTCCACCAAGTTACAACAGAAACTGTTTTATTTAAGTTTGGTTTACTTCTGTGGTATACCCTAAAAACTATCATGGGGGTGATTATCATACTATGATGTCACGCTTACACCAGCTTTTATTATGCAATTGAGAGTAAATTTGAGGTTCTCGTAATAGGAATGGTGACTTAAGTGCAAAGCCTCGGTCAAAGTTTTTGGGGTTAACTACTTTGGTCTTTTTTGGATTGCAAATTTTTAGGTATAAACATGATTGTTTAAAACATGCATTGGTTCAGCTCATTCGTCTTTATTATCCGGATCACCGAATTTGCCATCCTAATGGTGGCCTCTACTAATTCCTGTATCGCCACAAATAAACTAAACAGTCCTGTACCTTCCCAGAATTCTGGGCGGTTTCCTTTTCATGTTTGGAAACGCTCATCCTTGTTAAGTCCAATCTCTATCATCCCTTATTCTCTTTTTTATTAATTTACATAAACCTGGCGGATCTTCTTGGTACTAAATTTACAAGTATGTAAAATTCTTAATTAAAATTGACTCTTTTGTATGTAATCTCATCAATGTTTCCACATGTGCCCAAGCAAAATATGCCCCCCTTACTTTTTTACTATCCTGGGATACGAATAGTGAACGCAAGCTAGTTAACGTTGGGCTCCTAAGTTCCTATATAGCATGCGCCCCTTGAAATATCTGATTGAACGCAATCGATATTGCGTCATTTTGTTAAAAAATGGATAAAGTACTAACAAAACTAAATAATGCATTTCATTAGAAAACGAAAATCATCGAAGATAGTTAATCTGAAAAAAATGTCTTTCCCTTACAAGTAATCACTGTAGTCACCTCTCTCATTTGTATCTTTGATGTGTATGCATCAGAATGTAGTTTGATTAGTTACAAATATAGATGGCATGTTTATTACGATTTTTTCAGTAGCAATGACGCTTTACTTGCAACAGAATTAATTTGATAAAATGCTCGTATCAGTTAAAAATAAGACGTAAAATTACTTCGAGTTTTCATTTTGTAGGCGTGAAATGATTTTTGCTGCATACATAATGAATTTTAAAAATTAACAATATTATAAATCCTTTACTGCGTGTGAGTAATTAAACAAACGTTCATGGCAGTTTCTCTTTTATAACGTTTAATTTTTGAAATATCGAGTAATAAGTAGTATAATATGCACATTGAAAATACATGTGTATATTTGTACACAGAATGCTGAATGACGCTTATGATTGGCTCTCATTAAAAATTAATATCTGGTCGCTTTTACTCTATGAATTCTAATCGAGCATATTTATGCCTATAAGTTTCAATTCAGTTCGGCTTTTAGCATTTTTCATTTCATATTTGGAGGACGAACAAGAGGGTGTAATTTCCTCGTGTATGCATGTACTATTTCATGCTGGCCCTTGAATAATTGACTACTTTTGGCGGCAATATTGAGGATTCATGATGGTCTTTAAAGTTCTATAAGAATCAATGTCTGTCATGTTATAAAACTGTCCTTCTCTGATTAATTTTTTGAAAGTCATTAAACTTATTTTCGAGGTTTCTCGATTGATTACTCGGTCAATAATTTCTTCAACCCCCTAATGCTCAGTTGCACTTTTCGGAGATGAACATTGATGGTCGTATCAATAATAACATGAATATTGTTCTTCATTAAAGATCTGATTCATCTACCATTAACTACCCCATCAACTACATTAATACTGTCACCGTTCCCTTTTGAATTGACCTTTAGCCTCGGCCGCGTATTGAATAAAATTGTCAATTTTCCACAAAAAAAATTATTAATACGACCGGTTTCGATGCAACTACATCATCATCTTCAGCTACATCATCATCATCATCAGCCCAGATGATGATGTAGTTGCATCGAAACCGGTCGTATTAATAATTTTTTTATTTTTTTGTGGAAAATTGCCAATTTTATTCAATCATGTTATTCCACCATATCACGCCTGAAACGTCTCTTTTTACTCGGCCGTGTAGTTATGAAATCTTTGGTATTAAACCTTCTGGCATAGCAACTGCACTCTAGACACAGATACTCTAAAATCAAATTAATGTATCAATTTTTTATAAACATCCTAATTCAAATGTAGTTCAATTTTGCCGATTCTAATATTCATATCCATTTTTGTCAATTTGAATACCATTATGTTCATTGTTTTTAAGAATTTCCAAAAAAATGCTTCATTTTCAATCGCAACTCCCAGCTTTAATCATTTCTGTAATTCTTGCGATCTGCGGGCTAATGATTCGGCAGGGAGTTAAGAGTAGAGCAAAATCCGCCTTCGTCGTATTTGTATGTGTCAGCCTGCACTGATTTTTTGCCACTGCAAAAGTGAATTCATTGTAGAATTCAACCGATGTTATGGACGAAAATGTGGCCTTTACCCTACAGCCTTAAAATAACCTCTTTGCCAAACGTGAGAATGTGGGTATTTTTCGGGCCCACACTCTTTTATACTTCACATGGACATAAATATTTCAGCACCAGTAGGAATAAACGGTCGTCCCTGACCCTCAGTGGTTGCAAAAAATACTTTAAAGGGATTTATTTGATCACGTTTCTTCAAGTTTATGATGCCTTGAGAGGGCAGTGTGCCAAATGTTTGAGCTATAGTGGAAGTTGATAAGTAAAAGCTAAAAATCCCAGGAAGGGAATAATCGTTTAGGAGAAAATGTTGGAACTTGCGCCATTGATCTTTTTGTGACTATAAATTTTGCTTCATTTGATCCGCGGTAAATCTCCCGGTCCGATGAAAACTAACGCCCCATAGAATTGTAGGTGCATGAAAACGCGTCACATGAACGTGCATGGCTTCAACGACCATCGTGGTCATAGGAATTGATATACCCCTTATATGTCCAACCGGACAGCGTTCGACACTTCTATGCTATAGGTGAGATGGATATTTCCATTTAAATGGAAATTTACTATCTGGGTTTTTTTTTCTCGATGATGATTCAAGGCTTTTGCGATGATGCTTTCTTTTTCTTCTCGTCCGAACTCTGCTTTTTTCCTCTCTTCAACACTGGGGATTGGGAGTAAGGGGCATTTATTTATGCTCTTCTCCACCTCCTCTGGCTCCATCTTCTTTTATCTCCATCCATCCACCGCCTTTCCTCCGGAGAATGAGACTGTCCCCAGCCTCATTTGACAGCCTCGTTCCTGCCGCAGTGGTGACTGGACGACTTCTTTTTCATCCTGTCACTCCCTTTGACCACAGTCATCGTCACCTCCAGTCCTTCCCAAGTATTTTCTTCCTCTTCTGATCACTCTTCCTTCTTTAATCTGCTCTTGCTTGCTCTCTGGATCAATGCCCATCTTCGCTCCCCTCCGAAACGAAGGAAAACACTCCGCAATTGTTCCCCACAGTAATCTTCGTAAACAGTGGAAAATATCTGCAAGAACGAAAAGGATGATACTTTTGCAATCCTCGGATATATATGTAGTCATAAATGGAGTCCAAATTTAATTAAGGGTTTTTTTAATCTGGAATGTTCCATTTCCAAAAATATTTTGACCTTTAACGTATCATTTTTGTTTAATATTTTAAATCCGGAATGAAGCTCAAACGTAATAATAGGTTGGTATTAACCGACTAAAAATCTTCTCAAATGGTAGTACCTTAGTAGAGAATTACTTTATAAGAATAAGTTGTTTGTAAAAATAATATTTATTCGTGTTCATAATGCGTATGTATATATAATATACACACAAATATATTTATTTATTGATAAAAAATAATGTCAGTTCTTCGTGGAAGAAGTACGTTCCGCTCTGATGCACAGAGAGTTATAGTTAGAGTTATAGTTTTGTACCATGCTGTAATACGCAAGGATATTTTTAGCTGCTTGATTAAAAAAAATGTAATACCTAAGAAAATTACTTATTTTCATAAAGAATTAAATTTGGTGGCTTTGTATTTAAATTAATATATTAAATAATAAGAGGCTTTTTATTCCCTATGTTTGGACATTTTTTATTGTTTTCACAATTTCTAATCCAAACCACTTCAATGATAAATAGATTAATTTATGTTAACAAACGCAAGATTTAACGATTTGTGCCATCATCAGTCTTTATAAAATTGTATTAGGATATGTTTACATTTATAATTTTTAATTATTTTGAAAGAATTATATTTGCAGATTTTTTATCTCTGAATTAATTAAATTTTAATTAGCCCTTGTGTAAATAATTACCAACTTCTAAAATTAACTCCATTGTGTCCAGCAAGCTACGGAAAAATTCTTTCATAAATAACCGCCAATTAATTCATTGCAATTAAAAATGTTTAACACTATGTCCTTGTGTGTGCGGATTTTCGTAACTTTCCGCCATCATCATAAAGTTTCCTGATAATAAAATGTGGCTTGAAAATGACCCTCCGCCCATAATTTACGAGCAAAAGTTAATTAATTGGTTGTATTAACATGAAAAGAAGGTATAAAAACAATACAATTAACTATATTAAGTCATCGATTTCTGTCTTTACGTAAATTTATTTCCCAATGTATGTGTTTATTACTCGGTCCCACCGTCGGAAAATCCCTGTTGCCCAGTAATTACCTCTCCTGTCATGTTGGTTTCAATTGTAACTCGAGCATTACCGTCGTAGCCTTGGTGAATTCATCTTTGAATGTATAAACGCTAGTTACTCATTTTTATATGACTATCAACCTAAAACTATAGCGTGCATAGTGAACACCGGGTAGAGGTACGATGGCGTTGGTCGACGGTCATGGATAGGCGCCAAGGGGCTTCACTGTTTAACGTCCCGTCCCCTGAACTATCTGTCTCAATTTTTTCCTAGCATGGACCCAAGTTTGGGTTAGGAATACCAATGAAAAATCCAGACAAACCACGGAAATCGAAGTCATGTCCTCGTGGTCTGAGAGCGGAAAAACACACGAGACCAACCCGGCCAGCCACGCCTGTTCCCTCCACTCGCAAGCTTCCATTTCCATCTTCCGCCTGACCCCATCCCCACCTCTCTCTTTCTGTAACTCCTCTAGAATCCCCCTTCCTCTCTCATCTCTCTCTCTCACTCCAACCTCAGCAATTTCCCGCTGTGCTCACACACAAGAATCTCCTCCCTCTAGAGAGAGGGTGGACGAGAGAAAGAGAGAGAGAGAGAGATTTACTGTCCCAACTCCACCCCCAGTCGACTAAAACGCCCACACCCGCTCTTCTTCTGCCATCGTTTTCTTCCCTCCTTCTTCTTCGTCCTATTCCTTCTGCCTCGCCTAAACCTTTCATCTCATTCTCGTCCTACATCTATCTCCGTCTTTCCTCGGACTAGCTCCCCATACGAAGAGGTGGAAAAACTTGGTGAAGGGAAAGCGAAGGAGAATTGCAGAAAAGAGATGAAGGAATAGATATAGATAATGCGTGAAAATATAAGGGGGCACTTGGGAGGGAAGAGTGGAGAATAGGATAAGCAGTTAGGGTAATAGAGGGAGTTGATGAGGACAGGAAAGGTTGGTGAAGGAGTGAGAGAGGCGGTGTTTTCACAAAGACGCATTAAAGGAAGATCTATTAAGATAAGCTCCGAGAGAGGAGTGGAGTTATAAAGCTTATCGTGACAGGAAATAGCATGTGAGGCAGCTAGAGAATTTAAATGATGGCCAAGGAATCATCAGAAAATAAAATTTCAGTGGGTCTTTCTATAAATAAATTATTCCATTGAGGCAAAACCATTCAGAGAGCGTGTAGGAAGGATAATACTAAAATGAATTATATCAATTTCTCTTGAAATTTTATTAAACCATATGCAATATAACTTTTTATATACATAGTTTTATATATTTTTGAAAGTTTTTGCTATGAAGTGGTTACTATTTGCAGCTCTCTTACTTAATTATTTGATTTTAGGTTTGTACTAGTGATAAATTTTGCTGTTTAGCGCAACAAGGGGTCTAGTCCTGTGAACGAGCGAGTTCAAGTGCCAATTCTATGCGAAATAAGCTCTGACTGCATAAATCTTAGCGTTTATACATGCTAAAGTATGTATTTTACTTCAAAATCTATGCGATTTATAATGGTTCTGAAAAAAAAGCTGAGAGACTATCTGCAGCTCTATGGTCGGAGCTCTTCTTGAAATGCTAGAGCACTCAAGTAGCTTTGACGTTCTGGTTTTCTCCCTTCTTTGTTACGTCTCTGATTTTTTTTATATATTTGAACGAGATAGCTTGAGGCCTTGGAAAACATTTTCATCAAATAAGGACTTTGGGATTACTGAAAAGATTGCCACTTAAAATTTATACCCCCTCTTTAGGGCAATGAGTGTCCTCTCTGTCTCGTTTCTTTTACTGTACGCCCCAAACCCTGATGCTTCTCCTCGGAATTCTCTTCATGAGATCTTATTACTTAAGATGTTATCTAGGTCTTTTCGGGGCAATGCACAATGTAGTCACACTTGCCAAATGCCAAAATTATCGGAAAATTTCGTGTATTATAGACATTTCCCTGAAAAAAGTACGCCAGGCCAAAGTTTTGTATAGGCTTGATGAACTAAGAGCAGAAGTTCCGAGGTTGCGTCTACAATTGCGCCTCAATTTTTTCATGCTAGCCGACACTAAGAAAAAATATTTTAATTGAATTTGATAAATTTAACCAGCATGACAAGTAGCTGTACATCTTCCAAAATTTTATTGCGGAGGAAACCCTGCATCGAGCTCGGAAACATGATTCTTTAGTTATCTATTTACAGCTTCTAGATTTTTCGGTATTCATCAGTTAGAAATATGACTACTTATATCGGCAGGCTGTAAATTTGAAGATAGTACTTAATGGCTACCATCTAGGTTGCATAATTTTGTCAAGTAACTCTCAATACAGCGGTAACAATATAAGCATACTTTCCAATCATGAACCAAATTTTATGTATTATTTGCTAGCCAATAACTACCGGGGTATTAATAGAATTTTTCTTTTTATTGAATATTTCATTCTCCTTTAAAATGATTTAGCCAGTTGAGGTTTACATACGAAATTTTAAATATGCATGAGTAGCGGTAATGTTCGCAAGCATAATAGTGTCTAGTTACCTTAAGTATCCATAATATTGCATATATTCTCAAATATAAATCCATAAATGCACTTCGGATAGTGAAATAAACGTGAATCCTAAGTTATTGGATATCCGCTGTAATCGTATGTTGGTTCTAAATGTTCGAAGAAAGACAAATTTTTTCCAGGTGAATAGAAAGCATTTAGAATTTATCCATTGCGAGGCAGTCATGAGTATAGCCCTAAAATGGTTTTAAAATGATACGCATTCGAAATAATAAGAATGCTTATTCTGTCTAATTGATAGTTAAAATTGAATAGTTTAGAATAACTAATGCATGAATTCTAATTCTAGACGATCTAAACTCGGTTACAGAATCAACTGCGGTAAAGAAACACTGAAGCGTCATTACTGGTTGAAAAAATCTGGAGGGAGTTGTGAAAACGGATTTCAAATTTTCGTCCGAGGCAGAGATAATTTAAGCGTTAGCTCGACCGAATGATTGGAAACGACAGCTGCCATTTGAGAGCGCTCTTGCAGCCGTCCGTGTCTCTGAAATAGTACGGGGCTCCCATGGTCGTCCATTTCAACTTCTCCTTCGGTCGTCATCCTCTCTTTCGCCGCTGAGAATTTAGCTATTGGAACACGAACGCTAGCGTCTTTTCTGTTGCCTCCGTATATGTCCTGGTATAGCTCACCCATCCAGTATTAAGTATTAAAACTCCGGATTCCATCTTCTGTTTGTATAATAGAGTTAATTTGGGGAAAAGCGGATAGGTTTCAATAACTTTTTTTCCTAATTAAATGGAACTTTCTTGTAGGATTCATTGAAACCCAAATCGCGCTTAAATGAATGAACACGACCAATAGAGTTATTTTCCGGCTGAACAATTTCAATGATCAGTGTTTTTTTCCAGCCAAAAATAAGTTATCAATGATTTAAAAAAAGTACGCCAAAGCTGCACCTTCCACACATTTTTTTTCTCCCAACGACGTATAGTTGGCTTATCCGCCGACTCGAGGGTGATTTGTGCATAAGTTAACGTCAGATAATGCCGTCGATTTTACTGTAATATTTCTTCTTTTTCATTTCCTTATTTTCTCCATCATTTAAAAGATTTCGATTAATATTTGTATCAAAGTTCGCAATTTTAAAATCACCACTTAGTTCATCAAGTTATTTTTAATTGAGAATTTAGTATTTTGCAGCATTATACTCTGGTTGACAAAAATTAAGTGCTAGGACCTTGGTTTCGCACCGTATCTGGTCAATCTACAGCAAGAATTCTATTGCCAGGAATTATTAAATAGGTAAGATTATATTTTGTATCATTATACTCAGGTCTGCTTTTGAGATACATTAGTGTATTGAAGGAAAGATGGACGTTTCCCTAAGACGAATTCAAAGTAATAAATTCTAAGGAAAATATCCTTTCATTTTATATTGACACGAACTGTTATATTGCACTTTTCCCAATTAAAGAGCGACCATCGTTTTGTTGAACGAGTGCGCTCTCAAGACTACTTGACGAAGAATGTCAACCGTAAGGACTATGAAAGGTATTTAACATATTTGGTGTGGATTATTAAAAACCAACAGTTATTTTTAAACGACGTAAAGTTTTGGGAGTTTCTGTCATCATGCTAAGGTCAGGGGCTCGTGACATTCACTTAGGTATGGGTATAGGAAATGGGCCAGGTTTCCTGTGCTCTTGATGATTCTCCCGTATGTTCAGGCTCTCGTAAAAATGTCCGTCGTAGTTGCATTTAGCTGAGTGTTTCAAAAGGCATTACTTGAGTTCATAACCTTGGTTTCACTGTTGAAAGGTTATTTCTCGAAAGCTCTCTCCTCTGAACTGAACTGCCAAGCTCCAACGCCACTTCTTTTTCTGATTTTGTTTCTTCCGCATTCAATTTTTGTTGAAATGTTGATAAACATTAATGTCAAGTGTTTCTCGCCGTTTCGAGAATTAACATTTGAATCTCTCCCATCCCCTCCTCATTATCTTGGAATCGCTTCCGTCGGTCGCTTCTGCATTCTCAATTATGGCGGAGTGATCGAAGAGAGATCGCACACGATCATTCAGGGACCCGCCTTTCCACCCGTTGCCTCTTCTACACGCAAGATTACGAGTCCCGCCCCCATGCCCCGCGTCCGTTTTACGTCCTCTTTCCAGGCGTTCCTTCCCTCCAATCTCTGCTCTCTCTCTCCCTTACCTCTCCTCTCTTTCCCCACCCCCTTTGCCACACCCCCTCGTTCTCCGCCCACTTCCACCCGGTGCGCCACTTCGTTCTCCATTGCGGCATATCGCCTCGACGAACTATGGCAATTTTGAAGCATTGAATGTTGCTCAGGATAAGGGAAACGACCGTGCCAGGTCGCAATCGCAAGTACGCTTCTGTTTACATAATGACTTGTTCCCACACTCTAAATGCATGTGCCCGATAGGTGGCGATGGCTCAGGTAGACGTGCGAGAATCTCGTACCGTCCTGAAAAATCGTGTCCTGAAAGTCGCGCGTCACGAATTGTCCATCTCTTGGTCCGTACACTGCTTCCGTATTGCAAGCATCATGCTTTGCGACATAACCCATGGTGCGCATTAAATTACTCCATTGGAGTAAGTACAGTTGAAGTGTTTCCCAGGATTACGTACGGTTGGCTTCTCAGAGAGATAAAATGAATTGGAGTCATAGTAGGTTCAGATAAAAGTCAATCAATTAAATTTATTAGCACCTTTCTTTTTAATGGGGAAAATCGACTTTATAGTGAAACTTACCCAGCTCAAATATGCTGTCCAATGAACCGCAGAAAATTATCCTTGACTATTCTTTTTGAAGCTCACAGACTCTTCGTCAGCTGCTTTTAATCACAAATGACTTGTAATTATTAGAGAGGTGGCATATTCAAATAAAATATCGTTTGTAAAATTTTATATATTGGTCGAACGCTCGAAAAATATTGGGCGAATGTAGAGGAAGAAGAGGAAGACAGATAACGTGTCAATAGCTGTGGCAAAATTTATCAATTTAGTCTAAATTTGTATTAATTGGGATAAATTCATTAAATTATACCGTGGTGGGAATAAAGAATGTGATAAAACTTTAAAGAGCAATTTAAAATTGTATGATCTGTAGCGAGCACGTATTAAATACCCTCCTCAAACCTTCTCCGACCTGCCATTCTGCGAACCTTACCAAGGTGATGTGACTTGACCCTCGTCTCGTTGGTGTTTCCATCCCCAGCGATGTATAAACCCTTCGTTGTCAATTTCGCCCTTGCCCTCTGTATTGTACTTCCTTGCAATCAACCGTCGTCCTCTCTCTGCTTCCTACTTCCCATTCCCGTTCAACCTCCAATTTTCACCCCTATTCTAAATGGAGACCCCTACAGCCAACCAAATTGTGAAAGCAACTTATAATTTATTATGTTACTGTTAGATTTTATTAGAATCAACTAAGAAAATATCTGAGTATTTGAAAATGTGTTCAAGTGCGAGGACTTATTTGCAAGTTTCTACTCAAAGAACTTTTTTGAAGGTTTCGCCGCTGAAATGTAATTATTTATTGAGCATTTGAAACTTGTGACTTGGTTTTTATCTCAAATTTCTCAGGTCGAAAACTGAACATAACTTATTCATGAATTAGGTATGCTACCAGGTGTACGTCAGTTCCACCAAATCAGCCCCGACGCGCTATTATGACATATTTTACCGGTTTAGCGTCTGAATTAAGTGCGAGGATTTCATTTTTCTACAGCTGTAAATAGTTTTCACGTAAATGCTTTTGGCATAGATTTACAGTGAGACCGGAGACCATCGAGCACGCCTAAGGAAAAGTGCGAAAAACTTTCGAGTAGTTTCGCGATAATATACGCGCATAAATTTGGTGTTTATGAAGGAGAAAAAGTGTGACTCAGTGTCGCGGTAGAGAAACAATCTCTTCTTCCCTTTTTTCTGATCCCATCTTCTTTTTTTCCATTTCGACGTCCGGACAGCGAGGGAGATTTACAGCACACCGTCGCCCCCAATGAGCGTCGGTAACTCTTACAACCACAGCTTGTCATGGGCACGTAGTAATTTATTGGTTGCACTATTCGCGACCAGAAGATGGTGTGGGACGATGGGAGTAGGGCGCTATACAAGTTGAAGGATTGAGTTGGAGGAATGGGTGGAAGGTCATGTGGAAATAAAATTTGCTATATAATACCCTTTTGAGACATGCAACAGGATGTGACATTACGATAGCTTTTTTTATATTAGCTAGTATGGTATTCCCCCAACGTATTTTTTTGACTTTGAGTTTCACCGCAATAGGATGGCTCCTAGATGGTTTTCGTTGTTGAATATTTTAGAGCATACCAGGATATACCTAAGGGCCTATAGCCCGATGGATTGATACATTGATGCCTTTAGACTTTGACTCTTTCTTACAAAGATTATGCAGTCTTTCTTTCCTGTCTCAAAAGCCCTAAGTGTACTGAAAAGACTATCATGAGCACCATTCTGCATTATTGACATGATTGCATAAGTTTTTAACTTATGAAATACGAGAGTACAATGCATATATTGAGCCTATGCATGTATCATTTGATACTCGCTTTACTATTGCATTTTTGTATTAAAGATGTTTAATGTGCCGTTATTTTTTGAAAAGAATACACGATGAACTATTGCTCAGCTGCGAACCACTAATTTTGAGCGTATACCCATTTAGTTTCTGAAGGTTGGTGACCTGGCACCCCCTGCCACACGCCTCCTGGGCAGCTGATAGTGTATGACGTAGAAGTAGACTTCAACAAAAATATGTGTTAACTTTTTCCCTCTGCAATTCATTCCTTGGTTAATATCGTATTGTTTGAATCCTAGCGGAGCATATAAATCATAGATTTTAAACGCTATAAAATTTCCTGAAGCTTCTTTTAAAAAAATTTAAATCTTAGAAACGGTACTAAGATAAAAGTAAAATTGAGTTTACCAATTCGTAACTCAAGCTGAAGAATTCAGGGTTTACATTAAATGCTATCGATTTAAATTATTCTTACAAAATATGAACCCGCCTATACTCTTCCGGGGTTTTTTGTAGATGTAGATTTACTTTGCGTAGAAGAATAGAGTTTGTTGGTCAATAGTAGATACGTATCGTTCATTCAATTGTCTACATCTGAGGAAAATTACTTGCATACATGCTCATGGCTACAATATGTAGATTGTAGTTGATTGGTTTCTATTGGTTTCCAAAGCTATTGCTTCAGTATTTGTTAGTTAAATATTCCCTGCGGCTTATATTTAAAACTGTTTATTTTGAAATTTCTGATGAATAGAGATAGCTGGATTTAGCTCTACCGTGCTTCTCAGTGGTAAGAACATTGTTTCCATTTGAACTGAATCTCACGTACCCTCCTTTCAGTACCAAATTTAATTCAGGCGGAAGGTTTGCGGTGGTCTGAGGAAATTCAATTTCGGAAAGGGGCTTTTATAAAATAATATTTCTGCTTCACGGAGCATCACTTGGGTGGGAAAGACATCGATCGTATCGTGTGAACCTCGTGAGGAATGCAGCGTAAATTACTCTCAGGTGGTCTTGACCGAATTTCTGCGCATGCATTTTTTTCATTTCCAAGAGAAAATTTTCCCGAAGTGCCTAGGGTACGTCTTCTTTTCTCAATAACTGCTTATATAACCTGCATTTATTTCGTGAAAAATGGGAACATTATTTGATCCTCTACTTTTTTATGAATCTAATGAGTCATAAAAACTACTGGATTACTAAATAGGTTTAGAGGATTTATTTAATAATACAATATTCAACAAATATATACTTTTCAATGTTTTTCGAGGTCACAATTTCACCTTTTGAACCAATCGAGATAAATTATTGAGATGTTACGAGTTGGTTTGTATCGTGTATTAGATGGTCCTCATAAAACCGTAAATTCTGTTCCTTGAAAAAATGGAGATAAGTAATTTAGAAATTTTGAGTGAATGATGTTCCACAGTAATTATGAAACGAAAATATTACTCTAGATTTTGCTGAATGCTTCATAATTTGATCCAATCAAGGGATAAGCTAGGTGAAAATTTGATCTTATTCAATATATTTACATTTTTAGATCGAGAATAACTCGATCCACACGGTGAGTGTAATTGATTTGTATCTTGGTGGTTTAAGAAAGAAGAAAATGCTAAGGAAGTGTTGGAATCGACATAAAAAAAATTCTGGGAGAGAGCACAGAAAGAAAAATATTAGCTTAGGCCGGCAATTAAGGAGAAGGAATTAAGTTCTAACAATTTTCATCACTTGTTATACTCACATTACTTTGAGAATGGATAGACTTTGAAATTATTTTTTGTATGCATAATACTGTACTTCAATTATTATTATCAAGATATTATTTAAAATTTTTGTCGTCAACGTTTGCAAGAAAAATATGTTACAACCTTTTTAAATTCTTTTAGGGCGTTATATAGACATTGGTGACATTCACACGCAAAAAAAACCATTCAACGGGGTACTTACTTGAATATTAACAGCGTTCATTTAGCTGGCGGGGAAATTATGAAGGAGCTAGGGCGAAATAAGTGATTAATGACTGAAATTCTACGAGGAACTCGGAAAATCACTGATTCTGGCAATGGTTGAGTGTAATTTACAACGTACAACTTAACATACATGGTCTGCATTCTGTACTTATAATTCCCCAACTGCATCCGCTTGCAGAAAACTGATGTTGTGCTACCCCTCGCGTCATGAATATACCTCATTAGGCTGAGAAAAGATGTTAATTACGCACACGTGAAATTCAAAACGTGCTGTTTCAGCATTGCCAGCGCCATCCACTTAATACTCCTGCGTTTTAATTCCCCACTACGTGATTCGAATTATCCTTCAACCGTGCAACTCCGCCAACGTCTTGTAATAAAGCTCTTTATTCCGCTATTAGTTGGCGTTCCCAGTCACTAACTTCAAACGTTAAGTTACCGGCTTCCATTTTAAATTATAAATCATTTGCCATTACATAAACTCACGGGGATAGTCTTGATAATTGTTATGGCTAAAAAGTCAATTATTTAATCAGGAAAAATATTTTCCTACTTAAAACGGCATTTTTAACTCTAAGCAATTTTTCATTAACGCCTGCTTGCCTGATTGTTTAAATATGACACGGTTTGAAATGGAAATGATGTGTAATATGTATCACCATTGAGCTACGTGGAAGACAAAAACAGTTGGAAATATACTAAAACCAAAATAAATCGGAGGAATAGTAAAAGAGAAAAATGACTGCACTCATAATATTCCGGAACACTTGTATTTTGCTTCAAAATGACATATGAACAACCAACATTTGAAATTGGAGAAATGGTTCAAAGATTAAAATTTTTCTCTGCCTCGAAGTATTTCTGTAGGCCTGTCCTACCGTCGAAAGTTACTCATTCTTAAATTTGTTAGATTATGCCATGTTTAGTATTTAATAAGGGCAAGTACCGAATGCGAACAAGTATATATAGTATATATATCTAATCATGCGCTGCGGCGTGTCTTCCTTCATGTGAGTGGGACGTAGTTTGGGAAAAACTTGTGCTTCAGTATGCGAAGCACCTGGGAAGGGACCATCAGCGAAAAAGGGACGCCGAAATTCGAACCCTTGACATGCCCTTCTTTCAATTTTTGATCCATTGGAGTGGTCGGCAGCTTTGACTCTCGCCTCTGGGGGTTTCCGAGGTTACGTCACGATCCTGCCTCTGCTCTCACCACGCTGCTTGAGCCCCTGACCCTTTTTGAGGTTAAGGGTGATCTCG
The DNA here is from genome assembly GCA_037158775.1 of Hetaerina titia. Taxonomy (NCBI): domain Eukaryota; kingdom Metazoa; phylum Arthropoda; class Insecta; order Odonata; family Calopterygidae; genus Hetaerina; species Hetaerina titia. The sequence continues at coordinate 87,272,250 of CM073772.1, forward strand.
GGGCCACTTACATGAGACATCGTGGTCACTTTCCTTTGTAGTCCCGTCGACCTTGATGCGGACAAATCGAATTTATACTCCCTTCCCCCTCGCTCAAAGAGTGGACGCCTGGTGTCTCTTACACATTGCCTTCCGCTCGAAACTTGAAACCTGAATTGTGGTTGCGTTCGGCTCTCCCTTCTTTTCAGTTGCGGCAAGAGAAGCGTTGGTATGCAGTGCCAACGAAGTGCTAACTGAAGAAGTACCTACTGTTGGTTAGTTCGTGATCTACAACGGATGTACGTTTTGCATTTCCCCTCCAGGGCCGCCGGTAATTTGAGTCAGGTGTACGATCGCCCTTGTTGAACTGATATTTTCCCCGAGGTGATAATTTTTCATTTAGTCTCTTTCCACCACGAAGGGAAAATGGTTTCGCATGGACTCGTCCGGTATAAACTAGAATAGGTTTAAAATTTTATAATCGTTTCATTAACTTTGAATTTTTTTTGCGTTTCTTTTCCGCATTTACCCTTGATCCTGCCAAGGCTTATTGATTAATCACGCCCCAGATTTTATCTATGAGGTTGAATCTCATGTATTTAATTTTATTTTAACATGCGACACACTCAGGAAGGGATTTGTAGGTATGGTCCGAAAAAGATAATGTCTTTAACGTTAGTCTTATTTATTTTCGTTTTGGGTCTCGAAGGAAATGAGAACTACCCTTCTTATCGCGAATTGATCGTTCTCATTCCAAATTTCTTCTCAAGGGACACGACTCGAGTTTCTATCGTGTTTTAAATATTTTCATGTTTTCAATGGTCCTGACTCCAATCTATGAATTTAATGCTTATCATAATTAACATTGTGTTTCGTGAAACCTATCAATTAGAAAATTATGGCAGGAGCTATCATTTGGCACACACATTCAGAAAATTCGCAAAGTTAGTAGAGGAAATATTGTTGATGTGGGACTTGCAAATCCTTAACGAGGTGCTTTTACTGCGTGTAAAAGCACTTTACAAGTGCACAAAGATGACTAATCGTTTTCTGCACTACCCACAATAGGTAAACTGCTTAATCATCATCATATTCTACTTATTAATCCAAGGGTTGATTCCTAGCAGCGTATCGAGTTGCCCTGCTATCTGCCAATCTCTTCATTCCTTCTTAACTCCTCTCGCGCTGATATCACTTGGATCTCATAATTTCAAACTATAACATCCTGCTTATTCGCAGTTCCATGTCTAGAGATCGATCCGCCATCCTCACTTGGGCAGAAGCACTTGATGGTAAACCACCATGTGAAATACGTACGTATAACAAAGGCAATGGCGAATTTCATTAAGGCGGCATTGATAATATAGGGCGTCTTCGGGTATGGGCTTATACCCGAAGACACAAAATTTTCGAGCGTACGGGTTCGTAAATTCCTAAATAGGAATTTGAAATTTCTCACAAGGCACCTTCACTGTTTTGCTCTTGTTTGTGATTTTTCAACGGTAACGGATCTTAAAGGAAAGTTTCAGATACATATAAATAAAAGTGCATGAGATGCGGAGTCATTACAGAGTTAATTTTAAATGAAAGATGCAACTGAAACACATATTGAAGTATGATCGCAACTACATTCATGCACCTCTTTTAACCTCTCGTAAAGTTCAAATGAAGAGGATAGTAGTGGACATCCTATGTTCTTGATCGTTGGAATAATTCTCCGACGAAGGATGTACATGAAAATAGCGTTTATTGCTGTCTATCCTTTATATTGTCATGGTAATGTAGCCTTTCGTCTAGCCTAGCATTCTTTACCTTGAAGGAAGGAATCCTGTTATTCACATGGTAAACTGGGAGATTTATACGCTGCGAATGAATTTTGTTTGCTATGGTGAAAAATTGTAAATGTGAACATGATGCGTAATTTTAAAAAAATCGTAGGTGATTAGGTTTTTAAATATAGGTGAGTACAGTTGCATTTTTCTGTGATTGCGCAATACTCGTTTATTATGCATATGAATATATTGTTAATTAAATATTGATGAAATGAAGCATATTTTTGGCTTTATGTGTTAATATCTCCGGGTTAAAGTTAACCAGAAATCCTTTGCCTAAGCCATACTATATTTACTCAATTTACTCTCAAGTCAACTCAGCTATTTTTATCTTATACTATTGTACATCGTTGAATGAAAATAGCTTCCATTGTTCTAAATGCTCATTACAGACTTAGGTAAATCAAGCCTTGCAAGAGATACGTTAAGTAAAATAGAAATTATTATGACAGTCACAAAGGTGTGTATTTCACTGGGAATAACGTCTATGAGTTAAATTCAACCTCTAGCTTAATTTACGTCGTCTGTAGGAACAAAGAACTTAAGGCATGAGGCATAATAAAACATAAAACGTTTTCATAACGATCCTCTACAGGTGAGATGATGGTTTAAACATGGGAAGCAGTAGTAGTTTAAATTTCAAAAACTTCCCTAATTGGTGGTATTCTTTATTGAATTTGAAGTTTTAGCTTAGTTTTAACAAATATATGGAAAAACACGTTCGTTTGAAAATAGCCTTGTGTATTTATAACAAAAGGATAGGCGGTGCTAACTAAGAGCTGTCTAACGAAATAGAAATTTCTTCCTGATATCTCTCTCCTCTGACTAACATTTAAACACGAAATTATTTTTATAGTGTTGATGTTATGAACATTTATATTATCTGCATAAATCCTCCCCAGAACTTGCCAGGTCCCTTTCCTTAAGATTATAATTTGTTTTTACGAACTTTTCCAGCTATCTTCCTTGCAATATTTTTTTAAAGAAATTGGATGAATTGAGGATCCGTCTGTTTGCCCTAAGTCTATATAAAACTGTCTTTACGTTCGTAGTTATTCGTTTAGGCCACTCTATAGTTCCAGTTGGGAAACGTTAAGTTAAGAGTCATGATGGAACGAATGATCCTAAAAATGTCATTTTATAGAAATGGGTATAGGAATCAAACTGCAATTCTAAGGCAAAATTCATGGCTTTTAAAACAAAACGACACAAAGGGCCAGTTGGGAGTATCTCAAATGACTGCTTGGGTTAAATTAACTTTCACGGAAAAGAATTGTGGAGTCATCACCAGTGGACCAAAAGGCCGGCAGTGCAAACAAATGAGCATCGAATTGCCTCTCGGTACTCTCACAAACGAATTCATCAAGTTCATTTTCCGAGCCATTAGCTCTAAATAAAAGATCGAACAGAAAAAAAGATTGAATGCTTGCAAACGAAGATTGTAATTGGGCGCTGGTGGGTACTTAATCGACAGTTTTGCAGCAAAAATGCGATAAAAAAAGAAGTACACGAATGTAACTTAAGAGATGGAAAGTTCGCAGTTATTACGCAGAATGCTTTCTGATTCGCGATTAACCTGGTTGGCACTAATTTAACATTATTTTGAAACAAAATTAAAGTTTTATTTGAAAAATATTATTCAATTAAATCCTAATAATTTTTCGCGTTTCTCATTGTTTACCAGCTTCACCCAAGCTTTGTAATATTTTTTTATCTTCTTGGGAAACCCCAGGCTGCTCAGAGAGCGTAACTGCCTCCCTGCTCTGGTGGGTGAATTTCACTCACCGTATTGGGCTTAGGATTAAGCAAGCTCTTCTCTATCAATTTAATCAACCACCGCCCTGTTTCCTGTAGTTTGGTTATAGTTAACCAGGAAATATATTTCGCTACCGAATTTCACATTTTCAGGAACCTGAGGAATATGCAATTTAAGGACGGATCTATAAATTCGACTAATCAGGAAATTCTCAATAACCAAGTGCTTCTCTAAGCTATATTCAACGGTAATTCTGTGCGTCCGTCGGTTCTGTGGAAACACCGATTGAACTCAGCCTTTGTTTATTTCTACCGTAGTCTCACCTTTCAGTTCCTCTTATCTGGTTGACTGCAGCAAAACCGGAATAACCAATCAAGAGTTACATACTTATGATTTTATATTCATGTAGACAACAACTTTTAACACCCAATTATGACCAAATTTTTGTTTAGTTCAATTTCATTCAGTTAATGTTGAACGTTAGTTTCGATGATTCGCTCTCACGTGCTGACGATGTCATTAGAGTTGAAAAACGGAATTTTGAAATTGGATTCAAATAGTTTTTCAATTTTAAAAATATTAATTGTATAAATATTATTTTATTTATTTATTTTTAAACGGAGGATTCTCATCAAATTTGCCTGCTAGCTAAAAAGTTCCGCACGTACATACTACGGATGAAAACTTGCACACTACCTTTTAATGAAAAACATTCGTCGGCTCTATAAAGCATGCAGCAGAAGCTCGATTAAATTTCGCTTTCATATGAAGAATTAGACCACTGCTATATTTTTTTAAATTTTACATTATAATAGTGCACATCAGTTCTGTTATTCAGCTCTGTTATTATACGCATTTTTACCACATAAATTGTTGGTTTTAGGAAACTTCTTTGAATAAGTAAGTTAACATGGATAGAGCAAGTTAATTTAGGAATATTCTTGCGTATCTTCCTACGGGCAGTGCTTTTTCCCCTTGTCTGATTTTAATTAGTCCAACCTCATTTTCTCTTGTATTTCTCTATTATTTCCCTGAATTACTGAATTAAACTATATTTCCTTCATGATTTACTCTTTTGCCAGCATCCGTACTCCTTTTCCAGAATTGTGCTATATTTACTGCATATAAATTTAGTATACGCCTCCCCCTTCATTACTTGATCATGTTGAACTTACGTGGCTGTCTGCTGAAGCTGTTTTATCTCCTGTTGTCTCTTCCTATCCCCAAATATGTATTGCTCCCTTTAGATGTCATCTTTTTCAGGCGGCCCTCCGTTATCTCTTCTTTGTTTCTTTTTAAGTTTATCTGATCACCTTATACTAATTCAGCCCTTTTACATTTTTGAGGTAAGAGATTTTTAGTATGAACTCAAGCCTCCCTTCTCTCCTCCTCTTTCACTCTCTAATTCTAATCGTTTGTTCTGTTACGCGCTTTATACTTCATTCCATTCTCTTCAAGGCTTTCCTTTCTCTCCGCTTTGTTTTCTACCCGTCTCCGCATTTTAATCTTTTGTCGGCGTTACGGATGAGTTGCAATGTGAATCCTGATGTATTGCGTGCCTTCCAAGTCTCCTGGTACATGTATCGTCTCCATTGTTATTGACGCTTTCTTCTATGTTCCTCATCTTAATCTTTTGCGGTCGGATGACTTCTGAGTCTCAGAGAACCTTTCATGGGTCTTAAAAGGCCAGGAGGTATTACAAAGAAGCAAGCAGCTCTTGGTTGGGAAATCCCCCCCTTTAAAACTACGACCCTTGAGGTAGTGTTTCTCTTTGTCTTCGGAGTGGATGTTTTTCTGCACTGTATCCTTCTTTAACTGATGAATAATAATTATAATTTCATTCAAAAATTCTTTTGCCCAACAAATTTCAATGACGTTATTTACTAATAGTGTCTACTTGTTAATATAATCTCTAAGTAAATCGATGTTTTTCAGTTACTTTTTTATGATCATCGTTGGAAATTCGTTCGAATGGATGAGTTCGCCGGATCATAAATGAAGTGATATTATATAGGAATCACGCTCGGATAAATTCCGTGATGAGAATTGAAGAGGACGTTTCTCTTCCGCCAAATAATTCGTGGAACAGTGGAGTTCTTTTCCTCCCGCATAGGAAAAATTTGATAATTACACAACAAATATATGCTCATATTTCCCCAAACATTTTCTATTATACAAACAAAACAGAGCTTGGGAGAACGTATTACCAGCGGCGTATTATCCGGGCCCATTTCACTAACGAGGTCCACCCTGGTTGTGGGAAAAGAAAATTAATTAGAAACCTAATGGTGATAACACTCTCTCATTATTACACTCGCACCCGTGAAAATGTAGCTGAGCCCTGTCTCTAATTTAAAGGTAAAGATATCGTGTTTTTGTGTATTTATGCATCGCCATTAAGTTTTACTTAATCCGATGAGGCCCAAAAGTGGTGCGGGAGTACTTCAGGCAATGATAGTCCATTGTTTAAAAATTTTGTGGATTTAATAAGACTCTACACTGTTAATGGACGAAGGGCCTGAAGGATATTATTACCAATGTTAATTGAATTAATTTAAAGAAGACCTTCGTAATGGATATTGTGCCCCTTATGATGAACGCTGAAAGGACATTTGGGCATACATTGGAAGAAAAATATCAGAAAAGAGTATGTTAGCAGCCTTTTGAAACATACTATTTCTGGTAGAATACCGTCAAGAAGTAAGTGATTGAATAAAGTAAAAAACAAAAGAGTTAAAGGAGAGATGTAATATAAATGGGAATAAATGAGATGGCAGAGAGGCAAAAAAATGTGAAGGAATAAATTAAGAATTCCTGGTACTTGGAAGGTGCGTAATAAGCAGGGTGTGTATTAGGGAGAAACTTTTCGAAATGGGATTAGCGAATATGCATTTTAGCTCGCGTTTAGAAGTTTTACATTTTAATTGCAGGCGAAGAGGATTTAAATGAGGGGGAGTGAGTCGTGAAACAAAATTTCAACGATGGACTAATTAATAAATATTGTCTACGATGAAAGGAGAAGTCTAGGATGAGGTTGACGAAGGCCATAAAGTAGGTGTTGACAGAATTCGATTGCGTAATGATGTACTTCATTGATTTTATATCACTTCGGTATAAACCAAGACAAACACGGAGAGAAAACTTTAATTAAACTATGTCCTCAGTAAACTTAAATAATATCTGAGAAATACTAAACGGGTCGAGTGGCGATGGATTTTCAAAGTATCAGTCTCTCCAAAAACGCGATTTTTGAAATTTTGACATTTTTTATGGTTGAAAGTGTTGAAAATAATGTCATAATTTTAGCACCAACAGTCTGTCAATATGTGCAAAGAAATTTTAAAATATTTTCATTTCAATAAAAATGTTTTGTGAAAATTGTAGGAAATCCCAGATACACACCAATTTGAGTTTAAGTGAAGTAGGGACTTAGGGAAAGGTTTTGCAGCCTTGGAATTACTTTACGAAGAAGTCGCAAAATGGGTAATGCATTTCCGAATTTAAACAAAAATGTCAATTGGAGCAGACCCTCACCTATTTTGAAGAGCATACCAATTTCTTATAATAACGAAGAGGTAATTCTTCAAATCTTCATTATTGTGCTAATTACATCTATTTGTAAGCATATGATAACATGTTCATGTGGTAAAAAATGGGTAGCTTTCAGACCATTGTTTTTGTGTTGCAAATGACTCCTTGTTTTTCTGAATATGATGTTCTATCTCACCGGAGAAGTTTGGCTGGCCGCCATTCCAGTCGCTCTCTTTAGGTTCAAAGGGCGCTTGGGTTACACTAAAGCTTCAATATGCTGAGATTTGTGATTCAGTGTACAATTTGAATTTTAGAGCGTAATGGTAATAAAAGATGGTTCTCAGTTTCTCAGGGTCTTGCTGTCGTGGTGGCTTTAGTTAAAATTGATGTTATAATCTTGAACCGTAGTTTGCGGAGCGAATTATTTTTTTATACTTTTAGTACGACAACGTTTTTATTTGCTTTTCCTCCCATTTAATTCCATAGTGGCTGCATTGTCGTACTGGTTGTAGAACTATGTCAAGATAATTCATCATCCTTATGCTTAGTTTTCGTCTAAATTATGAAGGATCCCCGAAATGCTCAGTGTACCCGAGAACGGAGGGATTTATTGCAGCTGGCTCTATTTACTAGGCGTTTCCGAGGCTGAAGTACTACAGTGGGGTACTATTAGTGGCGCCAGTGGGTGGAATCATCCCTTCTCAACTTTCATAACTGACACCTTGTGAAGTGCGGACCCACTACATTCATCCGTTTCCTCCATTTCCATCTGCTCCTTTCAGATTACCGCCTTCGTGGGCGACGGTTCCCTAATGGCTTTCCCTTTGATTCCTTACCATCTTGTGATCGAAGGAGCTGTTTTAACTGCGTCCTGTTCCGGAACCATTAAACCCCGAATCTGTGGCGGCGTGTGCTTTTCGTGTGGGCATAATGCACTTGTGTGTGCTTGCCTATGAGGCCGGGTGTCGCCCCATGGCATCTCTCCTCCTCCTTGGTCGACCCAAGTCTCCCACCGGCGGAGTCGGGTCGCGCGCTTCCCTGACAACCACATCGCTTCCCTCCGCCGCGTTGAGTAGTCGAATAGCTGTATTTCATCCGCTCTGGTGCCGTCCTATGCACTTGAGTAACGTGTAGTATAGCTCAGTACATATATCACTTAGGCTCCATAATTCATGATCAGATGTCTAAGCCACCACGTTGTGCTCAGTTCTAAGCGGCCTGCTTTTGAGCTTAATAATATAATATTTTTAAGTTTATTTTATAAAATATACATGCCGTTCGTGTATATATGGATATGAATGTATATTTGCGTTTGAGTGTAGATGTATGCGTGAATATTATTTTCCCAATCAAACGTGTTGACCCGTGAACACGCTACTTAGAATTGCAAATTTTGTGCTTGTGTATGCATATCGACTGATCTATCGAAACGCGTGCGAATACTCGTGTAAATATCTGCCTGGTATTGTGTATTTGACTGTGTTTGGCTGTTGTAGTTAGCCGTGTCTCCGCTTTGCAGTGCTAAAATTCTTCCAAGTGAGAGAGAAAAAGGACAGCAGAAGAAATGGTAAGGACAAAGAGGCAAAGAAACGACACATTCACGCCATGGATCTCAAATATAGACACACATAAAAGGACACGAGGAGATAGAACGTAGCAACTGACGCCAATATAGCATTCAGCCGAAAATCGAGATATCCCAGTTTCCGACACTGATTGTATCAGTGTTTTCCCAGAGTACCCCCGGGGTCCTTTTCTTAAAACCGTCTTTGTAAGTTTTATTAATTTTCATTTCCATTTCATTTGTGTTTCTCTTTTTTCCTTTCCTTTTGCCTTCAGTTGGCCGCTCATTAGGCGCACAATCCATTGACTAATTGGCTCCATTCCTTACTGTCCAGTATCATTTACTGATTTATTTCTTTTTAAATGAAAAATACTTAGCGCTCTTTGTTAATACGGTACGTAAATATTCGTTATGATTTTATTGTACCTTAGCTTTGTTTATTCACTTACTTTGCCCATTTAGGAGACTAATATGGGCTATTTGTTAGCTGTCTTTATTTTTTTATCCTTCTAATTCATTATTGAATCATTAAAAATGGTCCATTTTGGCCCAAAACCTAGTATGTAAGTATTTCAGAGCACTCTTTCTCTCTCTCTCTCTCTCTCTCTCTCTCTCTCTCTCTCTCTCTCTCTCTCTCTCTCTCTCTCTCTCTCTCTCTCTCTATTCGCCATGTAGTGAACCCGTGAATTTTCTACACCTACAGTTTACAGAAATTGAGTACAGGTTACAGAATTTGGTCACTTCTTTTACATTACGAAGCAATTTTCAATTGATTAAGAATCCAAGACCCTCCTCTTACCGCTACTTTGGAACAAAGTTGGCACCTGTTTCTCAGGATGAAGTGGTTAGTTAATCGTGGCGAAATTGAATTTTTGGCATCGGAATTTTTTCGCAAAGGGCCTCTTTCTTTTGCACCTTTTTCATGATATGTATTTAATTTGTAATTTGAATTTCAGATGCACAAGCTATTTCCTCGTCTGTGCTAAAGGAATCGTAGAGGCTGCCAAAAATAAGGCTGCTATTGCTCCTTAGAATCGTGCTTTCCGCTTCTCTTTGGGTAATTTCAATTAATTTTTAGTCTGCCCTTCCTTTCAAATAATGGAGGCACCATTCAAACATGCATCAGTTACATTTTAAAAATTCATGTTTATTGGGTATAGACATTGAAAAGAGACCGAGAAATGTTTTATGAAGTTTTAGTCTAGAGATTAAAACATATTAGGAGTTGCATATTTAATCCTTCCATTTGTATTATCTTCGGTTAACAGTGATAGGAATCGAATATGAATATATGTTCCTGTTGAATATAATAACGACATTTTTTAGAATGAAAGCATCTAAGATTAAAGTAACTGGCCGTGTTCTTTGGCCTAAAGACGAATCATATGTCCTTGTTAACATGGCTCTCAGTAAAGTTTTCTTGAGAATTTTCGATGGTGAATATCAGTTAATCGATGCCTTAGTATTCTCCATGCAAATCTTCAATTCCGTGGACATGTTTTCTATTCCTTTCTCCCAAGTGGGTAGAAATATCAGATGTTTGAGTTTTAGGTAAGTGGAATAAAGAGTTTAATTACGTTTATGAATTGATTGTATATACTAATGATTTCTGACCAAAACTGACAAATACTTTATTTTATTTCTAGGTAAGTACCGTTTAAATCCTGATGTGAGCGCAGTAGTATTTTCATTCACGAGAGTAAGTACAGATTACATTTTAATTATAGCTAAATTGATATAATTCTGTCTTTCTCATTTATCTCAATTGCCTTATTTTTTCTTATTGCATTGGATTTTCTCCTCAGTTCCTCTTCCCAAGCGTCTAAGGAAATATGTGTGTTGACACTTTTTTATTGACCGAGGCTTGCGCGTAAAGTAAAATTTCACGTTATTTCGATTTCACAACAATGTCTCCCATTTTCAGAAAATTAAGTTTGCGCAATGCTTACATTTTGCTTGTATTCATAAAATTTAAAATGTCTTTACCGTTAAGAGTATAACCAATTTGAGGTATTAAAAAAACTGGAAAATAATTAATTTCCTATTTAAAATATATTAAAAAATTATGGTACATTCTATTTCGTTGGTGAGTGAGAAATATAGTATATTTTTAGAATTATTTTAGTACCTACTTTTCAGGAATATTCCGCCTAGTTTTCCCTTTGAATTACAATTTACAAAATCATGGTGAAGCATACAATGGAAAGTGTTTAGGTAGAGCATTAGTAAACATTATATTAATAACAGAGCGCCCACCACACCTAGGGTTCATGGGTACGAAGACAGAAAATTGCCTCGGAAAGTAATGCTCCTTTTATGAAGGTTATTTTGGGATGAATACGACGCTGAAGTGAGTGTATTTTGCTGAAAATAAAAGAGGGAAGGCCTTTCCTTTCTCCCCCAAACGTGTCCGCTGGCGGTAAAACGCATTGCAAAAGCGCGGGAGAAACCGCAGGTGAAATCATCCCATCCTCTTTCCCGAAGTCCCCTGCAAACCCCCGCGTGCCCTGCCCAAGCTTCCCTTGCCCAGGTCTCTCGTCTGCCGCGCCGGTGGAGGGAAAAAAGACGACTTTCGCCTCCTTCCCTCCGTTCGCCCAAAGTCCGCCAGGTTTCTAGAGTTACTTTCCGGAGGGTAAAAAATTACGGTGGGTTGGAAAACGGGGAAGCTGGTGAAAGGCGAATGGTGGAGGATTGAGAGGGGCCGGGAAAATGCGCTCAAGCTGGAGGTGAGCTGGAAAACTGGAGGTAGTCCCTGGTATGTGGAGAGGGGTTGACTCGGAGACAGGTTGAGCCCCTTGCTCACTACCCTCCCGCCCAGTCCCTTTACCTCGTCCCCTCCCCCCAGTGTTGTCTTGTTTACGCGTCAGCTGCCGGCAATTGTTTCCAGCTCCGCCGCCAAGCCACCACCACTCCCCCAGCACACCATCTCTCAACCGCCCCTCCCCATCTCTCTTTTTCTCTCCGTCTTCATCTCTCTCTCATTTATCAGCCCCATCTTTCTTTTTCATCTCGTCTAGTGATTCTACTAGAATCAAATACCGCCATTACAACCCTTAAACTTTATCTAAAATCTCACATGTATAATTTAAAATATTAATTCTTGGGTTTTTTCAGTACTAGGTTGGTACATTTATTAATGAAGTAAATATGATCATTTGCTCATTTATGCTTCATCCATGTTCAAAATACCTTAGAATTCTCTAGACTTCTTTCACTCAAATGTTTTGTTTTGTTAAGAATATGATAGGCTGTCTCTATTATTTTTAAAATTTTACTACTCCTTCCAAATCCTCTCCTAACATGTGACATCCTGAGTTTCATTTACTGTCTACGTTTGTAATGTACCTGAGATATTCCTTATCTAATTGAGAGATATTCTGTCAGACTGGTAAAACCGTACACACTCAACCATTTGATCTGCCTTTTTGGATGTTTAATTTAGATCCAAAATGCATGAATGACGCATGACTTTTAATTTATTTGCATCCAATTACGTCCTGTTATGATTTAATAAATGGTGCCATCTCTGAAAATTCTCTGGCCATTTCCTCAGCGTCCGCAAATTATAGATATTTCCTTCTCTTGCCCGTTTCTAGGTTGTTAAACACGTTAATGGTATCAGGTTTTTTTAGTAGATCTCTGTATGAGCAATGTAGGTATGTATTATGAATTAAGGTGTGAAAGTTTATATGAATTAGGATTTAGTCATGGAATACTTACTCATAAATAAAACATTCCTCCACTCTTACATTATATCGAAATTAAAATTTTCCTTCTTGAATATAAATTAAATTCTTAATGGTTTGTTTGTAAATTGTTAAAGAGAGTGGAAGTCATAATATGCTGTGGAAATAGAAGATAAATTGTCTTCTCATCAAATACACTTTCGGAGCTCTAGATAAATGCTAAATTACTAGGTGACTTTGCCACCAAAAGCGTCCTTGTTGTTGGATTTAAGCTGAACAGCAAAAGGGCCTCTTTCCTTATACTGAAACGGTAAAGCGTGGAGCCAGCCGCTTGGAAGAGCTAATCTTTATTCCTCCATTCCCTTTCTTATCCCCTTATTTCTCTGATGTCACCGCTCTTTCTTCTCTTTGCCTCTTCCCCGAGTAGCCATTCTTCTCTCTAGCGTTCCTTCTCTCTTTTATGTCTTTTGCTCCTCAGCGGAACGGTATTAAAGTATTTTATTCCGTTACCAGTGAAAGTCTTTGATCGGCCTGATGTCTCTTTCCCATCTAAAATGCTTTCGTGATGCGTCTCGAATAATTGAAATCTTGGAAGCATTGCTATGCTCCAGGGATTGAAGGGGCATCACCATTTTGGAATGTGTGCCCGTTTCTACCGCGTTTGCACGACAAATTTCGTCTTTTTTTACCCGCAAAATTAAGTTTTTTTTTCAAATTAAACTATTGCATGTATTTCTACATTTGGCCATTCATTTAATAAGTTACAAAGTAGAATATTTTTACAACAGGTATTAAAAGCTTTCAAATTACTGTTGGAATCATTTGTTATATTTATAGTACCTGAAGCATTATATGATTACGTCTCACCGTTAATGTTATTTGCAGAGGCATTTTGTTCAGCTCTGGTAAGAATGAAGGATGTAAATGTCTAGGATTAAGGGTAATCAGGTAATTTCTCAAACAAATTTTAATATATATTGTTTGTTTTCATACTTTATTACGTTGTTGTTGCAGCAATCGAATATGCCATATATTTCAGAAATTGAAAGTTGTCTTTTTTAATTTTTATGGTTGTTTTCCATAATTCCAATTCAATTTGTATTTCATGTGTCACCATATTCTCTTTAGATTATAGTTTGATTTGATAGTAGTCAAATTATACACTTTGAAATTGTTGCATCTTAATGAAAATTAGCGGATGACTCTGTTAAAGTTTCTGTCTTGGCATCCCCCGAAGCTCTTTGAATTAGGTTGTAGAAGTCTAGATGGTTTCTTTTGTGAATCCTAGGACAACACTACGGTACTAATATACTATAACTAACATGACATACGGTACTCTTAGACCCATACCACGTAGTAAAATGGTTCATTGAATAATTAGTCACATGAAAGACTAATAAAAACTAGATTTCAAAAAATGGGAAGACTAAGATGTACAATTACGTGCCTTTTTATCAGCACCATAGTATTTTTATTCTCATCAATTCGTTAAATTGTGTCATTTTCTTAATGATTTAATGTTGTTATTTAAACAATTCTGTTAAAATGTAGGAAACGTCGGCTCTATAATTCGACGTCTGCATTCCATGAGTGAAACGGTAAAATATTTGCAAAGGGCCGACTTTTGTAGCGTGAAATCTTTCGCATTTGCCGTTCAAATACAGCTTAAACCATGGCTTAAAATTTCCATGGCGTATTTTCTCGTTCTAACGGGAAAATTCTGCGTGTTCTGCGACCCGAAGGATAAATTGAGATTTAGCAGTGAAGCGTCATTCTCGTGTGCAAACTGGTTAAGCTGCACGGTGATTCCCAAAGGAATGACTGAACGGGATATGCTGCAGGGAATGCAAATTACTGAATATTTCCGCCCAGTATATTCTTTTCTGCTCTCGGTTCTATTTTAACTTTTACAAATATAAAGAAGTGGCTCATCGTTTTTAATCTTTCAATAGTTGAAATGGTATTTCCCTTATACTTAATTTTTTCATCTATTTCGAAAAAAATCACCCTCATCCGTCGTTAAGCATTTCCTCACTGTATGCACTTCAACATCACTTGGTACTACCAGTCGATAATAGTATTTTTAAGCCAGACAAGACGGTTGAGTTCATCATACCGTAAAATCGAAATAAAAATCGTATAGCAGCACAAAACCTAGCCGTTTTCGTTAGCCATTATGAGAGGTCTGAATCTTCTAATCCAGCAGTTATGTGTTCAATTTCTGTTTATGCCGGTTTTCCTCTACGTTTTGCTTGGCATTCTAAGGCTGTTCTTGTTTTTAATTCAATTTGAAAGACCAATAGATGATTGTGGGTTAATTTTAAACGAATAACACTTATTCTATATTGAGAATACGAGTAAGAAGTTAATGAACAACCCCTGAAATCGCCGGGTCTGCAGTCTTTAATTTGGGATGTGAAAATTAGCAAGGTGAATTTTATAAACTTTTAGGAGTGGAAACGTTTTCAGAGAGATTATTTTCTTTCAATAACCAAAAAAGTTATCATATTGCCATACATATATAAAAGTTCTGTACACAATTCAGAGTATTGTCTGTTACGAATAATAGGAAACGTATAATTTGGCTACGTTACATTGTTTTTAATCTTCCGCGACATGGGTGCTCTTTGACTGCGATTGCCTTTCCTTGAGTTGCAAAAATGAAATCTGCAGAAAAAATGTTTCTTGACTCATATTAGAGTTTTGGATTGTTTGCTAAAATTTGGGTCGATGGTTACTTCATGCCAATAGGCGAGCGAATTCCAACGTCTCCTTCTCAAAAGGATTAAGAGGATCCTTTCGGAATAGTTTCATCACATTCTTCTCGCCCGTCAGAAGAAAAGTTTCCCTAAAAGAGGAAGCATTCATTCCTTTCACTCTTCCCTAGAATTCTTCTGCTGTTCCCCCACCCAGTTTTCTTTCTCCTTCGATTGCAACGGTTCGATTACCTGAAAGTTTTGCATTCCAAGGATCATCCCCGTCTCACTTCGCTTAGCTTCACTATTACCCGCCTACTCCTGATCTTCTCGTTTTTCCACTGTCTTCCTCTCCTTCGACCTTGTCGACCACTTTAGAAGTCTTCTTTCTCCGAAAAGTTTGACTCTTGTTGACCTCACCTCTTGTAGGACCTCTACTCCATTCGGTTTCACCCTTTTCCTGTTCCTTATCCCACAGCTTCCCCCGGAGTTTTTTCACCGGTGTAGAGGTGGGGAAACGTTCCGGAACGCAGGCACCAACTCTTGAAAATTCCTTGCCTGTCTGTTAACCAATCACCTTCCTTGAAAGAGTCCCCTTTTTCCTCTTATTTAGAGTCCACTTTAGGAATGATTCTGTTTATGACGAGAGAGAGATTTTATTTTTCCAAACTTCGTTGCATGGAATGGTATTGCTAGCCATAATAATTTATTAATGCACTGAATTTTGATTCTCCGTTTCCTAGAATTTCTTTATTGATAGTAAAGCCTAAAATTTAATGAGCAGAGCGGACATTTTGTGAGCATCTTTTACCGAAATAATTATGGATTTGTGTCTGTTTTCTAGCATTAGAATTGTGTGCTTTCGTCTTATTATAAGACAGTTCTCGTGACGTGTGTCGAAATTCACCAATCTTCATGCTTTTGCATATTTCCTTTACTAGTGGATCATAAATAATTTCATTGACCATGATTATATTTCGACGACCGTGAACTAAGGAATTGCATATGTAGATGGCACAAAATGACTATTTCGATGGAAGTTCATGTGGAAATTTAAGTTAGACCATGTAGACCTATTATGTACTCATTCTAAGAATTAGGTCCTCCGAGAAATGAAGATTACACGAGAGTCTTTTAGCTCTCCTAAGAGACGCATGCGAAGGGCTCGCGAGTCTTTTACCACGCTTTGGAAAACTTTTTACCTCAAATAAGATATATAGTATGCCGGCGTGTTTCATGAATTCCATTCGCATCGTGAACGCCTCCATACCATTCTTTCTTATAAACCTCTCCTTCTCCTCCTCCTTTCCAAAAAAATAATCTTTAATTCTCTGCTTCCGCATATATATCTCTCTTTCCCTCTAGCACACCTCCCGCCGCTTCAGCCTCGCTCTCAAATTTCCTTCTCCTACCCGACCACCAACGAGCAGCCATTAACGCCATTATGTCTCCGCTTCGTAAATCGCCTTCCGGCGCCAATACACAAATGCCCAATTCTCCCCATCCCTTCTCTCCCCGCTTATTTCGGGTGCCACAATAGAGAGTGGATTGCGCGCATTTTCTGGACTCATTCCCGTATAATTAGCTCCGCTCAGCTCCAGAGAAGTGTTTTGTTTTTGGCGAATCAGGGGAACAATTTTGACGGTTCCATTTGCGGTGCGTTAAGTTTGAAGTTCTCATGATTCTGCGTAGCTATTTTCGAAATGGGTGTTCGATGCATTTGTTAATTATTTATCCAATTTATCCGTTTTCGGAATAGGCCGGCCAATTATCTGGAAAGGCAATTAACGGACGACATATTATTTTATGATTGTTTAATGTGAGCGTTAGTGAAAGAAACAATTATTACAGAATAATGAGAATATTCGATCGTAACTGTTAATTTGATACCGTTTCCGAAACAGGCTAAACTATTTATAGTGCAACTTAAATCTTTGTTTAAGAATTCATTCTGCGGAAAACTAATTTTTGAACACTTCATGCTAATTTCAAAGATTTTGGTCTTCCATTCTTCATCTTTGTTCATTTTTACGGTCAGATTGATTATTTATGATTTATTTATAAAACTGGGGCAATTTAGTTCGAAAGACTTGGTTATTTAGATTTCATATTTCAAAAATTATTTTATTCTTTTTTTGAAATTTCTCCATGCACTCGATAAATCCATAAAAGGATTTTGGAGAAAATACGGAATGATTTTTAAATTTGATCGATTCTTTGTAGAGTTCCAATAGGAGATTGCAATTTTCCACCTTGAACATTTTCTCAATTTTCTCATCTTAGGACTTGAAAAAAAAACAAAAATGATAAAATTTCTCATCGGCTTCCAAATTATGAAATAGAATTCCGGAATCCAGAACATTGACTCTCACGACGGTTTGAGATGGACCTAGTGAAGAAATTTTGATGGAATTTTACCTGTATCGGGTCAAATATTGAGAATGGCAGTCAAAATTAAAAGAGGTTGAAGTTTTGGCGTCTTGACGTTTTCGCTTGTTTCCTCACGGTCTTCAAGGTTGTGCATAGTGCTCTTCGTCCTGCCTGAGTCTTTTTTGTCTCCCTCTCTCTCTTATTCCATCATTCACTGGTATTCCGTTAAGCGGCACCTTCGCAATTTCCACCAACCTTTCTCCACGTACCTCTCGCTTCCTCCCTAATAACTTCTCTCCCCACCTGAATCCCTGTAATGGGGACACCGTTTCCTTAAAGGGTTTTTAAAGTTGGCGTATTAGTCTCCTCCTCTCCTAGTGTCCTCAAGGAGTGGAGGGTGAGAAAAATAAAAAAAATGAAAGAAGATGCCATGGACTCACTCCCAAGTATTCCCCGTCCTTAACTCATTCGTTTCCTCTCCCCTTCCTTCACTCTCTCTTCCTCTCTCTTTTGCCAGTTTCTGGAGAAGAGAAAAAAAAGGACAGCGAGGAAGTTGGGTGGGGGAAAATCCTTTATGCCCTCTTTCCCCTTATGTGGAGGATATGTATACATACATATACCGTCACCTTTCCCCCTCTCTTATACCTTCACGAGCCCATCTATCCCTTTACGGTACGAGGGGAATGATGGAGGGAAGAGGTTGGTTCAGGGAAGGGTGTGTGACCGCTTTGACAAATGCCTCGAGATGGAGTGTTATTTGTGCCAGGCGCGGTCTCCCGGAGGGAAAAGCGGTGAGGCCGGGAGGGATGGAGAGGGAAAGTGGTAGTTAAGGGAGTGAAGGGAAGCGGTGAGGAAAGGGGAGAGGTCCGAGGAAAATGAAACGAGGAAAGGAGAGCGGTGGGTGAAGTGGGTGAAAAGGGAATTGCCGAAAAGGTGGATTAAGCGTGCGTGGGGTAGGACTGCAGCGGGGAATAAGGGAAGAAACTGATCGTCAGGCGAGCCCACAATTGCAAATTCGGTCACGACCGGGAGAGTGAGCTTGGAAAATCGGGGAAAAGTGCACTGTCATGATAATTGATCAACTTATTCGGGGCGGCGGTGAAAGTTGTGAAAGGAATAAACTGCAGGATTGGGGAGTGCTTTGAAGGTGTCAAAAAATCAATGGACAAACGATTGGAATCGAAGGTGATGGGAGGAAAAGTCATATGTATTGAATTTAGAGCTTTCAAAACACGCGTTCTGCAAGATCCAATTTCAATTAATCTCATATTAAATCAGTTCTGAGGTTAAATTGAGAGAGATGCTAATATTTCAATTTTCCCAGGAGAAGAGAGGAATATGAGAAATCCATCATGATAGAAAATTAAAAATCAATATTTTTAATTAACTTTATTCCATGTTTTAGAAAGGAACTCTCAATTTGTTTAATGGGAAAAAATCTTGAGACGTAATTACCTTTTATCTGAAAAATTATCTTTGATAAAAGTCGAGTGTGCTAATTTAGTGGGTACAAATTTTATGCATTAATTCCAACAGACAATTTCATCTAATTGTAGTAGTAAGTTCTGAACACATAGGTAATTAAATATTTGGAAGCGTAATAATCGCTGCAAACCGCAGGACAAATCTATTACACTACTCCATTATACTAGTACTGATGCCCGAGAATGGATATTCCCAAAAATTACGGATTAGACGTTTAGCTCGTTACCTTTGCTACCAACTGGGCATGTAATGTTAGTTCTCTTTATCTTTTTCCTATAAGTACGCAATGAATTTTTCTTTTGTGAAGAGCCATATTTTGTATGTATAAAAAATATGGTAATGCCTAATTACAGACTTGCAATTGCGAATAACAGCAGTGAGTTCACGATATATATATATAGACTGACAGGTTTAAAATGTCATTTTTTCCAAGAACGATAAGGGAACAGAATGCTCGTAGTCGAAATTCCCCAGGACTTAGTTCATTACAATAAGTATTAACGTACAGGTTAGGGACTTCGCGAGGATGTGTATACATGTGTGTATGTATGTATGTATATGTATGTGTGTATATATACATATATATATATATATATATATATATATTTTTTTTTTCTCCTACAGGTTCCCCCCACCTTTCCTCACCTAACTCCCAACCCCCTCAACCCTTACCCTTCCCTCATGGTGCTACACCCCCTGCCACACACCTTTTTGGTGGCTCGCAGGGTACTTATGTAGATGTGTAGATGTATATATATATATATATATATATATATATATATATATATATATATATATATATATATATATATATATACAACACGAAATACCGCCATACGGCGAATAAATATTCATTCACATTGAAATAGAGATAAGGAAAATGGTAAAGGAACACATAAAAGACGAACACAAGAGAGGTGGGGATGGCGGATGTGAGCAGATCACAAATGTAAAAATGTTTTCCTCGACCGGGACTTGATCACCGGATCTCTCCACTTGCAGGGCGGAATGCTCTAACCACCTGAGCTATCGAGAAAAGGTACCTTTACACTGAAATCTGCGATCTTATAAAGTGCCAAAGTGCTCAGAATAATTACCCAGAAGATGGCGTTAGGGAGCTGTTACACTCCCGTCGTCAAGAATATATATATATTCTTCTGATGACGACGGCCGGGCCGTCGAACCGTCAATACATACTGTGAGTGTCTTTCCTTTATGTTTCTTTGTGTGTTAAATATTTTGTATCCGTGTGTTTGTGTGTTCAAAATTAATACATGCAATAGGAGAAAAATGTAACTTTATTTTAACAAACATAGGCGCAGTGCTATCCGTACCAATGGCTTAGAAAATTAATTCTTTGCTTTGTCAACTGAGGGAAAGCATCAGAAAATCATTTTACCCAAATTGAACAGGAAATTCAATAGGTCTGTTTTTCTGGCGACCTCATTTTGTCGTGGACAAATATTCCTCAAGCTGTCAAACTGCATCATCTAAGTTTTGAGGCAGTGAAAGTAGTTATAGATCTCCCAAGCGACTCAGAACCGATTGACTTTCGGCCGTTCCCGTAAATTGCATAGACCCCAAGGAAAAGGGGACGAGGTGGGAAGGGACGGCGGGGGAATTTGGAGGACTCGTTCACGATATGGGCTAGGAAGACGACCACCGTTGGTATACTTTGGACTGGCAGGGGGTTGCCGAAAACGGCCGTGAGGAGCGGAAGGCATTGGAGGGCGGAGGGGAAAAGTGCTCGGAGATTGTTTGAGGGTAGGCTGAGAGGTGAGATCGGGCTTTTGTGCTCGGAAGTTGAGATTAAGAAGAACGAATTCTAAGGAAAGGGAAAAAATGAAACTTTGCTTGCAAGAAATACGATTTGGGAGCTGACAGATTGGACGAAATGACAACCTGATCACTCGCCATTTGTATTCCCTCATGGGTAAAATTATATTTTGGAAATCCTTAGGGAAATGTTTTAATTTGGATTGACACGAAATTTTGGGTATTATTTTTGGTATTTTACTTGTACAGAGCTTCAAAAAGGACGCAACTCTCCAATATAAAATGCGTATTTGAAATATATTTGTACGAGATGTGAGACATATATTTTCGGTATATGTGAAAGAGGTTTTCTTTGACCTGCATACTTGTCTGTAAAAGTACTACGAGCGTATAAAGCGTTTTCTGCCAATTTTACATAAGCTGTCTTCTTTTCAGGATTGCGCTTTCTTTACAACACACATTACATTGGAGCTTGCAGAGCGAAAAGTTATTTTAAATTTTTTTGAGCTTCCCATTACCTTTTTCCTCCACTATAAATTAAACATGCTTATCGCTTGTCAGAGTTAATGCATATACTCCTCTTTTGATTTTTTCGGATAAATTGCTCGTGTCAAATAGTATTTTTGATTGCAGCGCGAGCACGATTCCTAGCTAGCCATTCAGGGACTGCCTGCGCTAAGATATAATTATATGGAAATATATCAATAAAATATTGGCTATCGGCATTGACATTTTTTTTACTAAAACGTTTATGCTGACCCAAAGTTCTGTTTTGTTTGGTCAAGGATTGGGAGAGGTTGAGTACAACTTATCAAACTTAGTGATTGTTTCACTGAACTATAAAGCGTGTGTTTTCCAGAAACCTCTGATGCCAGAAAAATCACATAAATTGGAGTTAACTGATAGTTTCAAAAAGTATTACCCATATTTGAACGTATAGTATCCTCCGTTACGCAGCCAAACTCTGCACCGAACTGCTACGCCGTCTAAACGACACATACTGCCCAATAAATGCTGAGGTAAAATTTATTCTCCCTCATAAAGAACGGATATCTCAGCAAATAGCCGGATTTATTCTCTTGATATAGGATAGTGTCAGGCAGAATTTTTTTGTGGTGCCCTCATGACCTTTCGATCGATGATCCATCAATTCAGCTTGGATTCTGGCATAAAACGAATCGCCGAACTTGTACGGTCTCATCTTCAATAATGGCGGCATTTTGTGGTAAGGGGTTCTTCGGTTAACCAGATGAGGTTTTAATAACTCGACATTTACGCAGCTTGGGCGCCACCTGTTCCAAATAACCAAGAGTGACAACAGGAAAAGGTTTGGTAATGTTGACTGCTATGGGTGATAGGGGGGTGGAGGAACTTAAGATTACGTGGTGAGAAAGGAAAGCGTGGAGTGCTGGAAAATGTCGAGGTAACGGCGTGGGGCGTGGCAGGAGAGCAGGCGGGTGGGGAAGGGAATGGGGTCGACGTTGAGGAAAACGCATGGGAAACAAAGGAGGCAGGTAAAAATAAAAGTTCAGTGACGTCATAACTCCGAGACTACGGGACGAGGGAAGAGGATTGGGTCGATCTGAGAGAGAAGTTATGTGAATGATGTCTGCCACTTATAAAAGGGAGACGCGGATTTATTTCAGCGCCGTTCTAATTTTTTTCGCACTCCTGCATGGAGCTCTTTGGGAAAGAGGGAAGATCAATTATCTGTATTTTCTGCTCAACTGCTGTCGATGCTTAGCCATGCGTTTCGATTTCCAAGTAGGGTGCTTCTCAGGGAATGATTTGGAATGAAGGAGAGCTTTTGGTGCAATCGATGTCTAATGAAGTATGGACCTCAATGGAAGGCTTAAAAACATATTATGTCATCCATTACAACATTATTCTGCAAAATATTCCTTTGAAATTAGTCTCTTTTGAACAAATGACAGTAGACTGGCGTGGACTTTTTTCCTTGAGCTCCCCATTTTTGTACTAAAAAGAAGTCGACTATTTTCCCATTATTAACTAAAAAGTAATGTAATTACCATGTACCAACTAATATATATTCATGTAATAATGAATCTGGATATGAAAATATTCCTCTTGTATTTATTATTGTCTATACAAGTAGAAGCCGTAGAAGTGACAAAAATTGGCATTTTACGATACTTAGGACAATAGATGTTGAGCAAGACATCTAAATCAGTCAAGAAAGTCTATGCGAGTAAGTGCTATTCATTGAAGAAAACGGTTTTAAGCTGAGTGCCGGGCAAATGTATATGAGATGGGATAAAAAGTAAGAACGCGCGTGTGAAACGTATATAATAGCTGATTCGCGCCTCAGAGATCATAGCGGTCTTTCAAAGATTGTCACCAAAGAAAAGTCTCATAAAGATGGAATTTTACTGAGAGCATGGTGGGAGTGATTATGTGCGAGAGGGCGATGGTGGAAGGATGGAAAGTGTAATGCTTTATGGAATAAACCCCCGGAGTGAACCCATAAAACGTTATGATGGGAGAGTGAGTGAAGTCGAGCGAAATGGTGGAAAAGCGGAAAGGGAGAGAGGAGAAACGTCGATTTAAAGAGAGGCTGGATATTTCGTCGGTAGGGTAGCCATGGTGTCCCATCGACGAAAGAAGGGCTGAGGAAGAAGAGGAAAGACTCTTCATAAAAATGGAGAATAGAATTTAGAAAAGATAAACATGCACTAAGGGCGAATGGCTTTGAAATGGATGCCTCTCGGAGGAATTGACTTCAGCAGTAAAAGATAGTTTGCTGGTGATATAGTTTGTTGTCGTATGTTGTATCGAAATAAACACGTATGGAGAAAATGTATACTAACGCAGTTTTTCTGATCGTGGCCTCCATTTTTTTTAATTTGTGGTTTAGAAGTTCAACATTTGTAAAAGGAATAGCTGGAGCGTTTTTTAGAATTTTTTTCACGATTCTATAAAATTCTTTTATTGAACACGTACAAATGCTGATATATTATATTGCTCAGGAAAATTTTACATTTATCTGTGTCCACTCCACCGTCGTATGCCCTTTCAATTTATTTTTCTATTGAAATGGGTTGATTCGTGAGCAATCAAAGTCGCACGATAAATAATGTATCATTTACGTTTCAAAGTATGTTGTCATACTGAAAATTTCAACAAATAAATTATTTGCTGCTGACCAGCTCGTGCCGAATCTATTATCCATAAATGCTTCTTCCCGCCATGCACCGGTGGGATAATCAATACGAAATTGCAGCGAGGCCGCGGATTGAAAATCATAGGCTCTGTATGTTATGCAAGCCATTTTAATAATATTATTGCATGTAGTATTTAGTAGTTTACCCGAAGTAATGTATCTTACTGCATCCGTCCATCTTGAATACTTTGTTTCACTTAATTACATATATACAATGCCCCGCAAGCTGTCTCAAGGACGTGTGGCGCTAGGCAATAGGGCACCAGGTATGCATGCGGAACTATTATTCCATACATGAATTTGAATATAAATTATCTCATAAATATTAACCATCGTACACTTGTACATAGAAATATTTGACTGCATTATGATATGCTCGTCTTTAAGTAAATACATTCTGGTTCTTCGGTTCGATTTTGCCATGAATGTAAATCGTGCAAGGGAAAGACGAGTTTTTGAATCCGTCGAACAGAATACCTTCCCAATGTTTTCTAATGGTGACTTTTAAGTGATCATTTACCTTTATGTTTTAATACGCGCTGATTAATAAATTTCATTATTAGCCCCAAAAGGACCATGGTTTGCAAAATGTGATGCTATTTATATCCAGATATTAAGCCAAGCTTATTATTTGATTATATTGCTATCATTATAGTGTAGTTTTCTTATTACAAAGAGAAATTTTAATACATTCATATACATATCCGTTCAAATTCATAACCGGATCATATCTCGCATTAAATGGTATTTAAATTTAAAATTCGAGAATAAAAATGATTATGATTTTTCTTAGATGAAAATAATTTTCATTTACGACTTCGTTTGACTCAATCCAGATAATTTATTTTATGTTCATGGGAAGTAAAACCACAAAGACTATGTAGACGTTATATGAGCGTGCAGTTTTTCTAAGATATTTTTTCCGGTGCTCTTGTAATCCCATTTCCCTTGATTGTTCTCTTGCGCCACCTCTTTCCTGGATTGCTTGCACTAAGAGCATTCAAATCTTTCCATGATTACGTAGAAAATTGGAGGAATGGTTCTACATC
This sequence comes from Hetaerina titia, assembly GCA_037158775.1. Classification (NCBI taxonomy): domain Eukaryota; kingdom Metazoa; phylum Arthropoda; class Insecta; order Odonata; family Calopterygidae; genus Hetaerina; species Hetaerina titia. The sequence goes on from CM073772.1 coordinate 87,297,155, forward strand.
TTAATTTCTTTCCCCAACTTTTACGAGTGTTCAACAGCTATGGCCTATCATGAAGTTTTGGTCCTAACTAATTCGACGGAAATTAGACATAAAAAAAGAGTTATCCGTTATAGCAGTAAAAGGCTGAACCGGTTGAGTCTGCAAGTACCGAAACAACCGCCGCTTTTTGTTCGATTTGTCGTTCTTTGCCTTAGAAAAACTTCTTCCTTACTCAGTCTAAAAAATTAATGAATTAGCCAAAAAAAACAACCGGAGATTCCAATCGGAAAATGCAGATATTAGTCATTAGTCTCTTTCAAGTCGTCGGTGGAAAAGTTTCTCATGCCGTTCCTTCCCTCCTCATTCTCTTCTGAAACCTCAAAACTTTCGTCTCTTGTTATCGGTTCGGGCGATCAATGCAGGTATCATCATTTTTGTCCTTTAGTTAACCTTAAAAACATAAAAATCATGCATATGTTGATGGAAATCGGATTTTTTACCCTTTCCTTACTGGATCTTCTGCAGATACGATACGATACGATCTCGTATTGGTCCGATGAATTCCTTACGCTCTATAAACTTTCATATAATTAGTATTTTTTTAATTTTACAACATTATTAATAATTAGTAATTTATTTATTTTAGAACAGTTCGAAAACAGCAATTTTGCCTTTACATTGAACTTTTAAAAAAATATATAATAATCACAAACGCCCAAGTCCTAGATGGAGAGAAACCCACCTAGGCGGGAATCGAATCGGTGGGGTAACTTTCAACCTAGAGGGTTGGCAGGTGAGGGGATTATATATTAAATTATTATGCTCAAGAAAAAGTTTGCTTTTCGATAATCTTATCACAATTGAGGGAAAAATAAAATTAATACTTCACCGCGAGATATGTTAAAACCATTCATGTTAAACGTTTTTCCCCTCGAATTTGGATGTTACGACAGTTTTAAGCTACTTTTCTTGTCCTAGAGCTAGTAGATACTTGTTTTTGAGTTTTATTCATTATAGTAATACTTCTTTCCATGTGGGAATTAATTTTTTCTCTAGAAGTTTACTTTAATTTCTCTCCGGCCATCACCGAAAACTCATAAATGTGGCAAAAGTTTGCGCGATCAATGAATATGCGTATAAAAAGGCTGCTGATTCGACATTTAGCTGTCTAAATAATAATTAAATGAACTTGGGATTAAAATCTGAACTACTTAAATTTGAATTGTGTGCTATTGTTTGTTTTTGAATGCTCTCAAAATTGCGCTTCGCAGTTGTGTACACAGGAGCTAGTCTCCGAAATTTCCCTTATGACTTCCGCTTACCCTTTGGCTTTTTTTGTTTTTTCTCGGTGCGCACCTGAAAATAATGACGGGGGACTTTTGAAAAGCTTAAGGGCGACATAATTCTCTGAAATTTAATTCTTTGGGGAATATATAGCTAGGTGAGAGGGGGATAGGGGGTGATTTGGAGGCAACGACCTGGCCGAGGTAATGAAGGGAAGGCGCCCAGATTGCCTCAGCATCAGGAGTTGAGCAAGAATTTTCGTAGAGAGAGTAGAAAAAGAACATAAAACGTAAAGGCGATGGGAAGTGTTTTATCCTCTCTAGTATTTTTTTCCCAAAGAGTCAGAATAATCTTATATTCGGAACTAAATGAAGAAGCCCGTATTAAATAGCTGAGCAGTGTTTTGGATTCCGCAATTTTGCCGAAAAAAACATGAGAGAAAAAATACCAGTGTTTCTCTTTATCGATTGCCAAGGTTGATTTTACCAAAATTGTAAATGTTTCGATTCGCATTGATAATACCTGAGAAATGTTGTGTGTCGATTTTATAGCAAAATTGTAAAACCTAATTTACCGTATAGAGTCTACATTTATGGGTTCCTAGAATTATTTCTTCTTTACTATGTTAAAAGACTTACCCGTTGAATGGTTTGCAAATTACTGCTGTTAACAGCCTTTACAATCATAAAAAAGAAATAGATTGTGTTTGACAGTCCAATCTAAAAATCCATAGAAAATTATCAATGCTTTTGCTGAAGGAAGCGCTAGTAAAATAAAACCATTTTCTCTTTTACCAATGTTTTTAAACATTGGTAAAAAAATTTTGAACACGTTTTAAAACATCCATAAAATAATTACAGCAAATGTGTATACATTCAATTATGTTAATTTCAATTTATTTATTCTATTGATAATTCTGTTCTATAAACGAATGTTATTTCCATGCGAAATAATGGTTGATATTGCACCTCGCCTTTGACTGACACTTAACGTTTTACTCTGATCCCTCTTATTTCACCCAGAATTATATGCAAATTTTGGGGTGATATTTTATTGGTTTCTAGAATGTATAAAGTAAAATGATGTGAGAGACACGGAGTCATGCATGCTGCCAAATATTTTCGTTAATTTAAGCATATCAATGAGTTAAATTAAATTATTGCGTTCACTTAACGCGCTGTTTATTATACATAGATAAAATTAGCAAAGAACCTTTGACTTTCCATTGACGGCACTGAAGTTATGTATTTATTTTACGATTGGATGGCGGGATTTCGCAAAACCTGTCACCACCAAGTCAAACGGATATTTTTCGCCTTGATTCCAAATGAAATCCAATTTTCTATGCCGAGAGCAAATTCTGCCTTTCCGTTCGAGTTCAGGGGTGCTTTTTCCGTCGCGGTAATATATTTTTAGATCTCCTCTGTCTAGATGATATTTGGAATGACACTATCGTGTCCTGATTTCGCCAAGTAATTTCAAAATGTCTATTTCCTCCGGTACAAAATGCCTTTATGTTGTGGTTAATGTATATTCTGTTGCCAGTAGTCAAAATTTCGTGCTATCACTTTTTCACGCAATTATTTCATTTTATTTTCAAAGGTTTTTCTATTTTGGATATGTTATTAAAGATTAACAATGCCAGTTTGATTCGTTTCCACATGCTCTCTTAATTTTTTTACGGAAAGTGTAAGAAAAGCGTTCAATTATTTAGAGTATAATACAGTAGCGCAGTGTGTAAGTAGCGCACAAAAACCAGTGATTACTCTGCTGACACTCTGTGAACAAGACTGTATGAAATTTTTAACATATTACCGGATTGCCTTTAATTTTAATATAATTTGATTGATTTTAACCTTGAGTGATTTCTTATCATTGGATTTTTAAGCACGGTATATATCATTATGCAGCTGATGCATGTTATCTACATTTTTAAGGACAAATATGTGAGAATTGCTCTCCAGTTGTATTGGTAATTATTTTGGCTGCCTTATACAGACCTTACTTTCACCTGTGCCATTTAAATAAGCTTGCAACTTTAATTTTGTGGTATATTTGTCAAAACATTGGTAAACGAACCGATCAAGTAACATAATATTTGCTCTATACCTTGAATTATGCTATCAGTGAACCAATGAGCCAATCAAGTGCAATTTCGGCGTCATGCTTTGGAAGGAAAATCACACAATAGATCAAAACATTCATTAGAATTATGGAATTTGATTCTGAACGACTCGATTGATTGAAGAGAAAATGAATTGCTGATTATTCAATGAAGGCAATATAGCTGGAGGCTTGCGGCATAGTGTTAAGAGTGAAAGATTTCTCCGTTTCTAAGAATAAAGTTACTTTTGATTACTGGATCGAAAATTGATGGTATTAACTCAATCAGAAACAGTATGTATGAGTATTTTTGTGTTTACTACTTGAATCTGCGAGATAATTATGCGAATAATTAAGAAATAAGAAATGATATGAATAATATGTCAACACTTTAACAATAAAATTAAGAAAGAGCGTACCATATGTACCAGTAGTAAAAGTAAGGTTCTAATCTCAATTCTATTACCTATCGAGATCTAGTAATTTTTTTACAGTATTAGAACATTATTATAAAGCCGCTCTTGTTTTTAGAGTCAGTTAGTTACTTTGATTTAAAGATTGTACGCAAGACTCACGATATATCGTATTTTATCATAAAAGTCTTAGATTAAAATAAAATTTTTCACGCACATGGTAACAGATTCCAATGATAATTTTTCTCTATTTTATGAAATCTTAAGTCGCTGGTATTTAAGCGTAGTGCTGAAAGGGGTGCTGTGCTGCTGCAAGCACCACATCCGCCCTCAGCTCTGAATCTTCTGCTCTCAATTAACAGCAGATTCAACCACGGGTCCTTAGGTTGTGTGTCAAGCAGTGTGTAAATTGGATTCGCTTGCCTGCGAATTGATTTCGCCAAAGACGGAATCTTTCCCTTCGCCATTCGTCTTTCCGTCCCCTCTTTACCGCTCAAGTGCAAGACGTCGGTTTCAATTTCGTCCGCATTGATTTTCTCGGCGATCAATCGTTCTCCTGCCACCATCCACTTTCTCTTCGTCACATCCCATTCCCTTGTTTGCTCCATTCCTAATAATCTTTCAATCGTTCCCTTCATTCGTCTTATTTTACCCTTTTCATTTTGTGCGAGTGGAGCGCGGAGGGATTAAAACATTACTCGAAGCAGGCCAAGGCGTCTGATTGGAGTGGTCGTGGAACATCGATTACCATGCTTGCGTCACAAAATCCCTGTAGTTGGAGCCAAGGGTCGCCGGCTCTTGGGGGGAGATCCTTTTGTGGCGGCAAGGATTTGAAGAAAGGGAAACACATGCCTAATGCTACCTAACCATATTTGCGAAAATTGCTTTAAGAATCTTGTCCCCAGATTAAATACTTGAGTATGCATCAACGATGCCAAATATTGGTGTGTATTCGAGGTTATGAATAAATCTGTGAATCACGATAGAATTCTCGCTAATGACTGGTTCGTCTTCTTCTTCCCCACGTAAAATAAAAAAAAACGATTGGGGCACTGTGGCGTGAGAGGGCACACAACCTGGCCGTTTCCGAGAAATGCATTCGATGGGAAATCCTGGTTCAGGTAATCGCGCTCTTGTAATGCAAAGTGAGCTGTGTGTGGCGTTTGATCACTTGGTCGAGCGCGAGCCATGGACTTAGGGTCTACAGTAAAGCTGTTTAGACACGGACGCCTTATGACTGAGCTTCGACGGCCTTTGGCGCCCATAGGAATTGCCGCTGAGAACCGCTTAGACCACTTGTATTGTATGGCAAGACTGTGACCCCAGACATCCATTGAAATTTGTCTACTGTATTCTAAGCGACCGTAAATAATCCTATCAACAATGATTCTTGGAAATTATATGCCGTATAGGATAAAGTTATTTGGTTTTCTGAGAATTCCCGGGAGAAATTTCGATACAAATGGTGAAATTAACTCCGCAGGCGGCAATATTTAATCCTGTGTGCTGCAAAGTTGAAAGAGTTTACAAGTCATTGAAGCCACTAATTGTTTTTCCTTGGCTACTTTCGGCTCAAATTTATGTTCTGCGAAGGCACAATATTCGTAAATTCTTTATATTCAAACTGTTAGGTGAGCATTTTTATGCCTATTACTGTAGCTTGTTGTGTTTATTTATTCACATCCTAAGTAAAGGCTATATTTTTATCTATTAACGAAAATTAATGTTCTTCGAACAGTATTTTTCCCTGATATATAATAAAAGTAATATATACATATAACTCGATTTCTTGGGCAATAGTAGGTGTTGTGTTAGATATGTTAATAAGTATATATGAGATAATACTTTAATCTCTATGAGAATAATTTTCTTCAATTCAATGGGAATGGAACTATCAATGTGCCCTTTACGTACTTTAACTTTATTTGTGAGATGCATATTTTCTTTCCTTGTCTTAAAATTAATCTATCTTCCTTTCCTATTAATTAAAACTTGCTCTTTATTTTTACGGAATGTGGTGAAACTTTGCCGCTCGTTTGAATTATATTTTCTGTCTCTCATAGGTTAATAAAATATATATCAGTTTTAGTTATGTAAGTTTATGGAGGAAAACTTTTTTTTATAAATTCCTTTTATGTTACTGTCAGTTTAATTCGTTACTTCCATTAATTTATTGATATACTGGGTGCATCTACAGTGTTATGTAAACGATCTACCCGTAGGTATCGAGTATCAATTGCTTTCGTGGGTTATTCTATTTAATTCCTATATAACAATGCCTAAGACCGTGAAATTTCCTAATAATAATGCCACATGCTATTAACTCATCGTTAAATTACTCACCATCTTCCACATCCGGTTATACCCCGACCGCCTGGTCACGTCGTCTCCCCATTTCCCTCCCTCTCTCCCTTTGGACCGTGGAATTGCATTTGCAATCGAAATTGGAGCGATGCAGGTGGCCGTGTCGCTGTTGCCATGGCGGAATGGATTACCTGAGCAGTGGAAGAGAGTGGCATTGGCTTAACGAGTGTTGGAATGCTCCTGCGGTCATGAACCAAAGGAGACGGAGCAGCGTTCGGCGGAGGCGCGTTCATTACTCCCGGCTTAGGTGCCGTAAGAGCACAAGAGCACCTTTCCGCATCGAGTATGGGGTAGACTTTTTTCGAACGTTCATTAAAAAACCTATTATATCAACATTTACGTTAAACTTCTCCTCGTATTTTTCATTTGTTAATATTCGGTGGTACGTTATGTAAAGTTGTGAATCACCTACGTTAATTCCTTTCCTAGTATGCGTATATTGGATTCAGTGACATTATGGCAACTCGGGTTTACATGTAGTCAGGAAGAGTACGAGTAGGTCATTCAAGATCATTACTTCATAAAATTGCAGATTAATTGTTTATGAAAGTATTTGATTTAGGAATTGAGTGGTATGTTTTGAATGAAATATAGTATTTTCACTCGTGATGAGTATTCTTTTCATCTCGAAGAAATTTTGCCACTAAAAGTTTCCCCAGTATTACTTATGATTGAAGTTTTGAGGTGAAATATGGCGGTTGATATTATTTGATCAAGTCGAACAAACATCTTCGGTTTTAATGGAATACGTGCATCCAAAAAAAATATCTCTTTTATCATCACTTGTGAAATTTTAGTTTTGCTTTCTCGTAAAGGCTTCTTTTTTCGCCTTTAATTAAATTTCATTGGTTATATTCGTTATTGATCCTTCAAATATCCTTCCCTGGGAGAATATTGCCCGAAATGCACTACGTTCTTCGGCCGGAGGTTCTTAGTGAGGGGAAAAAAGCGTAAAACACCGATAACAATATCCTGGTGATGTTTTTTCATAGGCTGCATATCATCTAGTAAAGTGAACCATCGGTATTTAATTAAATGGAGCGGTAAACCTCCCCCAACTTTCTGCAATTATCCCACTGGCTTGTAAGTTTCGCGGCAGTTCTCGCGAGTCCTCAAACATGCGGTAGGCACACACATGCATGCATAGTTGAAGGGCTCATCAACTTCTCTCTGCCTACTCCAGTGGTCCACCAAGCTCCACCCTATGTCTCCCCCGCATTTCCCCAACCGCCAACCCCCACCGTCCTCCCCCTACCCCACCCCGCGCGAATCAGCGCTTTTGGTGGGCAATTTAGCGAGTGAGAGAGGGCGCCGGAATGAGGTGAAGAAAATGAAGATACTCTACTCGCGCAGAGCAAACTTTTGGTCGTGAACCTGAGCGGTGGAATTTCCTCGCTTCAAAGGGTTCGTGTGTGTTCAAGTTTTCGATTGGAGGGAATGTAGTAGATAATTAATAGTAATTCCCGAAAAGATTCCGTCAACGACGATGGTGTCGTTCAGTTCGGGCGAAGTGAAATCAAGACAATATAGTCCCTCCACGTCCTTCTGTGCCTTCCGAGCCTTAAATTATTATATTTTTATCGCTCTTTTTTTTCAACCTATACTATCGCTCTCACCTGTGCCTGGCGTCATTAAAATTTTTCTTGAACTCGCTTGGTTTTACTGAAAAATACCATCTTTAATGAATTCCTTTCCAATTTTTGACTCTATTTTGTGGTTTGAATGAAGTTTATTTTTTTTATTTCGAATATTATAGCATCCCGTCAAACAAAAAAGTTAATTCTAAAGAACTCGATAAAATATGGAAGTCGAACGTGATCGCGCCGCAAAATGTGATGCAACGAATCGGTAGTCTACATCTACATCTACATAAATACCCTGCGAGCCACCAAAAAAGGTGTGTGGTAGGGGGTGTAGCACCAGGAGGAAAGGGTAAGGGATGAGAGGGTTGGGGTTTATTCAAATAGGTAGGGGAAAGGGGGGAACCTGTAAGAAAAGAAATATATATATATATATATATATATATATATATATATATATATATATATATATATATATATATATATATATATATCCACGCGCAGTCCCTAACCTGTACGTTAATACTTATTGTAATGAACTGACTCCTGGGGAATTTCGACTACAAGCATTCTGGTCTCTTATCGTTCTAGGAAAAAATGACATTTTAAACCTGTCAGTCTTGCAGTCTATCTCTCTAATCTTACATTCGTGATCCCTCCCACCGGAATACGTTGGGGTTCGTATTATATTGTTGATGTCATCGGAAAAGGGCCCATCTTTAAATGTTTTTAATACGTTTAATCTACATTGTAAACGCCACTGCGTAAGAGAATCCCAACCTAAATTGTCTAGCAAATTAGATGCGTTGCTGAGTTGGTCATAACAATGTTTGACAAATCTAGCCCCCCTCCGCTGAACTCGATCTAATTCCGAAATCAAATTTATATTTTGAGGATCCCATATATTGACAGTAGTCCTGATACTTTAAGGGAAATATATGAACAAGAGAGAACGCTTGAGGAATTCTTTCCCTAGATTGGTGCCACTGAGTTTCATTTAATGTATTTTGTCGAAATTTGAATTATCTGCCTGTTTAAAACATGATTAATCCATGCACCAGTTAAATTTTGCATATTTTTCCTGCGTAAATAGGAGATGTACAGTTTCACTGTTTCCACGAAAGTTAATAGAAAGAGGCTCCGGCAGAACACATATTGAATGCCTAAATCCTCTTCAAAGTCCGCAGAAACGAATTTATCGTTATCTCGCCGGGATTTCTGCATTTACGTACCTACCCATTAAATTCCGCATCGAAACTGCAGCAGGCTTGTTCCCCGTCAAAAGTTTTAAGTGCGCCGCTTCGAATCGGATCACTTTTGTTTCGCTGCGCCCATCCATCAACCCCGTAGCCGTCACCATCATCTAGAGCACGCACCGCACCCATCCGTCCACTCCCGCGGACACTGACATTCCCTTCTCCCTTTCCCACTATCATCCCTCCTGTGTCCATGCTCACATTTCTCGGTGTCCCAAATATCTCCATCTCTCTCTTTCTCTCTCCCTCTTCCTCCGTCCTCTCACCCTCCCTTTACCCTTTATCCCTCTAGCTGTTCCCGGCTCAATTTGAAGCAAAGAGATCCTTGAGTTTCCATCCTTTACCCTTCATCCTATCCCAAGGCACGGGCGCCTCATCTCTTTCTCTTGCTTCTTCCCGTATCACTCTCTGGCACTGCGGAAAACGCTCTTTCTTAAGGGAGGTTGGGATTCTCTTCGCCCTTATCCTTAAACCATCTCTTCTTGACAAATACCCTTGCGTTCAGTCTTCCTACCCTTTCCTACGAAACCGTTTCCTTTGCTTTCCGCCGAACGAACTTTTTCTAGCTCTATTCCATTTAATGTTTTCTGCACTTAAACCTGCTTTCCTGTCCTTTTGCTTTCATCTATTTTATTTATGAGTTTGTTGTTTCTTAGAAAGCTACTTTGAAGATTAGTTTAAATCTACGCTTTAATAATGCTGGTATGAGCAACCAAAAAACGCACCACGGTGGATGTAATTGCGACGGTTGGATGGCAGCAGTGTAAAAACAATATGTATACGGGTAAGCTAGAAGGAGATGTTAAGTGTAATTCTATTCTAGTGTATCAAGCCTGTGAATCTAATAACTAATTACAGAATAGGACCAATTCTTGATAAAAGAATTCTAATTAAAGTTTCAGTTCATATTTAAGTTTGACTTCTAAATGTAATGAATGTAAATAATTCACATTGTTATTAATAATTGAAAATAGGAGTGGTTTAGATTAAACTTACATATATTATTTATTGAATCTCTCCCTATGTACGTATTTCATTGCTGCTAAGTTTTCATAGGTTTAGGAAATAATTTATTTTTGTTGATCTTTTTTCCACGAAAATCTACTGACGACGAAAAATAATTGTTGGAAACGCTTTTGTAAAAGCTATTAATTATTTTCTAGCCTTTTGCATACTAGTTTTCTTTATTCAGCTTAAAAACAATGACAGCAAAAGCATGAAAGTATTCTAAAAAAATATTCAATGCGTTTCAAATATTCCCAATTAAAATATGTATTAAATTGTGCTGAAACAACTGTATAAACTGCTGAGATACACAGTATCAGGAAAGGCTTAAAAGATTGTAACGATTGAAAAGTACACAGTAACAGGAAATCTGTTGCTGTGTACTTTTCAACTCAATTTTACCAACCATTGGGTCACTTAATATTTGTTTTTGCACGATGCTTTTAATGTAAAAATGTTTTGTAGGCACAACAGAGTATTCAATTTTTAACCTTATCCTATGTGCAGGTACTCAATAATGTGATGATGAAAAAGGCGACCTTCTCCTTTATAACTCTCAAAATCAACGGACGGATGTTAAGGTAGTTGAGATATTTTGCAATTTAGCTGATGGAGTTAGGTAAATATTCTTTTAAGCGGTATCCATAGGATAAACACTCATCCTGCATAAATTATGAACCTTGAGCATTCATTATAATTACATTGGTGCTCTGTGCTACCCATTCATTAACTGTAATTATTGTTTTAAGCCATGAATCAACAAATATTTAACTTATATTACAAATGTAAAAATAGCGAGCAGACAATGAACCCCGCGTTGTATCAGTGATCCCTTCGCCATTTATTCCTTTCAGCTGTTTCAATGGAAATTCCACAAACACTATATTGACTGTATCATTTACCATTGCCTCGTTTCTTTACAAGCTCTCGTGAACTTTACCGTGAGATGAAGAAGAGTATCATTTTTCGTGATCGAAGTGAAACAAATGGACTCTTATAGGTATTTAAAAGCCGTCGCGTTGCTCTTTCGATGTACTGCTAGAGTTCTCTTCCGTTTCAAAAAAGAGCAATAGTGTAAATTTTCAAAGGCTCGCGTTTGAATCCTCTGAGGAAATTTCCTTGTTTGCCATCTCAGTCAATTTTATCGCGAGGATGCTGAATGCTACGAGGCGTGTCGCAAATCCGCCAAGGTCGCGAAGAGGAACTCGGCATCATCCAATTCCCCAGTTCCCTTACAATCCCATCGGGCATGTACCATGCTCCCGTTCCCCCCTCCCCATCCCTCTTAATTCCAAACACTTCCGCCCGTTCTGTTTTCCTTGCGTTACCAATGCTGACTGCCTAAGGTCTCGCCCTCCCCCCCCCTCTTGCTCCCGCAAGTTGCTCTGCCCCCCTCCCCCGCCTCGCCTCCTCCGCGAGAGCGCTGACTCGAATGGATGGCGTTAGGTGCTCATTCCGTAATCTAGCGTATCCTCTCCAATTGAAGTGTTTGCCTACAGCTCTCCCATGCCTCCAGTTACACACTCCTCGGGCCCGCCCCGTCCCCCCCTGACCCAACCCCGGGCGACACCGCGCTCTAGCGAACTTTTTCCCACACCTCCCTCCCCTCGTGCAATCTTTCGCACCCTCTTCTTAGGTGAGAATACTTTCCTCGGATCTTCGCTCTTTAGCGATTTCACTCGACTCATTGTTTGGCGCCGTTTTCTTTTCTCAGACTTTTATTTTTGTTGGAAAATTAATTTCTTCAAAAATTCGTCACAGTACCTTCGAAACAACGTGCTCTTGTGCTTGTCATATGTTCGTAAGGATGAGATTTTAGTTTTTTTGTTTTAAGATGAAGATATAAGTTTTTAATCACTTAAGAACTCAGCGTTGCAAAATATAATTCATTATTTAGTGGCACGTTAGCTTAACCTTATGAAATAATAATTAGTATTGGTGATTGAGAATGATAACATGCCGTTTGGATAAACTTGATGGGAAATGCACTCATCTGTTAATCCAAAGATTTAAGGTTGCGGTCCCATGTAAATCATTTGTAATTTGTTATATAAACGGTGAATAATGAAAGTTTACTTAGGTTAATGTTTGCCAATGAAAATGAGTAGTTATTATTATTATCGTTGTGAAGACTAACTTTCCTCTGGTTCTAGGGGCTCAGTCCATTAAAAGGAATGTCTCTTTCATAAAGCTAGGCAATGAATTTCTTATTTGCATTTAGAAAAATTTATTTGATATGTTTTTATAAAAATTGAAGGGAAGTATTGAAAATAGTGGGAGAGTTAGATAAAAAACAACTCCAGTTGTTCTGGCAAATGTAACAGCTTTAATTCACAATTTGAAATTTATCACGCTATAATAAGATGAGAACGACCTTCTGATTGTATTGTAACTGTCCGATTATGTACGCATCCATAATTGTGATATTCCTCCATTTTCAACATGTGAAAAACAGCTACTTGGTTTGCTGCGTTTATCACATCACGCTTGTACAACTTTTTGAATTAATTCATTCCGTCTTAATTGAATTTATTTTCTTGAGCTCAGAATCTTATAACCATCTCTCCGTTCTCTCCTCCTTTATTTATTTTCATTTCATTTTCCTCCCTTCTATTCTGTTTATTTATGACATTTAAGTCTCGCAATTACAGATCCTCATCTCACTTTCCTTCCTTTTCTGAAACATTGTCGTCGTTTATCCCAACCTTTTCCCCAAAGTTTTCCAAAAACATTTCAGTCTCATATTCTCTTATTAAAATTACCCCATACTTTTCCCATACTTTTTGCTTTATTTTTCTTAGTTTTTCTTTCATCTTATTCATTCTCATTTCCCATATTTTATAATATTTCGTGATTAATGATATTACGTTCTACATCACATTCATTCAGTTTTTAAATCCGTTCACATTCAAAGGGATCTGAGGTCAGTTCAATCGCCGCCTATTCTTAGCATCTTTAATGTTTGGAAAATATTATTATTCAACTATCTTATTTATTTAAACAAATAATTTTTTTTACTCTCCTTCCCGCTCACTTTCGAACGTATTAACACTTTTTGCCCATTCTAGAGCTACCCTGAGTTTTTCCTTCAATTGGGTTACCGTCCGATCATTCATTTATTCATAGTTGCTTTCTAACTTTGTCTCTCCCAATTTTCCTGGAAGTGATGGTAGGTACTCTTTTGATGCCTCTATGCTTAGTGCTCTTTCAGACACTTTTAAGCAAACTACAAAATGAAGCCGTTTTTAATCTTCTCCCAGCTAGTCTCTACGGTTGATAAAGGAACTGTATTTCGCCACGTCCCTCTTCTCATAAACCTGGGATGTTTACGGTTATCTCCCGCTTACATGCTCGCCTTTCGTATCATGTTTCAATTTTCTTTGTACTAGTACTAACCCATGAATGAATCTGCTTAAATAAAGGGATGTTTTTTCCTAAGCTGCATCCCTAATTGTTTACGCTTCGCTCCCTTTCTTTCATTTGGAATTGGTCTACGAGATCGTATACTGATTACAGTGTCAGGAATAGTTTCCACTTTGACAAAACAAGAAATCTATTTAGGATTGAGTTGGTAATTATTTAAAATATTTCATTGTGGTATCTCCGAGTATGGGGTTTATCATTCAGGATACCAAAACTATATTAAAAACACTTCAATGAATTATTTCAATGTAATCTTATGGATCCAGTCAAATACCTTCTTTTAAGAAAATCAAACATCTTCAAAATTAAATATTGGAAAATATTAAACTCAATATGATTTACCGAATTTTAATATACTGTAAAATAGGTTTTCTACCGTCTGAATAGCCAAAACTAAAATGTTGGCGGTGGAAAAATTCGTTGACTCTCAGCGTGGTGTATTGACCTTTAATCCGGGATTAGTGTAACAATGAGTTATAGGTTTAATGCAATGGTATTATTCCATAATTCACATGTGGTGGGAAGAAAAGCTTGATACTAATTTGCTTACTGTGTGCTTTTCACCCTTGCTGATAAATCATCTTTTTTTCTATTGGAACTTGGCCCCTAAGCTTTTTCGAAAATTTGACGGAAACGACAAAAACTTTATGGTCTTCCAATAAATAAGCTTGGCATAAGGCTATAAGTTTTCTCAAGCAGCTTAACAACTCCAATATTAGTTCGAATCCATTTAACAAGTATTTATAATCATGACTGAATGTAAAAACGCCGTTTTTCTAGCTTGAGCGAATCTCCTGACATTTTAATTTTTCTTTGAATATGCTAGTACATAATCGGTCCATGGTTTTTTCGATCGGAAATTTTAGATTGCGTTATTTTCCTAGCACGCAACGTGTCAAATTTGAATTCGTCTCTGTCTTTTCATCACAGGCAAAATTCTATGCATGTATATATTTTTTTCTATCGGGTTTGTGGTTCAATTATCCATCTTCACCATTCCAATGAAATTGGGATCATCTTTTATCGCCATTTATTTTGAATTAACACGAATTCTATTTGTTTTGATCGGATCAAATCTGACCACGCTCCCACAAAATGAAAGCCCGCAATGATGAGTCACACTTTAGGGTCACAATTTAATACGCATTTGGAGCTGTATAATCCATCTCCAGAATGAGGTTGAAGGAAGATAAAATATAATTTTATGGTTCCCAGCAGCATGGGGAAATTGGAGAGCCAATGTGAAAATTGAGGCTTTGCTCAAATTACATGCCTACTTTAGTGTTAGGCTTTCTTCATGACGCAAAAGTTCCATTGAGAGTATATCCGCGACTGATTGACGTTACAAAGGGCATTTTCGAGATGTTAAAACTAGCTTTGAAATCTTGGTATTCCTCAATCTGCCTCTATCATTCTCGTTTTCACGTTCTTCCTTCATCCTGGTGTTCCGGGCCTTCCAGCCTCTCTCCCTCTCTCTTCTCATCAAGCCCTTTCTTGTTTGCCTAACCAACCTGGCCCATACTTGGAACCAGTCGTGGGACACGTTTCCGGTTCCCTGAACCTTTTTGTCCCTTCCTCTCCACTTCAACCCTTGCCTTGCTTGCAGTCCATTAAGTTCTGCTGTCTTTGCTCCCCAACCAATGTTTTATTCATTTTTTTTCTTCCTTCATAAAGTACCAATAATAATCCTACTTGACTCTCGTTTGAAATCGCAATTTTAACTTAAAATGTATCCATTTTTTTCTTTCCCTTCAGGTGTTCTTGCATAAAATATTTAATTTGTTATTATCTTTATTTTATAAATGAAATGTACAGTAGTTTTCCAGCTGTTAGAAATATGTACGTTTATGGATCTCAATAATTGTGTTTGAGAGCATATAAAAAGCCAAGAAATTCGCATTCCTTTAACTAATGCAATTTCAATTAATGAATCCTCTCTTGAAAAGGCATTATTTCCGGTAGTTACTATTCCATTATAATCCCCAATAAATTACTAAGCTCGGCTTTCTTGCTTCCATCATTTATCGAAGTCCTCTGCACCCCTCTTCATCATTTGCTCCCTCTGATTTAGTGAAAGCTATCACTAACAATAAGATTAACTGCAATACTTTAAAAAAGAGATAATTTTATACGAGAAATCGTATTGTGGCAAAGGAATGAAAAGCCATGATGCCTCTGTTTGATGTTTCATCTTTGTAAACCACGATTACAGATTTACCAACATTTCCTAACAACGCATTCGTGCTATAGCAATTGTGAGGATAGGTTTGATGGCCGCTCTCATTAAATATTGACTTTGACGGCAAATGTACTGCTTTTCCTAGGAAATACTTAATTCAATCACTGGCTAAATTTTCCTTTCACATGCGTTTACATTCCGGTGCTGGTAACTCTTTATCCGACATTTTAAAAGTGATGCTAGTTTAATATTATTGATAAGATATATTATTTTGGGAATATTTGTTTTTAGAAATGCCTTTGTTTCTTTATAAGGATGTAGATATTTTGGTTTCAATTTCTTATTTCTTAGGTTATAAGTGAGGTTCTTGAAAATATCTGCTGTGATTACTTTTAGCTAAAAGTAATGTATTTTTTGGCTAACCTCATGCTTGTATCAGTGTAAGCAAAAATATATAATTTTTGTTTAACTATCTACTTAAAATTTTAAGACAGATTTCACTAGTATTTCTATATACACATACATTTAATCAAATCATTGACATTTCATTATTCCTAAATTTGGCTATTTCCTCATGTGAGGTACATTCCTAAGTACCCATTCCATTAAATTTGTTATGTGAATATTTCTTTTTACACCGAGAAGGTACATAGTTCTATTAATCGACAACAATCATTATAAAATTGATATAACTGAAGAAATACAATTAAACCATTAAAAGGTTGTGAGGGTATAATTGAGTGCATGGAAATTTTATCCCGAAAATTTAAAATGTTTCCTTGTTTTCTGTCAGAATATTTTTTTCTGAAAAATCGTACATACTTATGCCATATATAATAAAATATGCGATCCTGTGAAATTTTTAATATGGGCTGTGTATATCACTGCGTTTGAATACTTTTCCCGGACCTTGGAAAAACTTTCCCGTCTTCTAGCGCCGGATCTGTCGCGAATCCAAGTGTTTCCTGTCGTGACTTCGAAACGAGGGGTTCTCGCTTCGTCTTTGCCGCACGACTTCTCTCGCACTCCTTCTCCTCCTTTTTCCTTGCGTTGCTCCGGTGGGGGGGGGCAGCCAAGGAGTCACGTCGCGTAATTATCCGATTTCAAATGTAGACCGGAGTTAGTTTGGGTAGTCCCCTACTCTTCTCCCTCTTCACCCACCACCCTCTACATCCCACTCCAGATCAGGCTCCCTCAGAACTGTCCCTGACTTCTTTTCCCTTCACCAACCCCCGTCTCCCAGCCAACCTCAGAAGGTCCTCACATTCATTTCCGCGAGTCGACTCCTTTCCCCTCTATCTCCCCGCGCCTCATAAACAACATCCCATTCTTCGAACAGCTTCCCTTTCCACTCCTTCTCACACCATTCCTTATTTTAGCTTGACTGACCTAAAGTTAAAGGACTCTCTCATTTCCTTCTACCCCCTCTTATTTTCCGTGTCCTCCTACGGCCATCCACATCCCTTATCTCCTACCCCTCTTTTCCCGACTTTCTCTGTCTCTCCTTCATCTTTCTTCAACTTCAAACATCTTTATCAAGGAGAGAGTGTCTCGAAGGCATCCAAAACTTCGTTCCCTCTCATCTCTCTCCTCCAAATCTTGTCTCCGACGTTCGTAGAAAAGGTGCACTCATCCCACTCCTAAACATTTAGAGGCATAGAGCATACTACATGGGTTTGCCTAAATGTCATTTTTTTCTTTCCTAGTTTTCTTTGCCGCTCCTTTCGAATTTACAGCTGCAGACTACAGTCAGGAAGTCTTGAGATCCCATTTTGTAGAGATATAGGATACGTATTCTGACCGTTTGTAAGTTGCGACAATTATTTTCAGGTAATTGCAGTGGCAATTTGGGAAGAGGGTGAAATAATTTTTTCATAATCCTGTGTATCTTAATTTGATAATCCTGTTTATTTTTAGCATGTATTGAAGACATAATGGCAGGGTTCATCTTCCAATTGTTTTCCAACTAATTAGCACCAAGTGCAGTTCAATATTTCTACAAGAGACTTTCATTTTAAACACTGTCTCAGTCGTCACCACTGTAACTCGCTGTTTTTTCTTTCATATTTTAAATTTTTCATGCTCATTATATGGAAGTTAATACGTCACTGAAAATTATATCTTCGTCCAATTCCATGTCCGAGGTTGTAGAGTTTTGTGGTGCAATCATTTAAAACCTGCTTTTTTTCCTCCGGAAGATCTAGTTTTTATTTCTAGGATTCAACTAGGTTTACTTTTTATTTCTCATTTTCAATAATATTAATTTATATCAAACCAAAAATAAGTCACTACACCGTAAAAACTAAGTTTATTGCAGTTTCCCTCGGTGAAGCTTGGTTAATCGTTCGTCATGAACAATCCCTGATTAATTTTTCCTTTGAGCAAGAAAATATTATTTTTGATGTGAATAGAATAGAATTGCAAAATGATTTTCATTTATAATTTAACATAGAATGGCCATTTTCAAATAATTTTGCAACTTTCATTCATTCATTTCCCAACGCTGAACGTCAATATCTCGTAGTATTTTTTATGTTCTGTTCCCCGTGATACTTTTGTTACCTCATCTCATGCTAATTTTCTTCATTGTCCCATAAAAGTAGTTATAGGTATCAATTTCTGTGAATTAATTTTCAACTAGTGCAGGTCTTTTGATTCGCTCTTCCCTTTGATGTCAAGTTCCGCCTAGGCACCTACGCCAGGTGATAATCTGCATCATATTACTCACACCTACTTAACGAGCGACCCCTCCTTTGATGAAAGATCTGCTAACTATTCATTTACGCTAAAGTTTAGACTCCCATCACCATTCATTTTTCTATATAATTGTTCTTTGAGGTTTAAGCTTTTTACTGAAAAACTTTTCGATGATTCGGGATTTATTCTCGGCCAAGGTTCCGGGGAGAATTATATGTGCCTTATTAAACTTCAGAGTGACGGCGTCTCACAAAGAAACTGCTTGAAAACTTGGGATATGTATTAATGTGATGGTCTTGGAATTCATTTTCATTTGGGAACTTTGGAGTCTTGCAATGTGAAAATTAACTAACATGGCGATAATGATATGTAATATTTGATTTTGGGATTAAATCTTTGAAAACATGTTGGCAATTCTCAATTGGTGAAAGTTAAAACTTTATTTGGATATCTCCGTGTACCTCTAATTGCTATTCGAAATAATTATAATATTTAAAAAAGACACCTATCCTACTTTAGATAATGTGCATTTTAAAATGTAAAAGTTACATGGTGGCCCCGATGCAGCTAAGGATTGCGCTTAGACAGACTGTTGTTGATAGCCTAAGTAAAGGTGAGATTATATATTTAAAAGGACATTTTTTAAATTCCTATGATATACTAAGCGTTTGTTTCCTCTAATTTTACTAGAATTACATTTATTCACTTCTCATTCGCTCTGTAGTTTTCTCTCCTTTTATTAAATGTGGAAAACACATCTTCCTTAAACCCTTTATTACCTGCTGGCTGTGAAAGTTCTTGGGTATGATTAAGGTTAGTTGGTTTTACATTCATAGTGGACGCTGTCTTTGGAGCTCATAAGCCATTCTCGTTGGTGCAGAATTGGTCGATAGCTGCCAACCTGCAAAATGCAGCAATTGTTAAAATCAAAGCATATAGCAAAGATTCGACTTCTCGATGAACTTTGACTCAAAAATTTGTAATAGTTTCTACAATGTCAGCAGTCATTAAATTGTAAAACATAGTTAAATATCAGCGTTTCAATAAACTCAAGGTTTTATTAATGTTATGGTTAAGGTGACATCTCCTGGGGTAATTGGTTTGAAATTATATTTGTCACATAAAAAATTATGACTTTAAAACAAAACTTATCTATTTCTCTACGCTTTCAATCATTCAATGTCCATATTTCTCTTGGGATCCTTTTCCGCCTTCATCTCCACATATCAATTTTATGATAATTCCTCTTATCCGCGCCACGAGTATTACTCATGGGCTATCCTTACTTTCTTGCCCTGGATAATTCTTGAGAACACTGAACTATTGCACTCATATAAATGCGTTGAAAATGTTCTCCTATTCTTGTTTTTAGTTCTTAGCAATTTATATAAAGTTCAAATGCTCGTTCTCATTACTCCAAATTATGTTTTTAAGGAAATATGTCTTGCCTTCTTCAATGTTAACAGCATATTCGCACATGCTGATGAGCTATGTGTGCCCTTACGAAATAAGGAAACCGAATTATTTGACATTTCAACAGTTCTGAAAATTGCTTTGCTTTGTCATAAATAGAGCATTTTGCAGTCTTGGATATTCTTTAATCGTGAGTCCGGAAATCATGCCATTATGCCTATACACTCGCGAAACATTTAAGCTTTGACGTGTGTTCCTCGTACTTGTGCCAAATATTGTATGAAATTTCTGTCTCGCTTGCGGAGTTCCTGCAAGGGATAAGTCTTGAGCTTTTAAAGTGTTTGCTGAGCGTGCCGAGTCGTGAAATCGCTGTGAAGCGGCGTGGGCGTTAAAGTCGGCACTAAAACTCCTATTGTCCGGGGTGCGTACATGCTACTTACCAGCCTCACCACCTAATGCAAGAGTCGAGTTCTCGCCTTTTCTTCTCCGCGCTAAATTCCCTGCAAGGATCCCTCGCCTCAACCCATTTATCTGTCTGCCTCGCGAAGTCATCTTTCTTGCGACCTCTCCTTGGCGACGTTTGACCTTAATCCCCGCCCTGACTTCCGAGCCGGGAGGGCCTTCAGCTTCTTTTGGGCTCGACTTCCACTTCCATCCCCTTTTCCCATCCGTTATCGTACCCTCATTGCCTTCCTCTGCGTTTACGAATCCCCCCATCCGCGCTTCTGGCAAAATTTAAAGCCAGCGGGCAAACGTTATGGGGTTCAGAATTGCTTTTCATAACATTAGGAAGCCTTTCGAAAATTTATTTCATTTTCTACTCCCTTGAAAGAAAATATCCATGGACTTTTTTTCAGTATCGATACTCTCGTGAAATTCATTGCGCCAAAAAAAGAAACCGCATCGACCGTGAATATCAAGACGTTTCACTCCAATGATAACGTTTTCACCCAACTGAACTATCCCTTAATTTTTCAAAGCTGAGGTAATTTAAATATTACTTTGTTGGCACAGTATTTATTTAAGAGCAGTAGGGAACAATCATATGGTAAGGTATATGTTAGATGAGTAAAGTGGTGAGCGGGAAGGGTCATGGGGAGAGAAGCTTAATGCCATTGCTGTCATGTTTCCACGGACCTTTTTGCTGCTTCGTGTTTTCTCTTCCATAGGAGAAATTGGGGGGATGGAGTTCCTTCGACAAAACATTCATTCCCAAAATGTAGCACGACTTCTTGGCACGAAGGGTTGGCACAATAAGGCACCTTCCAAACAGTCTTTTTATGCATTCAGGTGAGCCCTAACCGAGCGTCGAGGAAAAAGTAGTTGTCAGAGAGAGTACTACGTAAAGTGTCCAACCATTTTCCCGAGCAACTTGGAAAGCCAGAGCTGAAAGTTTTTTTTGTGGCATGTGTAACAAACTCTTCGTTGAGCATCCAATTTCTCTCGGCGCCTTTCCGTCCTTAAGTATATTCTTCTCTGCTCTGTGTTAAATATTTCCCTAATGAGACCATGGGTTAAAAATCAAACAGTCGCATTTCTCGCGTTTAGAAATATCACCTAAAACTCTGAAATAGTCTTCGTTTCTCATTTAGATTATTAACATTGCTCCTATAGCGGTTCGTACTGCATGAGGATTGTGTTCTTGCTCATTCTTTCATTATCGCTACGCATTAAGTGAGACTCAGGCTCGTAAAATTGAAGCCGTTAATTCCATCCATTCATTTGGTTCTCGAACTATTTTCCCATTTCATTTCTCTCTCTCTCTCTTTCTCTCTCTGTCTCCCCTCGCCCGTTGGAACTCTCACCCCTCCATCTTTCGAGGGTCCCCTCCACTTCATCTCTCCCGCCGCCACTCCTGCTTGGGCCTGCCTCTTCCCCTCTCCCGGCAATCCCAAGAGTGCCGCTCCATTAAGTAATGGGTGTTTCCACGCTACGGAAGTGGGCGGTGGCTGCTGCTAGTGCCGCTAGTATTCCGAGGGATTCCGTCCCTGTCTTTCTGCCTCACCCACCAAACCCTATTTCTCCACCTTCTCCGCTCCCGCAATTCTCCTCTCTCTCTCTCTCTTTCTCTCTCTCTCTCCCCTGCGATCGCGGCGCGGAGGATGAATGATAAAGAAAGGGACGTGCTCACCCCGCATCCTCCCTCTCATTTTTCCTTTTATTCCCTCCCCCTCCCTCACTCTCTCACAGGATGCGTTGCTGAAATGAACTCGCAATCGTCATCGCTGCTTTTAACCTCACAAAATGTGCGTGGAAACAGTTCCTAAACTCCCTAAATGTAGCATGTCTCTTTTTTTTTAAGTATTCTCCCGTTGATGATCATTTCGATGAGTTCCTACCTTTTCAAAAGTGAAGTACAAAGTGATTTATTTTTTTATTCGGCGTTAGTTGTCGAGTGGTGGATAAATCACCATGTTTATATTTAATGACTGGAATCAATTTGCTTAATGTGATTGGAAATGCACTATAACCAACCGTCATCCCAGGAAGTCTACATATTACATGTTAATATTAATTCCAGCGGTGCATAATTAAGGTGCAATTTAGGTGGGGGTATAGGGTGGTAACCGGAGAGCTGCGTTATATCATACTGCTCTGCAGTCATCATACGCGATGGAAGATTATGAATTGTTTTCATGCTTTAGCTTCGGCAAATTGGACCTCAGACTTTCTCTTTCTTTATCACTCCTCTCCAACCTTATCCTTCGTCATTTACCAGGGGTATTTAATATTTCTCCATTTAATTTCCTCTCCTCGCGAAAATTATCCCATTCAGTGGAACATTATGTTCGAAAGAATGCCTCTTATAAGAAAAGGCCCGATTAAGTATTCATGCCTTGATTTTTTGGTCATTTAAGTCTGCAATATTCTCAAACATTTATTAAGTTCGTCAACTGAAGGACATTATTACTTTTTCTCAAAATGGTACGAAGATCTACCCAACAAAATATTAAAAACTGAATTTGAGAGCATTTACTCATGGAATTTCAAGGATATAAGATCTGTATTCACATTACATTTTCTGCATGCATTTATTTACAATTATCCATTCCAATAAACTCATAGTGTTATCGTCAAGGAAAACTCTTACTGTTTATCTTTTATTTTATTTTATAAGTTCCTGGATGATTTTCACTTCTGGCTCTGCTCCACTCTATCTCAAAAGTTCCCTAGCCTCCACCGATATTAGCATTCTAAAATTTAAAATGTCTTTTACGGATTAATGGCCTAATATTAATATGAAAGTATTCATATCGCTTAGCATATATTTTAATTAAAAACAATGTCCATCCCTTTTTGCAAATTAAATACTACACAAAGTCGTCGGATGCATGAATATTTAATTTTAATTTTCAATATTGCGCTAGGAGACTATCAGGATGTTTTGTTGTTGAAATCATGTGCTAACAAATGAAGGGGAATAATTTGGAAAGGATTTCCAAATACCTCCAAATTAATTCAAAAACTCTACTCTCGCCCGGTGCGACGTTGGTGATTAAAATGGAAATTCAGCGGGGTAAACCAATTTTTCCCGCGAAAAAAAATCCACCTCGAGTCGTGGGGAAAAGCCTTGGAGGTAACAAATGAACGTAGGTAACCATCTAACGGTATGTAAAGATTAATCTCGTGAAAAAAATCACACGGGTAGGTATTAATGAGGTCCAAACGACGCGATATCCTTTCCGGAACCTTGAAGCCGGTACTGAAAGATGAAGGTAGCGGATGGAGGATGGACGAAGGGTGAGGCAGATAAGAGAGATGGAATGAGAGACACAAAATAGAGAAAGCTATTTGCTGCAGGGTTACGTCATCGCTCGGAAAATTGCGAGTTACGTCGAGCGGAGTCGGCTTGGAGAGATATGCGAATAAACTGACTCGGAAATACCCGTTCCGTTCGTTCCTTCGACGGCAACAGAACACTCCTACTTTGCCTTCACCCACTTCGTTGCATCTGCATGTTCACCTATTGATTCCCTCATCTCTGTCGTCGAGCATCGTTCATATAATCGATATATTTAATCGTTAACTCCCTCCTGCTCAGATAAGTACTCTCCTTGTCTCTTGTGTTTGGAATTAAAGAGAGAGAGATTTGGGAAAGAAAATTCGAGTTATGCGAAATAAATATTTAAAAATGTAAGATATTCAATCGTTAGGTTTTTATTGCTTGTTCCATTTGTCCTAATTGACTGATCCAAATCATGAATGGAACAACTACATGTCGTGTAAATGTCAAACGAGTTGCACTCAACACCATTAAACATCTCACTTGACAAACTCAACGAAGCCCTATGTTCAACCCTCTCATCAACATTTGCCTCATGCCTCTCATCATCGTTTTAAGTTGTTTCTCGTGTTTATTCCCGCATCTGTTTAGTGAATACAATTTTAATTTCAACAACTTGCGCCAGAAGTATTGCCTTTTTTCTAAATCAGACATCGATGGCGCGATGGAATGATGATTTCACCTTTGCTCTTATTATAAAAATATTCAACCTAAAGTACATTTTCCCTTCTTCTTTGTGTTTTATTATTCACCCGTCTTCGTGTTGACAATCTACTTAATTCCAACTGATCAAGCGAGTTGAAAAATCAAATTCTCACCTCTATCTTCACCCATGATCCAGATATCATGCAATTTAGTTCTGGTAGGTATAACTTATCCGTGAACGCTAATTCTCTTGCTGCTACTATGAGGTTAGCTTTTTCCCTTCTTATTGCGTAAAGAACGGTAAACCACCATATTATTCTCCCTAGAATATGCAGCCTTGCCTTGCATTCAAATATAGCAGAATGGAAAGATATGACCTGCAGTAAACCAATACTATGAATGAAATACTGATGATACATGCTGAATACTGAAGTTAGCACTAGTGGACAAAGACAAAAACACAGAAACACACAAGAAAAGAGAAACACACTCGGTATCTAATTTTCGGTTATCCAAGCTACCCTTCTCAAAGAAAAGAAGGACAGAACTGAGGAAAGGGAGGGCCTGGAAACACTGAATGGAAGGGGAAGGTGGGGAAAGATTTGCGAGGGGAAGAGTTAGGCGGGGGATATTCAGAAGGGTGGGGATAATATGGAAGATGATGGGGGTGGAGGGTGGATGAAAATATCCGCCGAAAAGGGTAATTACTGTCTAATATTAATACCTGGGCAATTCCAGGGATCCAGGAGCCAGATGAACGCTTGCTCTATTGTTTTGAGTTTCAGTGAAGGGCCAGAAGGTGGGAGGGATGCCAAGATGGATACACTATAGCATTTGTCAAAGGGAGTACTGTGTTCGGAGGTGTGTCTGGGGATTGGGAGTATACCAATCAAGGAAGAATTATTGCATGAGGCTCGGTGGCTACTGATTCAAATATTGAGGGATGTGGTGCACTGTCCATTATAAAAGGTAGGGCAAAGTTGGCACTTCAGAAAGTAAACTATATTGCTGGTGGTATATGAGGAGTAGGGAATTGGTGGGAAAGAGTTAAAAAGCGGGTAGGAGAGGAATGGGATTCTGGTTTTGAAAATAGGACATGTTTTGGATCTAGGTTTATTGCAGGGCATGTGAGTGTTTTGTGACGGGGCAGGGATTTACGGAGTAGATTGGTTGATTTTAGAAGATCTGATAAGTTAACGGGGCATTTGGAAGTAATAGAGGGACGTTTGGGAAAAAGATTGGCGGTGGAATTATGGTTTCTGAGGACAGAGTAACGTCTTTTAGGATTAATTACCAAGATTCTAGGCCAGGGGAGTATGTTGTGCAAATTGAAAGAGGGTGGGTTTCCGCGGTGGAGGAAGATTTGGGAGTGTAAGCATGTCTTCGGATCTTTTTTTAAGGAGAGATTCAGGATAACCTCGTTTGAGGAGGGAATGGTGTAGATGTGAGAGGAAATTACCAAGGGAGTCGGGGCCATTGCAAATTCTGTGTCCTCTTATGGGCACGGAATAAGGAATGGAGTGTTTTGTGTGATATGAGTGAAACTGTTTTAATGTAAGTGTTGTTGTTGTAAGTGTAGAATAGGAGACAAAGGCTCAATGCTTTTGACCAAATTTCTGTCAAAATATTTTAGTAACATAAATACCATCTTCCTGCCGATAATTTACGCAATATCGGCACTAATATCCTGATAAACTCGGTTACTCTATTTTCAAAATATTAAAAGAACCAATGTCTTACGTTAATGCCTGGATCGAGTAGAATTACTATGTTAAGGGCCTCAAAGGGAAGCCATTTCCTCTCACGCCCCCCTTCTTAATACTAAAGCGGTTATCTTTCCAGTCACAGTCAAAAACCTTACGTTTTCCTTGGCAACCATCTTGAAAACCATATAAACGACACCTTTGATGCATTTAACAAATTCTGTATCTACTGAAAGTTAACAAGGGTTTATTACCCTATTAGTACCGGGAAACTCTTAATATCCGTCATTGGTTTTCTTTCTGTAGGATGTTTGTACTTCTTGTATCTTATCTTGCTAGTCATTTTTGATCTACGCAAAGTTGTTTACATATCCTCAACTATCAATAAACCCAAAAAATTGAAAGCTTAAAATTTACTTGGACACATACCGACCGCTTTCATTTTCATTCAAACTCAACGCTTCTATTTTTTTCTCTGTAATGCACTGAAATATCAAGAATTCTTTAAACAAAATCGGAAAGTTAAATATTACTACGAAACCAGAAATTTCATTACTTCGATCTTATCTTTCAAGAATCCTTATAAGTTACCTGATCAAGTCTAAGGATTTGCTTCTCAAATGGGTTTTAATCAAACATGGATATATTTTAATTGAAGTTTTTTACTAAACTGTTTATTTTAAATATACGTGACAATATACTATACGGTGTTCTTTTTACTGAGTTAGTACTGAAAACGTCGAATTTCATTGCATCATTTAGTTTTTATTCTTTACCTTTCTCATCAATTTATATTTTTATGAGAATCCCATGGGCCTTTGAATTTTAAATTAACTTTTATTAATTAGATTCCATATTTTTTTCTTAGGGAACATATGTCGTAGACGAATACATTTGTTTAACTCACTGTGGGCATAAAGGAATTCTGCTATTCCTGTTACCCGCCTAATACGTAGACATGAATTTTGTATGCACTGCCATCTTCCGTGGCAGATAACCATTAAAGTCGGGTCTTATGTTCTTTCGCTCCGTAGAGCCTTTTTCCACAGGGAATTTCTATGCAAAACTCCTCTCCCTCGCAATCCTCTTTGGTATTGCCTGCTGGCCTTCTTGAAAATTCATTTTTGGGTGGCAAGATTAGGAATTCCGTGTATTATTACCATTTTTTTAGCGATAAGAAATTATTTATGATGGTTTGCGAGATTCCTTATGTATTCTCGAACTATAGAGTATAATGCATTCGTGCACGGAATGGTACCAACGCTCATCATACGCGATTTTGGTTTTTTATTTAATTTTATATTTTTATTCTAACGTTTTCCTGAGAATGGCCATAAAAGTTGCGATTTTAAATCAATATTTTGTGTTTTTCCTTATACAATCTCTAGTTTACATGATTTTATGAATATCTTCCGTTCCGGATGAAATTTTATGCTTGCCTACATGCATCTTAAGTTCCAAGGAACTACGGGAATGCCGCGACGGTAACTGGCACAACGGTGTCGCAACTGGCTAACATTAAGGAGAGTTTGTAATTTCATTAGTACGCCTTGAATATGAATTATATAATAGAATTTTTTCTATATTTTTATTAAATATTCGATATTATATTCGTGATTAGGACCCATCTGTATCGAGTACCTTCTTTCCTGAGTCAAAGTGATAGCAATAAGTATTTGTCTGCTCAGGAAGATAAGGCTAATTCACAGCATATGCGATTCAGTGAAGATCATGAAGTGACAGCTTATTTTATTATTCTACCCATATAAAATTTGCGCTTCGACCAGTGGATTAGTTTAAGTGAAGAATAGCTGTAGTTTCGTACCACCATTAACCATCGAACATTAAAGGATAACTTTGGTTGTTATCTGGAATTAGCAGAACCAAGCCCATAATATTCAACCCTGGACTTCCCTTTTTTTCTGCACATACTTTCAGCGCCCCACCTGCATGATAAATGCTTATACTTTACTCTTTTCAAAGTGTTTACATAATATTTTTCAATTATATGTAAAAATGCATTGAATTACCATAATTGAAGAAAGTGAATCAGCAAGTGGAACTTAGGCAAGGACAAAAATATCGTTGAAATAACTTTCATTTTGTTATATTTCCGCGCAATTAAAATGTGCTAAAGCTATCTTACATGCCTTGTTATTAATTTTAAAAATTTAAATAAAACATTTTTCAATCCAAAAATTATTTTTTCTGTCTATCAAGAACGTATTTATTAATATTCTCCAATGTTCAGCCTACTCTTACTAAATTAATGGCAGATGTGAACACAAATTTTAAATTATTATTATCGAGTCTTAATGTGAAATTTTCTACCTCAACCCTTCTTCCTGAAGCAAATTAAGCATTAAACCGCTTAAATCTCATTTCCTGTCGCCTCTAATCTGCCTAATTATGGAATCCCTCTCATGGGCTCTCTTATTCTGTCGATGAGCCATTCAGACCTCTGATATCTGATCCCTTGAGATGAAATCAAGAATTACGACGCCCTAGCATAAGGAACACCCGCTTCATTTCCGTCATTTTTCGTCTGATCCTAACGTCGTTTAAAAGGACGGCTCCATGGATGCGGCATCATAGCGATTTATGCTTTCGTTTCGGCATTATTCTCGAGGAAGCGAGGATTCTCGCCGCATGGGTTACCAGCGTGTCGGGGATCCACGTTCCGAGGATGTGTGCAGTCGTGATTACGACTCGAAGCGAGGGCCCTTTGATACGTTGGCTAATTAAGGTCGCCGTCACCATCGAGCCCTTTGATTTCTGAAGCTCCACGGTTCAGGTTTCAAAGAGGATCCTGGGAATTATTCCCGTTCGCGACTTCACCATCTACCCGTCCCTATTAAACTACGCTTGGCATGTGATCTGTAGTGCGTTTGCATCCGCTTTTCTTTTTGAAATACTACGTTCGCATCTCATCCTCTCTCTCGCTTTCCCTCAACCCATTCTTGTAATCCATGCGAGTTTGCGGAACTTGACTGGGAGATATGCCTATTGCATATCTCTCGTGCTGAAGCGACAGCTATTTTGAGTGTTTAATCGTTTAATGGACAACTGTAGAGCATGCATGGTGACTGCCGCAACATTTTGTCATGAAGAGGGAGACTGAGGTCATTTTCCTTTTGTCCTCACGTTGTTCATAGAAGGCCTAGTTAACGATTCTTTCTTGATCGAAAGTTCGCCAAATACAGTTATACACTGAATTCAATTATCACTGTATTCAAAACTTCGTTATGTAATACACTTTTGTCCAAGTATCACCTAAGTCGTTTCAAATTATGCCATAGCAAAATCTCTTTTTTTTAATCCCATGAGTTAGAAACGTGATGATTAAGATAGACGAGACTATCGGGAAGTTTGAAGGAAAACATTTTGCGCATTATTAAAGATGCGTCAGAAAAAATATTAATTAAACCAGAAAATATTCAAGAGATGGAAAACAAGAGGAAGGATCTATAGGCATAGAAATAGAATACGACGTAGATAGGGATACTCAAAGTTCAGGCATACATGCTTGTTTGCTATATAGGTATTAAGATGAAATTTACGCAAAACTACTGAAGAGCTTAGAAAAACGTGGAAGGAAGAGTTTTCATGATTAAATTTGTATCATTAATGGAAAGAACTGGAGATAGGAATGAAAGTGGGTGAAAAATTCATAAAATCAGTTAGCTTTGCTATAGATCAAGCTTTAGTTGGTCGGTAAGCCAATGGGTTGCAGTTATTGCCAAGAGCATTGATGAGACTGTGCGATTGTCATGTAAACGTAAAAAAGTAAAAGTTATACGGTCTAAGTGAAAGATGAAAGCTAAGTTAAATATTAAAATAGGAATTCATTAAATAGAGTAGTCGGAACATTATACCTATCTCGGAAATGTTTTCAACCAAAATGTTAAAAGTAGTAGTTACATCAGAAGAATAACCTTAGGCAAAGAAACTTCCACAAGGAGGGAATCCATGATAGGGACTTTTAATAAGGTGGACAAGAAAATATAAGTGGACATTTCGATATGAAATATGGTTTTGCAAGGCGCAGAAACATGGTTATTGAGGCAAAATGATAAGCATAGATTGGAGGCTTCTTCAATGTGGGCGTAGAGAAGGATGGAAACGATGAAATGGACCGAAATGAAATAAAATGGGGAAGTGCGTGGCATGGTCCGGAAGGAGAGAGGATTGTTGGCTGAAATTCAAAGGATGCAGTAAACGTGGATGCAGACCATTTTGATGTGTTGGGATGTTGGAGACTGCGATAAGATGGAGAACTTTAGGCAAGCGAGCAAGGGGTAGAAATAGAGTAGGCATGTTGGACAGAATGAAGTGAGGTGGAGTTAGTTTCGGATATCAGGTTGTATGTTGTTAGAAGAAACAAAGAAATTTACCTTGCTTCAAACTGTGATCTTCCTTAACCTATTTTAAACGATAAAAATACCAATTTAATTTATTTAAGATTTATTTATCAATTTATAATTTATTTATTTAGATAATTCACCAATTTATCAATTGAAGATTTTTTAAAGTGACATATATTATCAAGTATTGCATTGCTAAAAATTCGTTTCATAAAAATCAGATTTAAATGCTTAGCTATTTAAACAGAAAATGTTGCATTGTTTCATGATATTCACTTAGTGCTGGTTGGTGTTCATATTTTCAGTGAGATTAATTAGAAAAAACATGGAGCTTTTTAATTCTCATCTTGATGAAAGATTAGACAATTTTTGCATTCATTGGATACTAACCCTATCCTCTTGAAAATGTCTTCACATAGATTTTTGAGCTATGCTTTTTTGGACATTTACTTCGATTTGCTTCTCTAGGTGAGTATTTTTGTCATAATTCTTGCTCCCAAAACAAGGGTCAATAGTTTTTTTCACTAACACCATGGTAGCCAACTTGTTTCTCATTGCATCTTTTCGTTTAAAATGGGCGCTATTCTCCTACAGCGACGGATTAGACTCGTCAGACGGTCTCTGAATGCGTAATGAGACGGAGAGAGACCGCTGGGGAAAAATACCACCATCCTTTCCACGCTCTTGCGTTGAGCCTCAGATAATTAATCGCCTTCATTTAATTAAAATACTCATTAAAAGATTTTATGGTAATCCCCTTTTTTTGCGCTCGAGCCACGTTTATTTTATTTTTATTGGGCAGTACTTCGCCCGTGAAACTTACAAATTGATTTACTTATATGAGCGATTCCTCCTCGGTGTGTTTAGTTGTGTATGTGTTGTTGAAGAGTTTACGGGCTACTACTTACTATATGTGGTGGGTGATACGTGAGAATTCAGTTTGGTTTATTTTGATAAAAACTGTATATTTTCCGCATAGCAAAACGTACCTTATTGGTTGGACTTGGTGAATATCTTCAGAACACGTTAATGGTTCTGCTCAACTTTTTTTTACCGAGGGTGTTCAAAGGATCGGCTGGGGTCAATTTTGTTAATGCTCACACGGACTCACTTCTCCCCCCAACCCCTTCTTCCACGTCTCCCCCGAATCTTTTCCATCCGGTGTCTTACCCCCAAGGCCCTCTCAAGAGAGCAACCACTCCGTTCCTCCACCGCCATTCTCCACTTCCGTGAGCAGCCATCATTTCCGAGATAACACCCTACCATTGCCCAGATTTCCCAATGAATCCCCATCCGCTTTTATTATTCCTGCTGCGTCCGAATATTCCAATCTTCCCTTTCTACTCCCTCTCTCTCTGTCCCTTTCCCTTTCGTTTTCCCCGTTACTCCTGTTTGCCACCTACCCTCATTCCTACCCTCTACTCTCCTTCGGAAGAATTTCTACTTTAGGTGACGGGTGGTGAGACGGAGGTGGGGACGAGTGGGTGTGGGGAGGTTTGTTGGAGAAAAGGCATCCCTAGGCTTATGCTTACAACTCCACGGTCGAAGTCTCTCCCTTGGGTATCCCTTCCAACTACATTATGTCCATCCGGCCTACCTACTCTCTCCGCCTCTCTTTCTCGCCCTTCTCTCTCTATCTCCTCCTATTCCTCCGTCTCTCTCCCCCTTTCCCAAATCCCGTCTCTTCCTCTCCCTTTGTGATGAAGGCGGAAGGCAAAAAGGGGTTAATCCTTGCCGACCCCTCCTGTCTCTTGCATACCCCCCTCCCTTTCCGCTTCCTTTGCGCTTCTCCCGCCATCGCTCGACACCTTTCTCATCTCTTCACTCAAAACTCTTCCTCATCTCTTCCGCCGCAGTGCTATTTCGGGCTGCTCGTCGTCGGGAGTGCGTTTGAAAAGTTTTTCGCACCGCCTACCCAGCTGCGTTATCTTTTCGCAGTCCTAAGTTTCCATTTTGAGTCCGCAGGGCCACCATTGCGGGATGCGTTTGCCAAAACGAAACGTTACGAGTGAAGGCAGTTGGTTTGTGTGCGTTCTACATTCACCATTGCCACATTCTGAGGGTATTTCGAAAATTTTCAAATTATTGGCCCTGAGATGCGTCAATGATTAGGTACACAAATTGAGAGGAGAATCATACGTTTTATCTGGAAAAAACTGAAAATTATAGGTGAAAGTAAAGATTCAAATTATTGACTTGCTTTTTCTCGCTAAGTTCTAATCCCGGTTTTCTGTTTTTCTCCATTCTCCCTTTGTAATTTGATTGCATTATTCAAGTAAAGCCGAAGAAAGGTAAATGGTAGGTAGGTATGTAAGTATTACCATGAGATTTTCTTAGGAATTTCTAATATCATACTCGACGAAGCCTCTGCAAGATATTTGAGAAACACCGCTTCGGGCTTCTCTGTAAATAGGCGTTTCACCTTTTCCTTTAGTCTTTTCAAGGTTTTTTTTGCCGTCGCCCTTTTAACACAGCTATTGGCTCACTCCGAAAGTCGTTTCACAGAGTCTGTGCCCACTTTCCATCCTCGGATGTAGCTTGAGAGTTTTTTAAAGTATTTGAAATTTTTAACTACCATTCTGCCAAATTAAGCACCTAGAAGTTGAGACAACCTTATACTCATTGTTTGTTAAAGAAGAATCTTCTATAGTTCAGTCATTTTGTCCGATATGAACACTAAAGGAAAGTAATTATTTCTTTTAAGCTGCACTTCCCCATTTTTGAGTAAGGGAACCTCCAATTTCGCTAACCCAAATTCTTGATAAATTTTTACATGTGATAATTATTTCTACACTCACATTTGGGATGGTGGTTATTATCAATATTAATTATACATATATTATATTTTCCATATTAAAATCTCTTCATGGCTCTGGATAATTGAAAATTATCTTCTTCGAAGCATTCATTGGGGATTAAATTTTGGATATTTTTTAGTATAACAGTAAACCTTACGTCATTTTAACCTGAAATTTCTCTGTACTTTTACTTTACACTTAGGCATAGGGTGCCTAGAAACACTGACGAGTTAAGGTAACTTGCTCATCTCTTGTATCTCCTCCTTCTCTCTCTGATTTCTGCTCCTTTCATCGCTCCATGTGTTTTGCCCTCCGGGATAGTATGGCCTCTTGATCGGCACTACCCCCCAGGGATGCTTCCAAGGGCTGAAGTGACCGCGGTAGGCGATGACCCTGGCCGCACCATTCTAAACTTGGCCTGCGGCAATTTTCCACTTCCGAGATCTCCCTAAGACTGCCCTCGATTTTATATGTCCCAGTGAGGTGAAGAGGAGGCAAAGAAATAAATCCTCTTGACCTCTGTTTACTCTTTCGCTCAAATTTATCATCTCTCTCACATGAAACTATCCTTTTTTAATTATTCTAGGTGTTGTGAACGTTGGTATCGTTTGACCCTCAAAGAAACACAGGTAGAGAGTATTAAATACCATTCAAGTGGCCGATATCTAATTTACTAGAGCCGATGCGGTTTCCGCTGTCTAAAGAGAATTTGATAAATATGAAGTTTGTTAATGAAATTTAGAGCTCAGAAACTATTCAATGGCTTAATATAATTAATTCATTTTTGTGAAATATCTCATTTTCCAAAATAATTAAGAACTTTGAAAGAGGTTTAGGAATTCATTACCCTCTAACAGGAACTCGCAAATAAAATTTCAACTCCTGATCTTTACACTTAATAAATAAAACAGTTTCTGGCGTAACTTGGTGGAAAATCTTCATACTGACTTTTAATAATCAAACCACTTTAACCACAAACCACTTTACTTTACACTTAGGTTTTTACACTTATAAAAAGTTATTTTGTAGATTTATGAATAGTTATGAAGATGCTATTGAGGGTGACCTATTTAAGAATTATTATTTAATGTCAAACCAGTTATCATGTATTCGAATTTTCCAAATTGAACTCTAATAAACGATACTAATCGCTACAAACATTATTATATAGGATGGTCGGCAAGTTGAAACAGTGGGTGATAGAATTGTCGACATTAAGTAACTTTATCATTTGAAATTTTCGATGTATATACATATTGTTCGTATATTACGTTAATTTTAATTTTCTAATAAATCTGCAATTTTGCACTGAAAATAATGTACGCTACATCAATCAATGCGATTAATTTTATGTTCGTGTATGAAAAACTTGGAATAGAAATAAAATTAATCTATTTTTGAAAGACATAGTTTCATTCGTTAATTAATTTGGATCATTTTGCACATACTGCAGAAGGCTGCATAGCCTTACCAATAGTGGATGATGAAAATACATTAAAAACTAAATACACCATAAGAATTATCACTTTTATCTTCGGCTTATATAATTATTCTTTTTACAATTTGAGAAAATATTCAACACCAGAGGTTTTTTTAAAACATACTTTAACAAAATTTAGTGAAATGGTGATCAGTTGTAAATTGACTCCATTCAGATTTCACGGTTGCAGATAGATATTTTAACATTGTTGATTGAATTTTTTTTATCTTTCGGTGTGGTTTTTCTATTTGGTTGGTCCGACATTTGCAGTGATTTCAGTCTTGTATCATTTGCCTCTAGCTCTTGAGTGTTAATCTACAAAAATGTTTATCATGTCGCCACCACACATACGACAATGGAAAATGTTTTAATTCTATAAATTTGGATATATTATATCATATTTCTGATAAAGGAATTGTGACTTTAAAACATTAAAACATTTTAAGGTGGAATCTGTTAATTTTATCATTTTATGTATTTCATTTACCCCCAATCGTACTATCTGCCTTTGAGCAAAGCACTTACACTTTTGAGCGATTTATTTTTGCGTTCACATTGGATGAACCGAAGTGTAATTCTTTTTGTTCAGAGATTTCTTGCTCCTCATACCTGATTATATCGCCCTAGTCCATTAACCTCACAAATTATTTGCGCAGGTAAACGATTTCTGCTGCGAAATCCAGAGCAGCGTTCCTATATTGCGTTCTCGAAACTCCCCCGATACCGTGTTTCGTAATTTTGTGCAACAATCCTTTTTATCCCTCCAGCAGTGTGGAGGCAATTAATTCTGATTCGCTCCAATAAACAGAGGAGTACAGCTCTGCTTTTAATTTTTCTCCCTGCGTTTGCATTCAGCTTTTCCCGCGATGCATTTTGCAAAGGGTGGAAACTCCAACGAATTCAGCCCATTCATTTAATGTTGCTTACTCTTTAGCAATAATTCACGTTTGTTTTGTAAAGATATTTCCCTTCCTTTTTATATTTAGAATTTTGAATCGAGAATAAAAGTTTTGGTGAAGTTTTCACAGATGGAACAAATCGCTGTCCGCCCATTATTAGTCATTATTGCGATCATCGTCATTTTTCTGGGTCCCAAGAAAAATTGACTACACCTCTCTTTCTTCCCAGCTCGGTTCTACTGCTTTACATCCTAATAGCACCTATATTTTCCGCCCATGTATATTTCATCTGAATCAGTACAAATCTCACCATCCGCCGGAAGGGTGTGTGAAAGGGCTTTAGGGACGCCAGTCAATTTGACCTGCGAATTTTTCATTTTTTTACCCACTGCAGACTTACCCCACGTTTCACTCTTTATTTCTCCCATAAAACTTTTTACCTCAATATCTCTCAATGTGTGCCCAGTATTTCTTTAGGAAATGGATTTTCTTAAGTCATTATTTTTTTAACATTATTTTCCTCTTTCAGGAATTGTATCCTCTTATTGCATATGTCTGAACAATTTGATTTTCGTTAAAAACTTCCATGAATGCACTTGAAGAACCAGATTCAAAGGCTGGAATTACTACCCGATCTGATTTTCCTATAGATTCATTTCCTTTTATAGAGTTTCAATTCTACATAATATTTTTCCTTAATTGTATACTTCTTCATGATTAACGACTTCATAGAATTAGATATTCTGAACTTGACGTCCTCCAAACTCTATCCATACCATTTTATGCTTCTAAATCTTCACCCATTCAAAGTTTTTTATTTGCTTTAGAATGTTATTTCAGTCGACGATGTTACAGGCTTATTTTAGTCCATTAATATCTCTTTTCATTGACTCTCGTCTTTCATTTGTCGATATCCTTTGAAAGAACGGAATTAGTCTTTTTTCTGTTCTTCCTGAAATCGAATTTGTATTTTGGTAGATTATCTTCATTTATTTCTACAATACTTAGGCTGAATTTTTAGTTATTATTTGCTTACAAGATGAATTTTCAATTAGAATAAGTTATCTGGTCATTTACACTCACAGCAATAGATGGCCCTAGATAGCGGTCTTGATTTTCGCTATCATACACCTTTGTACGACTGGATAAAAATTGCACTTGATGCTACATTATTCGCAATCGCGGGGATAAAACCATTATTTGCCACTTAAAGCATAAAACATGGAAGCGTGGATTTAAATCGTATAAACTACGAAGGTTTTTATTTTAGCAGGTGGCTTGGTGGTGTGCTACGGCGATAATCAGTGATCCAGAATTGAATCCAGGTTAAGTTATTTGTTTTTTTTTGGCGATAAATAACGAATTAGTTTTCTTTTAAATCCCTGATAGAATTAAATTTAATAAAAATGAGTAATATTTCAGTAGTTTCATTTACATTCAGTCTTCTTTATCGTCTAGAAATTCTTCAATTTCTTTGTACGTCGTTTTTCAGCTCTTGTGGTTTACCACTCGAGCGCCGTGGATGCGCGATTTCTCGACTACCTCTAAAATTTCCGACCGCTGCCGCCCTGAAACGACATGTTTTTGAAAAAAATACTGGATTTAACTGCGGTGCCTTTTGATGAGTTACTTTAATCGAAATAAATCACATTAACGAGTGGAGCCCTCTTCATACGACTGGATCGGATTTTGATGCATAAAAAACTACTATCGACTGCGACAATGAAAAAATAATTTTTAATGGCCTTCTTCAGTTATTTTCTTTTTCATTGAGAAAGTGAAGGAAATAGCAAATTTAGAATTGGAGAAAAGAAAAAGATCGGTAAAGGAAGTTCAAAAATGAACCGAAGGAAAAAAACGTAGGATCCTCGGAGAAGTCCGAAGGTCGAAAATCAAATTTCTGGGTCTTCCCGAGAGTGTCATTGATGATGAAATTTATATTATTTTCGAATTGAATCAGTTTTTAATATTAATTTTATGGTATTTTTTCCGAATTAGTATTATCATAGTTAAACTTTTTTAATGCATGTTTTAATTAATTCTGTCAGGAAGTTGTGACAAAAATTTTCAGTGCGATTTTCTTTCGAAAAAAATATTGGCCTCTTAAATTGTTTATGGTCCTATTCAGCTGTTTGGTTACCATCATGTACTCCGTGATCAGGCAGGACGTTAATTCGACGCGATGGTTTATCCGTACCACTAATACGTTTATGAAAAATACGTTACATATTTCATCCTTTGTGATAACATTGAAAATCACTTTCATGCCTAAATTTGAATCCCTTTTCGGAAAAACTAAAAGAATAACTTGGCCATATCTCGCCCCGTCATTGGTTTACGTATCGAGAAAAGGAGAGGTCGAAACATTTAAATTCCACAAAAAGACGAATTTAAAATCGCGGATGTCAGCAGACTTCTGAAGGATGAATGATAAATTAATCTAGGTGAGGGGATTTAATACTCTAAGGTAAAGTATGAATCCCTAGTTTCTCATTGAATTTAGATTTAATGCATTTCATGCTTGTAGCCTTTTGGGAAAATCTGCGAAATGGAACAGCGAGATCTAATTGCAAATAGGCACTACAGAACTCCTGGTTTTCGTGCTGGAGATTCTCCAGAGGATATCATTGGGTTCCTCTCGCAACGGTGCCCCCCGTGCGCTTGTTGTCGCCTGGCTTCCCCCTCACCTCGACACGTCTCTCGTCGATTATGCTGTACGACTTCCGTCCAATCCTCCCGGGGGTCATTCCAGATAACTAGTGACCCAATCCCTTCCCTCAGTCACGCATCAGTGTTCTAAAAACTTGATGAACTCCTCATGGTGGTACCTGGGGAATACTGGATGGGAGGCGGTTGGATTTTTCCATGATTGAGTCATTTTTACCTTTCCCTCAAATATTTGTGCTCTACCTTTTTAAATGCCCATTCATTGAGTTTCCTGTGTATGGAGAAGTTTTAAGCTGTAAATGCGTGGCCGAGTTTCATTATACGGCCGGGTTATTCTTCCAGAAATAAATTTACTCAAAATCCATCTTTGAATATAATAGTTTCACTACCTTCTTCTTCAGTAACTCAATTAGTTATTTCAATAGAATAATCCCGTGAAAGACAGTTATAAGCACCAATGAGTACATTTCAAATATGTGAGCAAACCAGAATTCCTTAGTAACTAGATAAAGATAGGACCTGTGTCCGCATAGTAATACAATTGGTATCTCGATGATTAAGTTCGTTTTTAAAAGCATTTGATATGTAAGTTCTGAGAAATGATAGACCATGAATTGGCCATGTCTACTTGATGCTGTGTCATAAAATCATCTGCGTTGTGATGAATATTTTTAAACCGAGATCTAATCAATCACAAGGTTCTTGGGGCATATTTTCTACCGAGCCAGCTACATTATTCCCATGACACTGATAAATTCCTGTCATACATTTCTTGCTCTTTTCGATTCACTAGCTTTCAGAACCACGAGTTTGTGGAACGCCTTCCTCTTGCATTTCTTTCTCGTTCTCCAACGGTGCATGTTTGGAGTGGGCAGGTCTCTCCCCTCGCAATTTCCATCGCCCCTTGATTTTACTTCCGTTTCCTCCGCCCACCAATCTTCCTTCCGAAAATATTGTAATATTTTTTTTTCAACTCCAGCATTTCATTCGATCGAGCTTTGCTCCAGCATCCTTTCCATAACGTATTTTTTCCCCTCTCTTTCCTTTTTAAAGCTTGCTAATCCATCTACCTTTCGGCCCATCTCTTAGCCATCCATTCTTTCCCTTAATCCATGGTGTACCCTCCCCCCTTAGATATACCCTGCCTTGCAGAGAAAAAAAGGGAAACCTTGGGACCCCTCTCGCCTCCCTGCATCCAGCTCCTGCTTCCCTCACCCCACCCTTTCCATGCTGCAGCTTCCTGCACCAGTGACTGCCAGTGGTGAACACGTACTGGAGATTTTTCTTTTTTTTGCTCGCTGTGACGGATTCGGTCTTCCGTATATCCCCGTCTGCTGCCTCACACCTTTGACCCAGTTTTTATCTTATCTCTCTTTTTTTTATTTTTCCCCGAGTAATTCCATTTTAATAGTGCCCAGGAAGAATATCTTCGTGCCGTGAGGTAGGTACGTGGTGATGAAAATCAGTGAAACTCTTGGAACTTCTCTGCGATACGCCTCGCGAGTCGTGTCCGGACGGAATATCTTGTGCTCCTCTTTTTCTCATTTCCTAACCCATCTCTAAGCTAATTATAACTTACTCTGAGGAATGAAATATCATGTTTGGTGAGCCTAATATCCTCTAAAAGCTCTCGGAGATGCTATTCCATAGTTAGATTCCTTTACGGTTATGCACTTAAGTAATTATTTTTTTTGGAAAATGTAATTTTTAATGTGTGAAGAAGCCCACAATTTATTTTATCCGTCAAGACCTCTCACCACGGATCCAATGGGGAACATTTTTTCTCGGCAACTATGATCTTGAGTTCACAGTGACCCAAGCATAAATAATTTCCTCCTACATTTTGCTGTTTTCTTATTGATTGGAGTAAGAGGTGGCTTTCCTTAAAAATTAAGTTTCTCGTAGCGTGGGGGTTCAGCTTCCATCAATTTCCTTGATAAACCGTACGCTATTTTTCTCCCAAGCTGCCTCGTCGTTGTAAATTACGTGTCAAATATCCTCGACTGAATGCATCGTTTGCAAGTTATATTTAACACTTCATTTAAGTATATTTGAGATGCTGTTTATCCCTTTCATCTTGACCTCTTCATTACTGCTGTCTTCAAAAATGTTTTATCGCCACTCTTATTACTGCTAGCATCACCACTTCTAGAGTCTCGCGACCTTCGCAGCTTCGAGGGGGCAAAAGAGAAAAAAATATATCCTCTCCATCTCCATCCTCCACAGGTGGAGCTAATGGGCTATCTCTGCTCCTCAGACGTACCCATTCCAATCCCCACCTCCTTCCACTTGTAACTTCTCTCAACGAGAAGACCTTCTCCAAAACCTCCTCCTCTGCATTTTTCCCGTCTCATAATATTCCTTCCTTGCTCCCCGGTCACGTCCTTGCTCCCTCCCTACGTTTTCAAATCTCTTTTACTAACTTAAGTACACACACGTCCTGGTCTCGGTTTCTTTGAAATCTCTTATTCGCCTTGAGATTAACTCCTCTTCTCCTAGTATGCTGTTCCTTTCTAATTTATTTATCAATTGTACTCTGTTTGAAATATTTTACGAGTACAATCTTGTTCGTTTAAAGCCATATCATTTTTGACTCTCCAGTACCTTATTTATCTTCATCTGTGATTTTCCTTGTCACAATTCCTTTAGGTCATAAATATATTTTATTTCAGATTAAAGGTAACCGTCACATGTGAGAATTAAAATTAATAGCTTTAATCTTTTGAAAAAAAAAACCAACAGTGAGGTTGACGTCAAAGATATGGGAAATTTTTACGCGGTCTTTAATGCAACTTCTTACTTTTTATTACTCATTCTTATACGGTATATTCTCACTTCATGATACATTCTTATTCCTTCTCACCTTTTTTATTTCCCTCCTGCCTTTTCTTTCGTATCTGCCTTCATCTCTTTCCGTCTTTCCTCACAACCCTCACCCCACCTTGCCTCCTCCGTCCGATCCACCGCACAGCCGTCTCAAGAGTTCAACCATTAATCTTTTTATTCCTGCCATCCATCCTCTCTTCTCCCTCGCTCTCTGCCCCCCGTTCCCTCCTTCATTTTCCGCCCTCTTAAACTCCCCCTTGTCCCTCCCACCGCCTCCGGGCGGGGCCAGGTTATAGCTCCCGTCCTCCTACTCCTCTAACCCCGAGCTCCTCCCTTCTATCCAGCCTTCCCTCCTCCTCCGCCCTTTCCATCCTTCCCTCCTCCTCCCACACTCCACCCCCGCCACCGTCCACCACTCAGCAACCCATAAGCAACTTCCCGTCTCCGTCCGTCCTACCTCCCAACCTTGATTCCTTATAGGCTCCCCGAATCCACTCGACGCCATCCATTCATGCGCCCTAGCCCGGTAACCACTCCTCGCCCACGCGTGACCGCGCTGTCCTATGGAGAGCGCCAAGCGCTTTATTTTCCACCCCGCCTTCGCCGCCTCTTTTTCACCGCCCTGCGTCCCCATTCTACTTCCGTTCACTCCCGATTCTTCCCGATCAGTTCAGCCCAGGTCCGGTCGTAAAAATATTTACTCTTTTCTCCATTTTGTGTTCACCTCCGTTGCGCCAAACCGTTTTCGGATACCTATTAAATTAGGTACCCTCCCTTTCGCTGCCTTTTTTATGTCGGGTTTGGTGCGTTATCTGCTTGGCGTTAGGTGCAGTGGGCTCTGCTTCGTTAAAATGGGTGCCATCCTCGGACTTGAGTGATTTAAAAGTACTCGGATAATTTCACAGCCTCACTTCATCCGTTTTGCGGATGCCGTTGTTACTATCTTTTCCCCAGATTTATTTACAGTTCGCTGAATTAATCTTTCTCATTTTTCTTTTTATTTTACAAACTACAGTTTCCAGGTTTTCACAACCTTAAGATTTATTTATATATTCAAGTTTAATCTTGTTTTGAATCATCACATTTAAATTATTATTATTGAAACAATTTTTCACCTCTCCAGAGGTGTACTGGGTTTTGTGAATAGTTTCATACCGGTAAAAATAAATTATATGTCTCCAAAAAATATTTCTTTCGACTTCTATTCCAGATATTTTACCTGTTTCGGGATTAACGGGAAATGTACAGTCTGCTAATTATCATTACTCATTGGTGTTTTGTACTGGTTCCATAAGTTTACTGTGATGGGCATAATTATGCTATTTGTCGATACTGCAGCGAGCCCATTAAGGAGATTAATCATAATATTAATCATGCATGATAACTGAATTTCCCCACCGTAATGAGCTGCAGTACACATCGCTATCCTTGCTATTTATCCCATTTTGTTTTCCTGTTGTTTGTGCTTTATTTGTCACCTCCTATATCATCAGCGATATATCCCTTTGACACTCCCATCTTCCCATTCTAGTCCCTCTTTCCATCCTTCGCCAAAAGACTTTTTCGTCGTCTATCTTCACCCCTTTCCATCCACGACCATTCTCATTCTTTCCCTTGTTTATTCGCTTCTAGGGCCCGCCCCGTTCTGCCACTCCGGGGACCCTACTCCCTCCCCCCGTATTTGTTTAACCCCTTGATCGTCACTTCCGACCTTTATCCCTGTCCCAACATCCCCTCCCTCCCATACGACCTCCTTATGCCTTCTAACCTCCTTTTATTCTCCCAAGCCGCTTCCTTTTATTCCCCGACATATGTTCCCAAGTCCCCACGGAGTCCGACTTTGTTCGTCCGTTCGTTCTCTCTCAGCCGGGTCTACCCCTCCGTTCCTTTTTACACCGCTCTCCACTATATGCACGCCCTCTTGCCCACCACCTGCTCCCCTCCTCTCCTCAAGTCCTCCAGTGCCTGCGTGGGTCGCTGCCGCCTACTCCTACCTCTCTCCCCCCGACCTCGGCTGGGATTTCATCCATTTCGCTCACCTTAGTCGTTTCGCACAGCTGGTTTCGTTCGATCGGATTCATATTTTATGAATAGGATTTTTTCGTGGGATTTCAACATCTCCCACAACCCTCTCCGCCGACGCCCTACTCCGTCGCGCCCATTTGAATTAAAAACAATGATCCCTGGAAAACCTCGCGACCCGCGCTTTTTGTCCTGCCGGAAGCTCGCCAATCAGGATGTTTTTACTTAAACAGATTCCCACCGGCTCCGATCTTCTGTTATGCCCCCATTCTACTTTTCCAGCGGAAATTCGGGAAGGATATCCCCGCATGGTGTTTTCTATCAATTTTTAAAAGCTGGAGCGGTTTATTTTCACAGTTTTAGCTTCATTTCTCTCTTTCATATTAGATGTTCAAGCGTGTTTATTAAATTTATCAGTACATATTTTGCTTTTCATTATATTTAATTTAATAATTAAACGCAGGCTGTGGTCATTTATGGTCTGATATTACCGTCAGAGAATTCCATAAGTGCCACTGACAGTGAACATTATTTTAATTTAATGTATCTAATGATAGGTGTATCAATCTATAAAATTAATTTAAATTATAATAATGAAGTGTATGAACTATAAAAGATCATTTTTACTGAAAGAATGGTACTAGTAGTGCTGAACTTGACGATAAATTTGAAGAATTAGTCAAGGAAAAAATTATTTAGCCACCTATGGTAGATGGCATTTTGGAAAAACTAACATCCTCCAAAAATGTGGTGATATACTGCAAAAATTTTATTCACTCGGTGAAAATTCTAACGCAGGCAACATGGTGTCTCTTTACGCAATATATGTTTTAGTTAGCTTTTTCAGTGAGCATATGAAATGGTCCATGTAAATATATATAAAAATTAATAATTAATATAATAGTCAGTTCAGACGAAACTATATACTTTCTTTTCATGCTCGCTTTTGGCTTTGGGGAATTAATTTACTTATTCTCCCTTTGAACACAATTAAACATATTTTTTCCATTGAAGTAATAAAGAAGGTGCCTACTTAACGATGATTCAGCTCACTTCCGATTACCTTAAGGTCTTACTACTGCCCATTAATATGAAGACTTAAAATCCAGTTAATCAGGAATCATTTTCTCATCCCCTAATTGGAATACTCTTGGACTTATCTTCTTCCATTCAGTTGAGATAATCCAATGGAGTGTTCGGCAAAGGCGCTCTTATGGAAGGAAATACAAATGTCGCTCACGAAGAGCCTTAATCATCTTTCCTGTTTTCTTATGGCCTTCTTATCTTCCTGGAATTCAAATAAAAAATTTTGAGATCCCGAGTGGCATCCAATTAGCGGATTTGTGGCGGAAATTTACGCCACGGGATTCCGTACGATGTGCTTCCGTTATTTGTTTCCTTCCATCCGAAGCAGCGACATGGGCGACGCCTCTCGCGAGTTCCGAGACCGGAACGCAGTATCCAGAGCGGAATGCGGTCTTATCGCACGACCCTTCCGCGTGGCCCACGAAGGCTCGGCAACCCATTTCTTCCCACCACCGTATTGTACCCTCTCCCCACACCCTGTCAACCACCCCACCCTGAACTCCTCCCATCTCTCTCTCTTTCGTTTCCCTTTAAGGTCTATCGTCCATTTCGGTGAGAACTGGAGCATGGACCACGGAAAATGCCATTTTCGTGCTTTATCCGAGCGATCTGTTCTCTCGAATATACGAGAGCATGGGTCTTATCTGAGCTGAACGTCGTCATTTCTCCTCGTTGCTGCCAAAAACGGA
Organism: Hetaerina titia; assembly: GCA_037158775.1. Classification (NCBI taxonomy): domain Eukaryota; kingdom Metazoa; phylum Arthropoda; class Insecta; order Odonata; family Calopterygidae; genus Hetaerina; species Hetaerina titia. Next base: position 87,341,814 of record CM073772.1, read on the forward strand.
GGGTGAGTTTGGTCCGCCTTCGACGGGAGGTTCACAACAACAAGTCTGTGGGACGGCGTGGGGTGACTCGTTGAATTTTATCGGACGATGCCTAATATGATTCTCAGCGCCCCGGCTCCTTCCCACCGTGTTAGGGGCATATCATCGTAAATTACCAGCCATACGTTACGTTGAGTTGTAATGGGACAAAGGAATTTCGCATTTGTCTGAGATACGACGGGGACGGAGAGAAAGTGTGGGGGAAGGGATTTAGTCGTCGTAGTTTTACATAGGACGTGACTACATGAGGTCATTGGATGTAGCGGGTTAATTTCAATTGCATTTGCCCAATGTGGTAGTTAGGTAGTATTAGCAGCTATGGGACCGCTTGAGGTTGTACGTCCAACCACACTATAAGGAAGAGGAAGGACCAGGCCGAAAACCTTTAAGTTCTGCCTTATGGAAATTAACCCGTCGGTGTTTCAACTAGTGCACAAGTGTCTGCTTGAATTCGATTACGTTTTAGGGAATATAGCTGCAGGGGCTGATGCATCACAAACGAAACGTAAATTGTGTCGTTATGGTTTCATTAATATGACTAAAGATTTGATTATTTATAAAATACTGCTCCAATATTAAATTGCGCCTTAAACTTTCAATTTCCTCTGCTTTAGATGTATCGTTTATGTATTGGATTGTATCATTATTGTGCTGATTTATGTTCATCAAAGATGTTGTGTCATCGTTCAACAATATTCGTTTTATTGTCGTGGAGTCAAATATGGTAATAAAAACTTTTTGTAAGCCCTAAACATCGATAGAATAACCCATATCTGTCTTAGCCTTAAAATAACATATTTGCGATCTATGACGTTTTGATGAATGTTACATTGAAATTTCGCAACTGAGTAAAAGTATTTTTAGCGAAATCATATTTTTAGCATTTCCTATTTTGACTGATTCTTTGCAGTGATCACCATTAGTTTGGGTTATCTATAAACTAGAAATATCTTTTGGAAGTTCTCTGAATACTCTTCCACTGTACTGTTATGTGCTGAAACACTTCCTCATTGTAAAATCGTATATTAATTCAAACGATTTATTTTTTCCATAAATTTCTATCCCCAAAAATTTAGCTTCAAATGGCGGCTCTATGCTTCCCTCTTGCGTATAGTATCTACTCGAAATTCTTCCTTCTAGCACGGCTTTCAAAATTTTCCTACGGCTGAAAATGTTTTCTGCATTCGTTGAATTAACCGATACAACTTGTTCTCCTCAAACACTACATCTGTCATTTTTTCCATTTTCCACTCTTTTCAGAATATGTTTCCATCAATCTTCACTCTTTCACATGTTAAAATTTCAGTTTACGTTCTCGGATTTTCCTCATAGGTCTCGGTATTACAAAAGGCCGACGTTCCATATCAAAATCGTCACTTATCTTTTCTTTATATCTGCACTCAAACTCCCTGCCATCATTTCCTCCTATTTTTGAATGTTTATTTTGCAAAACATAGAGGAGCAAACGAAAAAGTACTTCGAAGGGTGAAGAGAGAAACTTATGGAGGAAACAATAAAACGATGAAAACTAATTGGACCAATCCTAAGTCACGATAATATTATGCAGATCATAACTGAATGTTGCAATTAGGGAAATAGTTATAAAGAATGGCTAAGGATGAATTGATTAATGTAAAATGTCGGTCCAGGGAGCTATGAGGAGATGAATAGGTTGACTGTGAACACAATAGCTTGAAGAGTTGTTTGAAAACAAATTCTCGGTTTGAAAACGCGTATCGATTTGCAAACGGTCATGAAAACAGTTTGCAAACGCAAATTTTCTTCAACTGCACGTTTTACTTACTATGGTTTAATTTTTTTAAATATTTCTTTTATAATGCAAAGGTTATATATATCTTATCACTTCTCTCTCAGTCGCTTAACTAGCGTATCATATTTTTTTTTGTTCTCCGGAGATTTTTAAATATTACATCATGGATTTATCGTGTTATAAAACCTGGCGAACTCCTTGAGATTAGTAATTGAATATTAGTATCCATTTTTCTAGTCTTTATATTTTTAACAGGGCTTGGCGTAATCCGCTGGGTAAACATTTGAAGTCTCATTATTGAGTTCAAGTTAAAGAAGGCATAAAAAAGTAGTCGACTTAATCTCGTACTCTTGAACTGGACCCAGCGTATATTTTGTTCTCACAATGGATGGAGGTCCAGGTGTACGTGTTACAAGGGAAATACGCAAATGTGCTCATCCCATTGGCATACTAATGATTACTACCTGTTTACCTAAAGTCATTTATTGTAACTAACCATCCTTTTGTCGTCCACACCCCGTCAAGGTAAGCCCAGCATGAGAGAATTTGACGCTAAAATGCTTTTAACATTTCACCTTGGAATATTAATTGTCATAAAATTAGCATTTTGCGAATGTTATTTTTTTAGAAAGTGATTAAGTCTTAATTCAGCCAAAATTTAGGCATTTTTTCATACTGTTTTCATTAAACTCTTTCGTCCTCTTGTTCGTTTCGTTGGGTTATCAACCGTCGCCCTTTCCTAACTTTCTGTCTCAACCCTTACTCATATTTCCCTCCTGTTGTCGACGGAATTAGAGCTCGTTAAATATGCAACGCAGTGTGCTCTCCTCCACGTCCTCTCCTTCCCTTATCACGACCCGCGGACCCTCGTAACCTGGCATAAGCTTCCCTGTGGGAAGAGGAGGAATTTCGATCTGAATGTTGGGCGCAGCACCCATCTTTTTGTTTGGTAGAAAAGGATTACTCTATATTTCACGCGAAGGTTTCGCTGGGATTGTTGATTACCGTTTGAACTAGTGAGCATTTGTATCGCGACTCATGCCTATACATTTTGTCCGATTTCAGGAAAGTTCTTTGGACGAAACAGAGCGGAAATAGGTTACCTTTCAACCGTTGAAAAATTCGAATGCTTCTCAAAACGCTACATCAGTGGATTCAAAAACAGAAAGGCATATGCACTTTGAAACACCGTACTGAAAAGAAGAGATTTTTTTATACGTATCTATTTGAAAATGGTACGAATCAATGGAATTCGTGACATTTCCTTCGATTTTAATTCAGTGCAACCATCAGTTTTGTTAAAAACGTATTTGCCGACTCCTCCTCTTTCGTGTTCGTACTAAATGCCATCCATACTTAGTTCAGCCATTCTGACCACGTGAAATAACCATTTATCCCACAAGCTGGACGTCCCAAAGACCCCGGTATTAACTTTAATGCCATTCTCCCACCTGCCCCTTCCTTCCTGGAAACAATTTCAACTTCGCCACTGGTTGATCCATTCCCAATCCATTCCGATGAACGGCTCGCGACCTACTTGTGCAAAGTATTGCCTTAACCTTGCGCATTATGCCCTCTCCCTTAATCGCATGCATGCATCCTCAGCAAGAGTATATGTATGTGTGTGTGTGGATATGTGTTTAGGTCGACCTAGTTTCGTTGCAGAAATCATTAAAACCCGCACGAATCGTATTCACCCTAAGATGTATTCCCCTATTCCATTCTCTCTCGTCGTTGTTTGACTATTATTTCTCTATTTCAACTCCAGGCGTGAATGGCTCAGGAAAAATCAAATTCACTAAAGTTTGAATGCGCGGGAATAGGACGGCGGTTTTCTTCTTTGCCGTATCCATGTGTGCATGACCATCGACTAGCTCTATCACGACTCACCTTTTTATTCATCGTCGGTAATGTCGTCCGCGATTGGCGTGCTTCCACCTCGCTATTTGGATCCATAATGAGGTGACGCCAAACTATTATTCCGATTATCTCCTATAATTTATTTCTTGTTTCTATGCTCGTCATATAAGGTCCCTATAACGTCATGTGCAGATAACTTATTGAAATTGTTTCTTAAGAATATTTTTCTTTAATTAGCTGACGCCATGAACATTTTTGTCTCTTGATAGTTTTTTAAGGGCGTCTGAGGAAACATCATACCAGGCGTGGTGTCCGCGTGGTCTGCTTGTGGAGTGACGAATGATAACTTCTATGCAGCGTGATATTTCTCATCTTATGTTTATTTCATGAGAGAACAGCATGTCAATGATGGCAGTTGTGACTCAAAAAAAATACAGGTTGGGAGTGAAAATAAGTGATAGCGCTCAGCCTTGGAGACCATTACGACGTAAAAAAACAGTTAAATGTGATACTCCACCATTTCTCGTTCTTTTTTCATATAACATCCAGATAGATACCTGCCACATCCATCCTTCTTTGATATGTATTAGAATGTCGCTATTTCCTTCTCTTTTGGATAACCCCTAGGCGATACAACAAAAATCTCAATCGATAAAATTAGTATCTATTCACATTATAATTGAATATAAGGATTAGATTATGTTGAAGTTTAGTTTTAAATACCTTGATGGAATATATTGTCTATATTCACTTTAAAAATAAGGAATTTCCGGAGTAATTTTCGAGCTTCATCCTGATTTTTTGCTTTATTCTAGTGCTTTTTGATTACATGTTAGCAACCTTTGAAGTATTTCCTTGAGGAAATTAAGCGCAAATACCCCATTAATGTGATTTCACTCCTTTTCAAACACAATAGTATCCCTCCAAATCCTTTATATTGACGGAATGTTTTGATTTTCGTATTGCATTCATAAGCCATACCCATGACCGTTCACACCTTGCCGCCACCTTTATTCAATCCTCGAGCCTTCCATTCCAAATCCCTTTGCCCTCTCCGCTCCTGAATCTTCACTCCCTCACCATTTTTATCAAGTTTCCCCAGACCCAGCGGCAGCCTCGAGGCCCACAAACTTACACACGCATTCTTCCATCAACTGCCATTCCCAGTCTTGACCTTTTTTTCCCCTTTCATCCGATCTTAAATCAGCAGTAGCTCCCCTTTCGTTCCCGCTCCCTTAACCTCCTTTTTCTCTTCTCTCCCTTTCCATTTCATCTCCCCGCCCCAACCACTCGACGCGGCACCTTCCCCCGCCTATTCCCCTCTATTCCTCCTTTTTCGTCCTCTCCTCATCCCGTTTCTCTACTTCGAGCGTTTTTAGAAGATGAGAGAGGCCATCTAAAGAGGTCCACATGAAGGATGAGGGAGATAGGGGTGGGAATACGGTGGGTCTCGTGGGGTAAGAAGCGATTATAAAGTGCGTCAACATGGTTGAGCTGAGAGACGAAAGTTGACGGAGGTGGACACGAAGGAATAGGTCAGGAGGCTCACTGTAAGACTTGCGTAAGGTTGGCGATGATTTCGAGTAAAGAAGAAAGAGAAGGAATGCACAAAGTTTTAGAAGTATTGCGAGTAAGGTGCTATTTTTTATATTTAATTTAAGTAGGCGATATTTTCTTAAAACAGCCTAGAAATAATTGCAGGGTTGTTCGTGTTTCATCATCCCATCTTAAGCTATTAATATTTACGTATACTTATGAATAAACCGATACCTTGACTTTCCTTTAATGCATAACATATGTGCAAAACCTTGAATATTTTTACCGAGAAATTTAGTACAGAAAATCAGTGCATCTTTTATAATTTGTCTTTTTTGAGCCTTGGGCAACAATTACACGCTTAACATAATGAGTTTTTAAAGGTATTGTACCTTGATATTTTTTTTAATTTGTCTTTAGTAAATCACATCATAAGTAGAGAACATAATGCTCAATATTCTTATTATTAGGTAATCCACAGGTTAAAGTAGGTTTACGGATGGACACAACTACCAAATAAATATCTTGTTTATTCTAAAAAAAGTAACGCAAAATCTTACTCTACAACAAGCCCCTCTTCATCTCCGTATGCCCTCTTCCCCCCTTCATCCCGTCCAACATCCCTATTCTATTCCTTCCCCTTCCTCGGTTGCCGAACATTCTCCCCTCTATCACAGTCTTCTACATCCCACTGCCCATCAATAGGCCCTTCATCCATTTTTTCTGCCTCTTTATGATCTCTCCCAACAAACCCCTCCCCTCGCCCACCATATCTAGCACTTCCTCGTTTTTTTTTTCCTTTTGGTCCATTACACTTTCTCTATCCTTCACCGCACCCACATTTCAAAAACCTCCAATCTACGGCTATCATCCTGCTTCAATGACCGTATTTCCGCGCCGTATAGAACTCAACTCCATGTCAAAGTTTTGACGAGCCTTTTCTTAACATCCTTACTCAACGTCCTTGTCCTTCCACCTTTTCTTTTCCTCCTTGTGAAAACCTCTATGCCTAGCGCAATTCTTCTCCTTGCGTCCCTACTACTTTGACCATCGTGGTATTATTATTATTAGGTAATCTACCGGTTAAGGTAGTTTTCTTTGGATGGACACAACTATCAAATAAATATTTTGTAACTCCAAACAAAACCCAATCCAGCAACCTACTCTACATCACATTATGATATATATTTCGAAAATTTTCTGTTCGTAAGAATCGACGGCATGATAACTTACATTTGAAATAAGCGGCTTCCACTTTTACTTCGAATACTTCTCGGAATTTACCCAAGCGCTTTTAATGCAGATATGCAAGCCGAAGAATATTTTACGTCAAAGCATTTTATTTCTTTTGATCTTCTCAGGTTTTAAACGCCTCAATGACGCTTTGGCGTTTATGGTTTGTTTTATTTATTTATATATGGTTATTTTATATATTATTTTTATGTATTTTATATGTGGTTATTTTATATATTATGAATAGTTCGGTCATTAATTAGTCCAAATTCTGATCTAATCCAAGGATTTTTCCAAAATCGAGGAGGTTTAATAAATTGGATTAGAGTAGACAGAATTAAAACCACTCAGTTCTTCCAACGAATTTTAGGCCAGCGAGATTTTGGTCTCACCTTTTTCTTTTATACTACTTGCGTTATTAAGTAGCTTTCATAACCAATAAGTTTTTGTTGATTTAGGTGAGTAAAACCCTCTTCTTTCCATTTCCGAAGTTCTATCGAATTCACAAAGAAGGATGGACACCCTAGTTACTTTCTCGCATGCGTTTTATCCTTCAATCTGTATGAAAGTATGAAAAACGTTTATCGTCAAGGTCTATAATCAAGATCAGGGGGTGAGAGGGAAGCGGGAGCAGTCTGAAGAGAAAATATCACTTCTTTTCTCACTTCAATTTTTTTCCTTTTTTGAGAGTATTTTTTTCCCATCCTCGAAAACCTTACAAAGGCGGGAAAAACGCCTTGGGGAGAATGAAAGGCGGTCGGACAAAAGGTTTCTTATTCGGGTCTTTCGTGACGCTGGATAGGTAAGAGGCGGGGTGAAGAGCACGGAGTTAGAAAAAGTTGGCGTAATAGGAATTGAGAATAAAGTGGAAAAAGATAGGTTGGTTGGGGTAGAAGAATAGGAAAAAGCAATGGCGAGAAATAGAGATCGAGAGGCAAAAGAACGATAGCTGGGGGTTACGGCGATGAACGAAGAGGAAAAGGAAAGGGCGTGCACTAGGAAAAACGGGCGGAACAAGGATCGCTCAGGCGAAATTGTGGTTTCCTGGAACTGTACTTTCAATGGATAAGGATATAAAATGACGAGGAAGAGCGATTTTGGGGGGGGGGGTGAGGTGGTGCAGGCGACGCAAAGAACTAATTGGGGCATCAGCATGGAAAGATGTGAACTTTATGATGTTCACGTAGGAAGGGTAGGATGGAATAGAGGATAGTGACGGTATCTGAGGAGTAGGAGACTGGGAGGAGGAGGGAGGGTCAGCGCGTTTGCAGCAAGGGATGTGGCGACCGGATCAAAGGCGGTAGCATTCCCACTAATGTAACTAGGTGGGTGGAGAGATGAGAAGAATTATTGGAAGTGAGGGAGAGTGGGGAATCATTGAAATGCGGCCCTCTATTCACCAAATGGTATTCCGTTCACCTTCAGCATCCTCCTCCCATGTAAACTCTGGTTATGACGTTCTCTTATATTCACTCTCTAATCTTGAACTCTGTCTTTATCCTCATTTCTCTACGTTTTAAGCTTCTATTCATGGTATTTTTTGATCCAATCGCGTTCTTGTATTTTCCATTTCCTCTTACTTTTCTGAGATGGAGAGACATTTTTTTATGTTATGACTCTCACTTGCGTTATATTTTTGAAAGTTTTAAAAACCTCCGCCTCATACCTTATTATCGAAAAGAGAAACATCAGAAACTTTTTCAAGCGCTCCTCCTGATTGATCTTTGACTTTAATGCAATGATCTACTCGTATCTATCCATATTCATCCACTTTTATGATTTAATGCCTTTCACATGTTGAAATAATACGTATTCAATGCACATAATCTTTAAAATGAATGCCACAGTTGGGAATAAATATGAGTGAAATGTTTAGCTTGTATCGTTTTCTTAATGTTGCGGGTGTGTTCTCGGATCATCGTATAAATTAGTTGCATTTCTGTTAGGTCATTGCAAGTCAACAGCTGACAAGATTACCCCTGTATTTAAAACGCTTATTACACAGCTGTCACTTCGTGGGTTTTAGCCGTGCCTGTGGTATGGTTAACTCACGGGTTTTAACCACTTCGTGGGAAACTGGAAAGTATTCAAACTAAATATCTGAGGAATTAGAAATGTGTCAATCCGACTGGATAATATGTTACACGCAAATATAATAAATTAAAGCTTTGGTGGGAGGTTTTTCAGGGAGACTGTAGGGAATGCACCTAATACACATATACGTGTACATATGAGTAAATCGTACTAGCCAAAAATCGGTCCTAGTGATATCCGTTCTGTTATTTTCTTTGTAAGTGAATTGTTTTTATGATAGAGATTTTGAAGTGTGTAAATGAACATTTGAAATTTATTACTCATTTCATTTGGTTGTGTACTAAAATTTTCTCATAAATTTAGATACTAAAACGATCCAAATATAGGTATTGCAACCTCCGGTCGGGGTTTTGATATATAGTATGCAGGGTGGTTACTAGATGTATGATTATGTAATTAATAAGTTCCCTTTTTCCGTCTTTTCATAAAAATTGAAATCTTGCAATAGTTGAAAGAACGTACTATTAAAAAAAATTATAAGGCTCTCAATTACTGAAAACTACTCAGTAGCAACGCCGGAGCTAATATATTAATGTAATTTGGAAGATAAGCTAATTTTCCGATTTCAATACTAATCACTTGATCTTAAATTTGTCAATATAATTTCACCGATAAATAATATAGAATGTTTTAATATATAAATTACTTTTTATCACGTTAATATCTTATGATACTAATTTCCTTTATCCATATGCCCATTTCAATAGCTATCAATTTAGTAAACGGTCTTGTCTATTGGTCATTGGTAAATTTTAGAACGAATACTTGTTTTAAATTCGTTTTATCTCTGGTTTTCCTATGGATATAGTATCGCATTCTAGAAGAAATGGCTACAGAAATATAAATATATATTATAATAACTTTTAGAGAAGTAATGTGGGCGTTGAAACTATGAAATCATGTAATGCTTAGTCTTCTGTTGACAAAATCCTGGTAATTTACAGTCGTCTCATTTCAAACATTTGACGTTCAATTTAATTCTGAATCCTACGTATTGTTTTGCTACTCTCCCGCTCAATCTCTTCCCGCATTACAAATGGATTTTATTCTGACCGTTTTGAAGTAGTCTTCCAAGCTGGCCGTCCTAGAGTATCGTCTGGAATTTCTTTAGCATTTCGTGTGCAAGCAGTCGATAAGTGCACGTAAGAAACTCACGATGTCGCTCGACGGACCCTGTTCTTGTGGCCAGGGAATCCGGACCACGAAAAAGATATAAGGTGTTCTATTTATTTTTTAGTCGTGATTTCCCCAGAGTGGAATGGAAGCTCTCAAAAAATGGTCTCCCTCCCTACCTACCGTATCCTTCTCATACACGGCAATAGTCGTGTAGTTTTCAATTGTAGAACGACGAATATCTGTGTACATCCTTTGAAGGGTTTAGCGTTTAGTACTACAAAGGGGCTTCCACGGAGCCTGACCCGGTTCTTGTTCCGATTTTGGTGAGATATGCAAAATTTTCTGAGGTTAAATTTCCTTCGCCCGGTCTCATCACCTGGCGCCTCGATAGTAGAGGTGGAAAAATGAGCTTTTAAGACCTGGATATTCAAAGGTACAGAAAGATGGTTTTCAGTAACAAGTGGTAATTTTTAAAATGCTATGTTGAAAATAGCTTAGGTGACTGCTGAGAATTATTGTTACTTGAAATTCAGTGATTGAATGTACCTTAATCGATAATTAATATATCTCCTTATCGAAAATTAACAATAGTACGTACACAAAAAACTCATATCGACAGGAAGATATAATGACATACTTTTGCACATTCGCTTGCATTCTAGGTGACTTATTCCATATTTTTTATTTTTTCTTCTCATTTACTTTACAGAATTATTATAAATTGGCGTACGGAATACATTAAATTAATGTCATATATGATTCATATGTAAGAGCTGATCTATTTATCAATAATGTGTAATAAATTCAAAATAAATAAACATAATGTAATACTATAAGAACGAACTATGCATATGTGAATAGAGAGGCTGGAGGTCTATAAAACAATTCTAGGATGAAAAACTCAATATATGATGAAAATTATCACTAGTTTAAAATTAAGGAAAGGGATAAAATTTTCCCCTTAATAAGATATAATATTTAATTTATAATAATATTTATAAAAGCTCCTAAAATAATAATACTAACAAATTGCCAAGTGAACTACTTTAGCTTTGAAAGTAATTTCAATCTATCAAGCTTATAATTTCATTCTCTTTTTATTTTCAGGTAAGTGTCTTTCTTTTCCTGCCTCTCCTGCAGTAAGATATACTATGAAACGTAATATTGTAAGTACAGAAAAACCTCATTTGCTACGGAATAAATTAAACTAAAAAGTTGAAGATTTTGTGAAATTTATATTTAGCAATCTGGAATCAGGAATTGTCTTGAGTTAATGCTTAGATTTTTTAAAGATAAAATTATTTCCCATTGAAATGTCAATTTCCATGGAAATGTATGGCATTCCAGCCAGCACCTAGTAATTTATTTCGAACCACCTCGCTTGAGTTCCAACTTCTGTGCTTTGCTCGGGAAAAATAATTCGATCGAATTTAATCCCGACGTCGTTTGTCTGCATTCAAGGTATTAATCTAAAAGGTTGCGTGGAATATTCATTTCTGCCTGAAATAGAAATCTCTAATTTAATCTATTTAATTTATGCGGAAGCGGAAAAATTGTTCAAAAACCCTTTTTTTGGGAAAATTGGCCTCTTTTCCAATTTTTCCGTCCCTGCCTTTTTTTTCTCTCATTGATTCCTGAGTTCTTGCCATTTTACATAATGGAGGAGACAGCATAAATCAAATGGGGTGGTACGCTTTGACAATGCATGCAAAACTGTTTTAATTCTAATTCCTTCCCGTCACCATTATTTTAACTCGTCCTGCTTTGATCATTCCTAGAAATGATGACTTCTTCAATCCTTTAGGCGACGACAGATATGCATCTCCTTTTAGCTTTACTGCTACTTCATGAATATTCAGACTTATGAGCGAATCAGTTGCGATCTGTTGAGTTTTAAAATGACGGAATAACTTTTTTAAGGAACTAAAAGTTTACTTGGCCGTGAATTTCTATATTTATTATTGTAGAAGAATACTCGGTGACAATAATGAGTTTTACCATTAAAATCTACAGTAATCCAACGATCTGAGATTTTTGTAGAAGTCTCCGTAGAGAAAATTTTGGGAAGCAGAATTTTGTTTCCACGCATATATGTATAACATGATCTTTAAAAATGAACATTAAATTTTAAAGTCACATCAATCATTACTATTAAAAAATTTGAAATTCCTAAATTCTATTATCCATGAGCTTTGCGGCGTCAACTATACGTTCAAACAAATATCATTCTCATCATGATGATGTAGGTGACGAATTCACTCTAATTATTTTCGTTCAAGTTGACAGCACGGATGTTAACAGGTTTTTCCTTTTATTTATTTCAAATGTGCATGTTGCAAAAATAATGGATGAAAATGCTTACTCGAGTGAGCAGACGTTGTTACTATTCTTGTTGAAAAGAAAAATTATTATCATTCCCCTTGGCCGTTGCTAGTGCTCTCATCGGCCTCGAAATATACACGTAGGCGCGGAAGAAGTCCATCTGTAATGAGGGAGAATCTGTTTACTCGGGAGAAACGCTTGAAAGCAAGAAGTAATAAGGTTCCAGCATGTTGGGGCGGGGCGGGTTCTCGAAGCTCCTTTCTTCGGAAAGGAAAAAAAAAGTTGTTTTCTCCTCCAAGGCTACCGTTGATGTACCCAACTTCGTAACGCTGCATTCCTTTTGTCGGCGACCGTTTCTCGTCCTCTCTCCTGGCACCATCGCCCACCCGATCGATTCGCCACGCACCCGCACCCAGCGGCGCAATCTGAAACTCCCGCGGCGCCCCCTTCTCTCTGGCGTTCAGCTGACAACTGTCCGTCCCTCTCTCTTGCACCGTTGAACCCGCCCCCCGAATCCTAGCCTTCTTTTAAATGTTACATTGTTTTCATTTTTTAGTTCAACTTCCAAGTTTCAAGATTAAATTTGCGGCATTCGAGCCGAAGTATTATGTGTTTGTTCATTTCCCCTCCCGCCCCAGTTGTTTTTTTTACAAAGATTTCGAAGTTTCTAAGATTCAGGTATCGTGAAAGAGAGGAGTTTTATTGGAATTGTACTCCTGTACGATAATCCTGTATAAATATTTTTCCGCAGTTAAGAAACGAAGGAATGGAAATGTCTTTATTCCAGGTTACGACTTATTTTATTACTCGTGACATGTATACTTTGTTTGAAGGTCTGCAAAATCTGTTTTGTAATTCTATTTCTCAATAAAATGTTCCCTTGGAATCTAGAAGAGAAAATCTCATTTTTAAAAATCAATATTTTAATTTTTTTTTCTCTAACTTAATGGAATCTAAATATTAAAAAAAAACAAGTTTAGAGAACCGTACAAATACATCTTTTCATCCCATACTTTTTAATTTTGATAATTGCGTTTACCCTCTTTAAAAATACCCAACTTTTTAATATCATCAATTTGCCTCAGTTTCATGATTCACCTACCATAACTTCTCTATAATGGGAAGTAATCATTTTTCTAAAGAAGTGTGAAGAATGTCTCGCAACATTCATGGCTGTAAACCTAACAAAATGTGTTCCATGAAATCCATGTAAAAATAGAATTGTATAATTTTTATTTCCCTAATTTTCTCTCAAAACCAATTTGTTAAATTTGTGTCATTTCTCTTTTGATCACTCAGATATCGCTGTATTTTCATTTCGCATTATGATATCTCTATATTTTTATATCATAAAGGAAAATTCCCTTCGTCAAAAAGTCCACCTTTTTCCACCTTTGCACTCCTCCCTCGGTCTTCTTTAATTCTTAATCAGCTCAACATGCTTTTCTCCATCCCTACGAGGCGACCCTATCTCGTTCTTTCTCTTTCACGTGGACCTTTCTGTATCCATTAATTCTCATTTGTTTACACTTTTCTGTACTTTTTCTTTACTCTTAGGGTGGTCTAAAATATTTTCTCAGAAAATTCAAAGCAACCTGGCATTAAGACTCATGCATGCTTATTCTTAACCTTATTTACCCTCTCATTTTTTAGTTTGTATTCTAAAATCTCGTTTTAGAAAAAAAAACATTTTCAGGGCTTTTTTCAGTTACAAAATATTTATTTGATAGTTGTGTCCATCCAAAGACCTACCGTCACTGGTAGATTCCCTAATAATAATTCACTTCCGTTTAAAATGAATACACTTTGTAACTTCCACACGATTTTTATTCGTACTACCGGTTTCAACGCTTCGGCGTCATCATCAGGCCGAAGCATTGAAACCGGTAGTACGAATAAAAATCGTGTGGAAGTTACAAAGTGTATTCATTTTAAACGAAAATGAACCTCCACAAAGTTGAGCCTGAAACCATAGAATTCAATAATTCAATTGTCATGAAGGCATATGATTCAGTAATTTCTTTTTTTGAGGGTTTATATTACACTGCCCGAAATATAAGTTACTCATCTTAGCGCATATTCAACTGAGGCATCGGAGATGTAAGCTTCAGGTTCTTGTTAAGCATGGATTTTGCCAAAAGAATAGAAAGACTTCTTATCATTCCTGAATTACCATTAATTGAGTGTGCACTCTACCATATGCTGCACTATTGATTAAATGCTCGGTAAAATTGTGATTTTTTTTAATAGCAAACATTTTTCAGTGGTGAACATTGTGACAATTCATCAAATTTTTATCGGGAGGACAAATTTTTATCATTATTCTTTTGAACCAATCAGTTGTCCTGGCGAGTGATAACCTCATTTACCTTTCGTTTGATATCTCCTTTATCTCATCGAAAAATCACGTTAATATTAATATTTTTCCACTGAGTTTTGGGGAATTTCCCACCAATTTTAATGTAACCCAGGTATCCATTTTATTTGCTATTGCCAACTATTAAACCTATTATAAGAACGGAAATAACCTCCGCAGTCGAACGATCCACGCTAGCGAATTTGAAGACATCCAAACTAAACAGTCATTCATTTAAAATAAAGTTTTTTATTTAGATTATGTATTTTATCTAGGGCTACTAGTCTACGACTACGTATGAGAGGGTGAAATTTTGCATAATTTAATGTTTAGTTTCTATTTTTATAGCATAAATTGCAATGGAATGTTATTCCTGGATAACTCTACGATACACCATGTCATATTGCAAAGGTAATAACTTAGTGTATCTAATCTTGTATCATAGATCAAAATGTAAAGTTTTACGTTAATTTTCTATGGCGTTGAACGCCTAAGAGATGGATAATTTATGCCACTGTTAGATCACATTCAATCATATTCAAAATTTTAAAATTCTGTATTGTCTCTTTGAGTTGGTTATTTACGCGAATTCATTGTCAATAATTACGCCTTTCACTTTTTCCTTTTTGTAGGAGCACTTTTAACCTCATAAACTAACTTTGTTTTAATCTTGTGTGTTGTAAAATTTCATTACTCCCAAAATGTCCTAATGTTGGGTATGCTCTGGACATGAGGGAAGTTATTCTCAATTCTTCGCCTACTTAAATGCTAAACAAATCGCTATCCGCTAGGTGGCATGTAATTTCCTAGCGTCCAGTTTACTCTGTACTTCATGAAAATTTGCATGAATTGAGAATAGATTATTATATTTATCTCTTGCTACGCTATCATAGTTTTATTTTTACTTCAAATCAAGCGAAAATTTTTTCATTATGTCACCAATTTCGTGATTGGGTTTTCTTTTACTAGATCCTCTTAATGCCAGCACTGGTGAGCCCAATTAAGGATGAAATATATGTGTTAATGTGTGCAGAAAATTTCAATTGCTATTCCTCTAATGGTAATCTGCAATGTATTCTTCCGTGTACCACAGCACTACTAAACTTTAAAACAACTTCCTTTGCAACAATTTATGTGAAGTTATTGAAATAATAAACCGAGAATGGCGTATTAGATGCCAGGCCTTTTGGGTGCGACAAGGTACCATTGCAAGCCAAGTACTTCCGGGAAACGAGCCAAGTGATATATCTTTCGACCAATACTTTTTGTTCTCGTTGCTGTGCTCCGTTCGTGTATGGCAATTAACGCAACTGGAAACCATAAACCCTTTAACTGACCTAATCCCCATAATCCGTGAACAAGTCGTTACCTCTTGCAATAAAGCCGTACGCAATGATGTTTCTTTTAGCCAAATCCCGTGTTTGCCGTGGATGAACTTTTCGTGGAGCGCCGCTATCGCTTTGGATTCTTATTGCAATAACTGATACCTATTCGGCTATTCTTTGAAAGTGAATATAGTTTATTGTATAAGATTTATTTCAAGTTATATATAAGTGTGTAGTCATTCACACTATCACATTCCACTCCTTGATTGTAAGTACTATCTAATATAAAGTGAAAAGGAGGAACAGATCGGTGACAAATTTCAACAATGTTAATTAAAATTATAGTTGACAAAATGAACGAAATATTCACTTGGCCTTACGTGGGGATTGGATGAAATTAATGTTACGCCTACGATCACCTCTCTAGCAATCAACAAGCACGAGAACTACGTACTTATAATTCTTCACGGGAGCATACATGTAATTCCCCTCGATTAGTAGTACTCACATTAGTATTTTTGTCGTGGAAACATTGAAAATATTTGGTGATTTTACTTTTAACGTTTTAATACTAGCAAATACTTTACCTATTCTCTTCTTATTTTGAGACCCCATTAATTAAAGAAAGTAATTGTATGATTAATCCATTAGGAACTTATTCCATTGCTTGAAAATATGCTTGACGTATTGTCCGCCTCGTTGTAGGAAAATATTGTATACCAAAATCATCCTCTTCATTTTATGACGAGTTTCTCCAAGTTTGTTATTTCGCCTCCTCGTCTCAAATTTTGAAAACAGTTACCCTTATGTGTAATACCGTCTAAATACACTGGAAACTCGTAAAAAACACCACTTAAGAAAAAATGTACCATTTCTTAATGTAGCGTTGGAGATACTATATTTTAAATTATTTCTCATGTGATTGCCACAGAAAAATTCCACTCAACCCCCAACCACCAGTTTCTTCTTCTCCCATCCCCCCCTTAGGATGGAAGAAAAGGCTGGAAGAGATTAGAACGAAAATATTTTATCTGACTGTTCTCAGGCTTATATTTTTGCCAGGAGGACATTTTCAAAATTCTTTAAGATACCATCTTATCTTAACTCAAGCTGTCTAGAATTTTCCCCACCCCAAAATGCATCGTCAGAGCCACTGTAGGCATCCATCTAGCATCCCGGGCACTGCGCTCTCCTTCTCTCGTGTCATAACTTTTTCCTCGTAACATTCTGAACATGTCCTGTCAGCACTTTAGTGTTGCATAAGACTAGAAATCTGGGACTCGCTTCGTTCGTAAGCATTCAAAAATGAGATATCCTTCGCCGTTCCCGATCCCATTCGCGTTAAAGGGTCTCTCTTCCCCAATCCGTGGCAGGGCACGAACCCGAAGCAAAAACAGCGATAAAATGTCGAGATCATAAGAAGACGGCAAGAAACCTACTCTTGAACGCGTGAAAGGTTTTTCGGTGTACGCAGTGCCTTTCCTCAGCATCACCAAAGGAAGGTTCAACAAATTATTTCGCCTGCAGCATCCTACTCATCATTTTCCAGCTTCTTGCTACCGTCTGCATAATGAGAGCATGACGAAACTATCTCGAAATAGTACTGACGTCAGTGATGGAGATATTCTTTAACATTACAATACTTCTCTTAATCTTCATAATAACAGGAGGCCCTTAATTACTCGCGAAAGCGGATTTCAGTTCTTACTTTAGATAAATGTTTTCAATAATGAGGAACTCTAAAAAGGATATGAGCTTTGTATATTTCTTCCCAGTCCTTTAGCCTTCAAATGTACTTGCATTATTATTGACAGATTTCTTATCCTCCCGTAACACTTATCGTTGTGCTTTTGATTTTGAAGAGTACATATCGATAAGTCTTAATAATGAGAAACTTATAAACTTTAATCCTCTCGTTTTATGAAGCTTAAAATATTTTTTTTTTCAATTTTAAGCAGCATCTAGCTAAAGCATAGGTTTTTGTGAAAGCCAGCTACCAATTCTAATGCTGTGAAAGACCCCCATTGAGAGTACTTGTTTTATGAAACTCTTTAACTATTTGTTATAAATGTCGTCCCTCTATTAATGATGACTATTTGGCGCGTTGAGATATTTGACATGTTTTTCAGTTGTTTCAACCTAATTTTAATTATGTTATCCTACATAAAAAACCATAAACGCAGTAATCAACCCGAAGGTCGGTTTAGTAGGTGATGGTAGAGTTCACCCAGTACTAAGCTCGACGACGTGTAAAATTCACACATCCGGGTAGGGGAGCCAGTTCCTTTCCTTGTGCCGGTTAAGGTTTCCCAGGAATATCTGGTACCCGAAAAATCACATAGCTTGGGTGGAGCTGCAGGTGCCCAGAGTGACTTGCCCGGGAATCGAACTCGGGCAAGTCACTCTGGGAACCTGCAGCTCCACCCAAGCTCCGGTCAGTAGTTCGATGGTCTACCCCATGGACTACCGTGACCCGCGTTATCGTGCATATGATAACAAAATCATTAGTGTTGATTTAGAAATAAAAAGTAATTGTATCCTTTATAAATGAACACCTAGTTAACTACGCTCATTATCAGCAACTGTGGAGACTTAAGTCAGTTGATAATTTTTTAAGTGGCCTAAGTATATGCACTTCGACAACGATTTATTTCTCTAATGTGACATGAGAGAGACTTAACTTTATAGTTACAAGTACATCCACTTTTATAAATGAAGTACTTCAGTTTTGAAATGTATGGTATCATGTCTTACAAAAATTATTTAAGACATTATAATTTGTAATTTTGAATTTTAAGTTTACTTCTGCCGTTTCATTTCCCCTCCTACTTAAAATAGATTGAATAGTGAAAATTCTGGTATAATTTCTTCGTTAATGTGGATTGAGTCCTTGTTCCACATGGGTTTGTCTCATCTTTGTTGTCATTATATGATAGTTGTAATTAGTTTTTCTACTTTTTGTTATTTTCTCATCTTAGCTGTTGTCACATGGCTTACATTTTGTTCCGCTTTCAATAGGCGGCTTGAATTTCAAATATCAAATTCATGAACACCTCTGACGTTTGTGTTTCTTTTAAGATAGACCCGGGCGTAATTTCCATTTTCTCGGTGTCATTTCTCGACTCCCCGCGTTGATACCGATTTTCGATCCAGCTGCGAGAGCAAGCGCCCCCCACACTGCACCACTGGAGTGAAGCGACGTCAATCCATTCCCCATCTCCTCCTCTCTTTCCCAAACAATATCGACGGTATAAAAATCCTCTCTCCAATCAGAACGCCTCCCAAAGGCACATCCGCTGTCCCGCCCCTTTCTCTTCCTCCTGCTCCGTTCCCTCTTCGCCCCCTCCATCCACACTCATTTTCTTCTCCCTCCTACCCGCCCTCCTTCCTTCTACTTTTTCTCCTCTCGTTAGAACTCGTTAGGATCTCGGGATTCATCAGTTCGCTCGAGCGTATTCATGGCGCATCTCATTTCCTCCATGCACGCTTTCATCCCCGACACGTCACCCTACCTTCCCTCACATCTCGCCTTCCATTTCCTCATTAATAATAATAAGTCTAACCCCTAAAAAAATCCCCCTCCGCTTTCCCTATCTCTACCTTCGAGTACCACCATCCATTATGACTGCAACGAAACCTAACACCTGCCCGAGACGACTCGCGGGAGAGATATTTACGAAACGCAATAATAAGTAAAAATGCACCCTTTAATTGAATATCATCACTGTCTGCCGTCGATTCTTTTACTCCGAGCAGAAAATTGAAAAATGCGGAAAACAGTGGCTCTTTTGCTCCTATTCGAGACATTTGTGTGTGCGTGCGTGTGCGCTCCCCTTCCGTGACGTGCCCTGGTCTTAGACCCTCGTTTTGTTGCCAACTCCATTGTGGCTCACGTGAGCGACGAACTCGGATTCAGGTCGTGCCGTTTGCATCGACTCGTAATATGTTGCCGAGAGTGTACCCTTAACATTTTATATCATGCACCGAAGGATTATATCCACTCCCGAATCTGCCCATTTTTCTTGGTTCTGAATTTTGGGTATGCTTCCTCATCCAACTGTGTACATCTCCGTTTTATTTATTCATGCATACGCCCATGATGGCAGGTCTATGGCAAGAATCATCTTCCTGGAAGTGACTGATTCGCTCTATAGCTTATGATCCATAAGAAGCTTCATTCTGACGCTGCCAGAAAAGAGAGAATGGATCTCCATCCCTTACCATTTTTGGCAGCGTGTTGATTCACGAAGAATGAACTGCGTACTCCCTGAATTCAGAAAAACGATCTACTTTCTCTGTTACTACTTAAGCTCTTGGTTCAACTATTTTTAAAAGAGAGGAAATTTTCATCATTGTAGTACTGTTTAAGCTCCTTTTTATGAAATTTTTCGGCGAGCAATGTCTTCGAGCTCTGCTTAATGAGTACACGGAGAACTAATAAGGCAGCTGTACGCTGCGATCCATCATTTCAATCTTTCAAAAAGCATGCTGACTTCGAGAAAATTTTACATACTCGTTTGTAAACGTCAATTTTCACTGTGTAAAAAATATGGGTCTATTTATAGGAAAAATGGAAACTCTAAGTTATACCTATTAAATATACGAATGCTTTTTTGTCAATTGGCTCAAATATAGTTCCTTCACTTTCTCCTATTGTTGATACTTCATCTCCTCTCCTCTGGACGCGGAATCTGACATCTACCCAATAAATTGTTGAATATTAAGGGGATAGGCAAGTCAAGGGAAAAAGTATTTTAATTTGCGTATGTAACACACTTGGCGAGTATCTTTCACATAACGGGTAGTAATAAGCAAGACCCGCGGTCGTTACCAATTCATTTCACAGTGTTTACATTCTTACAAACGTTTGGAGCTTATTGCGTGTGACAATCAGTGATGAAGCGAGTGTTTTGAAACGAGGATTTCACGTGGTGGGCGTTTAGATCATTATTTCACCTTTCGAACCATGCCTACTTTTACATTTCTCTGCACCTTTGGCCCATATTTCAAAGGGGATTAAGTAGTCCTTCGCCATTTTATGTTCTTCACGCTCCTCCGTCTCTCCTTTCGCTTCAAAATATTTCTTTTAATCTTCATAAGGTAACTTTCCCTACACAATGTATTTTCTGATTGGCCATAACACAACCATCTCTTTCTTTCTGTTTGCGTCTACATCGTTAAAGAATTCTTCTTGTTTTCTCTTTGATGCCATTTAGAGTCTCTCTATTTCGAAACTCGATGGTACAAATGGATAATTTTGTTCGGTGGTGGTGGATGTCCTTATCTCATGCTGGTCTCTTTTCTGCCTTTATCTTACGTTCCGTCCCGCGAGTACCCAATCGCCCCTCTCCTCCCACGCCGCCCTTTGTCTTCTTGCTTTAATGCCGCTCCGTCAGATAGCAATCGCATTCATCGCGGATTTCTCTCTCGCTCCACCATCCATCCCTCTTCTCGTATGTCTTCATGGCCCATTACCCTATGTCTTTGAGGAGTCACTTCAGCCAAAACCATCGTATTGGCCCTTACATACCCTTTTTTTCCTTTTACGGCATGCAAATGCAGTCTTTGGGGTGGTGAATTCAATTTCCTTTGATCGGAAACCATGCCTTCGGGCCTGTGTGGCTGACCACTGATTGGTAGCTCATTCGGCGTGCTCTTGTTATTTGTGTGCCGTTAAAGTGGCCATCGAGTCTTAATTAGCCATATTATTTTTCAAATGATTTTGACACGCTTTAAAATATATTATTTCGCGTTATGTAAAGCCATTGATGATTCTCTGTAACGCCTTATGTTTCAACCATGTCACAACAGTCGAAGACACGAGAGGGATTGAGAGTTTTGCAAACACGTCCGATACCGTCCAATAAGTGGTTACTGTGCCCGTGTTGTGCTCAGGGAGTAGATGACTTAGGTGTACGGCCTTCTGTATACACCCAGCAAGTGCATTCGCTTTCGCCCTGCAGACTGTAATGCACTTTCTATCAATGAGCCCTCAACTCCGCCGAACACAGCTACGATGAGAGCAGTCAACTTTACGGAGTAGAATGTATGCATCTGCATAAGTCTTGTACAGATCGTGACATTTGGTCAGGTGCTCTATCTCCTCTGCATCCATGTTCATTCCTGTTGGAACTGGAATCTCAACCCCAAATGCTTGATATAGCCTATTAATGTTACGTTGTTTTATTATTTATGTTTAAATGATATATTTAATTGCTTATAATAATATTACATATATATATATATATATATATATATATAAATATATATATATATATATAAATATATATATATATATATATATATATATATATATATATATATAAAACTTAGACGGTAACACACAGCACGAGAACGCATAAAAAGAACACTCACAATAATATCTTGATAATTTCGACGGACTCGAACTCCGTCTTCTTCGGAAGATACGACATGACTGAGCTATATATATATACGTGTATATATATATATATATATATATATATATATATATATATATATATATACACGTATATATACATATACATTCAAACACGAAATCCCGCCATACGGCGAATAAATATTCATTCACATAGAAATATATATATGCATATGTGCCTATGTGTTTTAAGCTTACTGTTTAGATTAATCAGGATAATCTTTTAACAGTTATGACTTTAATCAAACTTCATTTTATGTTTTTTCATTTAATTATATTTCCTACATTTGTCATTTCTAATTTTCAAGTTCTTAATTCAATATTCTTCCTTTAATGATTAATATTCCCACAGCCAATATGTCACTAGGATTACACAGCTGATTATAGTGACAGAACTTAACCGAAATCCTGAATTAATTACAAATAGATGTGGTCTCCCCATTAATTTATGTATTAACTGATATGGTTCATTGTAACAGCGGCGCAAAATGGCGAACATTTCATAGTTCTTGTCTTTTTATCAGAGTTCTCACCACTGAAAACTGAAATATATGCACAAATTTAATTTATTCTGTGTGTTCACATTTTAATATTTTCGAATTACTTACTCTTTCTATAGTGTAGGTATTTTTGAGAGCACATTTTTGAAATGTAACCTAAAATAATTTAAAATTAAAGCAAGGTATTTTGTGAAATTCTCTGTTCGGGAAAGTGCTGCACTCGTTTTGCCATTACTCTGTGAGATACCCTTGATAATGATTGTTTTTTTATAGAAGTATATGTGATCATATCCTGTAAAGTTAGTAACTCATTAATTCGTTTAAATTGGGGTACTTTTATTTTTGGAGCAGTTGGAGTAGCATAATGTCCCTTTGAAAGCAAGTCTTTCCTCCCGAATTTTTATTTCAAGGCATTCAACTATGAATCCCAATAAATTGACTCAAACTATTCAGTCATAATATTAGGAATCTCCTCTTTTAGAGAGCAGCTTTCACACAATAGGAGGTTTGAAGTTTTCGTAGTCATGAAGGGGCATATTAAATTTGCCTGTTTAAATTGAAATATATGTGTCTCCAAATCGTCAGAAATATTCTTCCAATATGATCTAAGCAATATAGAGACTCATTAGAGTAAAACAACAATTTCATGTGGCCTAGCGTGGTTAGTATCCGAGTGCCTTCAATGAATACTTCAAAAATCCTCTTTGAAAAATCCAATCGCCAATTTCATTTTGACTAAGTGAGATATTGGTGCCCAAACTGAAAAACCAGAAAATAAAGTTATTTTTCTCTCTAGTTCATATGTGTTTTCCCGTTGCTGTTTATGCCATCGGCTACATCATTTTTATTTTGTTTGATGCAATTCGATTCCGCGGCTGGAAGGGGGATTTTATTTGTGGATCCGAATGGAGAGTTGCGGGAGTTTTTTGATCGACTATTCTCGCATGTCATTTTTTGCCTCAAGCGTTGATCGAAGCGGCGTGAATTCAAAATGGAACGGTTAAGCCCTCGCCGTGGTTAAATAATCTCAAAAGCACTCTGAGAGCACGTACTCATCCTAGGCGCGAGATCCGAGTAAAGAAACAGGTAAAAAGCACATCAATGTGTCCAACACGGGAGTCGTAGACACAAAATTATGTCCTTGGTAATGGACGTAATTGTCTGAGAACATTTCCTTTTCCTTCATTCACTAGATGATATGCTGCTTAAAGATTCATATTTACTGATAGATACAACATTTTCATCCTAGTCTGGTCATTCCTTGAGATTGTTAATGGAATAGTGCGATACGTGTAAAGTAAAATATTGCTTCTCTTGTGCACTTTTCCTGGAGTTGGAGGTGAGATTCTTCTACTGACCTGGAAACTTTTCTTTTTCAACAAAGGCATATTGAGTCGCACGAGTTGCGGTGTAGTAATGATCATCGTGTGACGCATTGAGATCAAAGCTAGAGGATATGACGCCTCCGTCGCTCTCTTACTAACCACGAGAAAGGGTCATATGCTTCATTTAGAAAAAAATACTGGTTCGTTACGATGGCATTTGTCAAAACCTTTTTATCAGTGAGAGATAATGATATTCTTAACATGAGACCTCTCTACCAACAGTGAACTTATGTGATATTTTTGTGCATTGAATGTATTTAATCCGTAATAATGATATTGAATTGGTAGGAATATTTTCAATTGATAAAAGAGGGGAAAAGATGTTAATGTATGAAGTCACCTGTAAAAGGTTTTGTCAGCAACCACGGACACCAGAATGGTAAAAAGCCAAATGGTCGATTATAATCAAAGGATCGTGTGACTAACTGATCTTGTTTTCATCCATTGATTTACTATATATCTACTGGTAAGATTGAGAATCTATTGATAGAAAAGATTTAGCAAAATGATAAATTCCCATACGGTTTCACAGTAGTGGTGCACTGTATTGTTGGTTCACTTACAGTTACTACCTACCTACAAATATAAATTAATACTGATCTCTTTAAATTCAGTGTTATTTCATTTACAATTTAAAGTAGTAGGTTTTATCCACTTTGCTTAATGATCCTAAATCTGTTAAATGTGCTTATTAATCTTCCAAAGGTACGTTTGGAATGGTACCAAGGGTAACGACCGAAACATACTTATGTAGTAAAACTGAATTTCTTTCTTTTCGGAATTTTTTAATTACTTTTCGACTCCGCATGTTTTGTTTATGGATTTTATCAACAGGAATTATGAACCGGTTCTTTTATTTGCCTATTTTAAAGGGTCAAATCCGAGTTCCTCTTTCACTCTTTTCTTTCTGCGTAACAATGATTATAACTAGTTGTATTGAATAAACGTTTGTTCGGTTGTCTTATTTTCAGAAAAATTAATTTTCCGGTCGTTGCTTGAACATGAGACTTTGATGAATTTTAATCATTCAGTTATTAATATTTTTTTCGAAGCTTGTTACACAATTATATCTGCGCGTTAGTTCAAATATGCTGGATTCCAACCCAAATTCTAAATACCGGTTTTTGTTCTTACAGACCGATATCAGTTTTTGCTCAGAAGCATTCCATCTGCCTACTCAGCTACGCAGTGAGAAAAACAATTTTTTTTCATAGGTAAAGAACATTATTGAAATTGGAAGTCATCGTTGGGCTGATATACCCAAGTATTGTCATATCTGAAAAAGGTTTTCCTTGCTAATTAGGGAAAATATCTATTGTTTTCCAATTCCACATAAATGCCTTTTGGTAAATGGAGTATTGGGAACTATAAGGTTCATCGGCGTATATAATGTATGAATGTCCCCTTAATAAAACCTGATCTTTAAATATTGTGCTATATTAAATAATTCCACCAAGTTTTACACAAATTTCCGATATGAAATTTCAATGAGAGGAAATTATTTGAAGCGTAGCCATTTCTATTCAAATGGATATTGTTTCCTCCCAGCCCTCATAAATATTTACACTTGACATCTGTTTGAAAACAGTCTTGGTTAATTTAATCTGCTTGTACCTCGTAATAACGAGAGATTTAAATTATTTCTTGTATATCTCAATAGAGGCTTCATATTTCCTTTTCAAGCAAGTTAAAATAAAATTTACTTTATTCAAAATCGGGTGGGGCATATTCACTATTTGCGTTGTGTAGTTCCCATTTCGAATGACGTTGACTATTTATTATCAATCTAGCTAGCGCGTTTCGATTTCACGGTAATGCTTGTTCATTGCAGTAGAAAAGTATAGAAATAATTATCAGGGGTGGTATTGTATTTTCCGGTCAGTATTTTTCAAGGTAACCTCATTTCCATGTTGAGTTTAATTATGTCCCGGAATGAAATTTATATCATACTTTGCAATTTCTTCATTCCCGTTTGTAACAAAAGCAAAATAATCACGCTGCTGGTTTTCACTAATGCAACCTTTTGGAAAAAGGCCTGTTCGCGTTAATCCGAGGCTTGGTTGGACCTGAATTACAAAGACCTCACTCATTAAATGTTGCATTTGATTTTGCTATTTATTGCGCGCACTGATGACGTTGAGATCATAAGAGCTGCCGTGATTTTCAACATAGGAGCGTCAGCATTTCTTATCCACGGCCTAATTGTAGTGTCTTAGTATTAGATTACCTCGGAATCAAGTCCATGTCTCGCTCTACTTTAAATTTAATATGGTGCGACATATAGTTCAATCTATTTAAATTGAATTAATTTGAACCCTTGTGCTAAAAGGGAAGGAAAACCCGCAAGAAATGACGAAATATTGAATTTCGCATTGCATCATAGCGCACATTCGATTGATACACATGGACACAATATTAGTAGGAACAGGTCGCCGCATGACTGAAAACCGTAATATCATGAGTTCGAGTATTCAGTATTGGCAATGTTACTTTTAGAAGTAATTTAAAGATAACTTTAAGCTCAGCTAACTCCGCCATCTTATAAATCCGATCAATAACTTATTACTACATTAAAATTTAACCCAAAATGATTAACGTTCAACTAGAATTCAGCTCCTGGAATTTTTTTACATGATTAAACTAAGCCAGTGCCTATCAAGTTTACGGTCTCAACTATTTCGTTTTCCACTACGGTTCAGATTGGGTTTTAGTCATTAATTTTGCCAATTGGTAGAATCAATCAATCTTTTTGCAATCTTTTGCCCATGGCTTCATTATACCTATTATTATATAATATTTGATGGACAGGGCAACATTTTTATTTATGAAAGAGTAATAGTAGTGTTAGAATAACAGAGACTACCAGCATGGATGAAAATAACGAATCACATGACATTTTTCATCAGCATTCTCCAGATTTTTTAATAATAATCTTCTAACTGATTAACCGGGAAAGCTGCATATACATCATACTAGCGAAGGCAGGGTTGTAGAAATGAACATGCGTATTCCCTTCTGAGTCTTCTAACATCTGGTCCAAAATTTCCCAATGGTATTTGCTTTGTGTAAACTTAATCGGTGCTGATTCAGGTGTAACCACGTTAAATAGTTCGCAACAGATAAACCGCCCTCATATTGTGTTTGACCACGTAGATTCACTCGCATCTAACTTCCCCCGTCGTAGGTAGTACCCATGGGATAAACGCAGACCGCCAACTTAGTCCTTATCCTTCATCTTCAGCGAATTGCAACCGCCATCCCGATTTGTGCCCAAACATCATGTCACACCACAAGAGAAGAAGCGAATTGCTTGACGATCCTCACAACCTCCAAGAAGTTGAACGTGTTATTCCTTGGAAGTGTATTCCCTCGGGTAAGTTACGAACGCGCGCTAGCAAACACGAATACTCACGTCCCTTTTGCCTAAGAAAGCACATCTCGTTATCTTGCGAAAAACAATGTATTTCAGTTTTTAACCTACCTTCCTTTCATGTAATATTTTATCATGTTTCATGTCATTGTTAACCTACGCTCCCTGCTGAACGGTTGCCGTGGGACTTCTCTCATTGGTAAAGCAGCATTAGTAAAGGAAATGGCTATTTTTGTTAATTTAAGGAAATCTCATGATAACTTTCCAATCGTGACTGTGCTCATTAGTGTCAAGTGTGTTTCAACTCAACTGTTGTAGTTCGTTGATGTTCCTTGTTCAAAGATATGTAGCATTGGTCATGGAATTTTTAAAAATATATACATATTTATGTATAGGGGTCTTAGGGATATATATAGATATATATATATATATATATATATATATATATACGCATACATACACTGAATATGCTAAAAACAATCGTGACTTCCTAGCTTATGAGAGTCCCTAATGGTTATTTTGGCATCTGAAATTCGTGATCAATATATCGATATCGACAAAACATTCAATAATCTCAGAGAAATAACTTTCCTTTTTAGCTGATTACTCAATTAATTTACTATTGCTGGTTATTTTTGAATGAAATTATTTTTCGTCAATAAAGTAAGGAAGTATCGGAATAAAGATCTTACCGCAAATGTGCAAGGACTCCTGATTTAAAGAGACCGAGAACAAGGTCTTCGTACAGAGTAATCCCTTCAGCCACCTAACCTCTTGTCCTGCTACCCTTGGTAAATACCTATGTATGTGTAGGGAGCTGCCGGTGATATGACTGGAAGTAGTGTAGCCCTCCAAATGGCAGACCGGTCTGGAATAGACGGTCGGCCATTCGGAGGGCTACACTTCGGCCGGGGGACGAAGGCGCGTAACTCTTGATCCGGGTATGTCTAGAAAATTGTCATTCCTGGTATCAACCATGTTCCAAATCCACTGGGCAGAATACCACAGAGGATCTTTGTTAGTTTAACAGAGCGTGTGCATGTGCGTCTGAGATTTATATTTGAGTATTTACCGGTTTTTTCCGGCATTATATTTAGGTATATGATCTGATTATAAACCTCATCACAATTTTGGAATATATACAATGTATTCGTTGAATTCTTCAATTTTAATTGTCCGGTTCAAGACTTTTATCAGAGGAGGATTATTTAGTTAAAGCGTATAGAAATATATTATGATGGGAACATGATTTTTAGAGCAGTTCAGTCTTTCGTAGAAAAGTTGTAAGATTAAAATCTTA
Organism: Hetaerina titia; assembly: GCA_037158775.1. Taxonomy (NCBI): domain Eukaryota; kingdom Metazoa; phylum Arthropoda; class Insecta; order Odonata; family Calopterygidae; genus Hetaerina; species Hetaerina titia. The sequence goes on from CM073772.1 coordinate 87,370,439, forward strand.
CCATGTAATTAATACCTTCGAGCTCAGGGAAGTTAATTAGCTATGGGTTGACGTTTTAGGTGTATTTCATCCTATATAGTTAATTAGTTTTCTCGTTTAAAATCTTTAACAATCTTTATAAATTGTGAATAGGATCCGATCATGTACTTGATATATGAGTTGATTAAATTGAAATAATGCGTTACTATACATTTTAATCGAAAATATTTTAGCGTTTCGATATGACTATCAGAATAAATGCGCTTAAAAATACCTCCTATTACTGACAGATTATATTATTAAACTTATATGTTTCTAATGTTCGGCCTTGTTGCAGAAGACGTAGAATATATGAATTATGTATTTTGGTAGCATTTCGATCAAGTATAACAATCCCAGATCACGCACCAAGGGTATATCAACTAAGTAACCTTCGATGACTTTTATTGAATACAATGTTTTTTAATTGGAACTTTTATTAATCACAGAAGTCTAATCTGAGCAAATTAATTTTTATTATTTAATTTTTTATGTTGAAGAAAATATCCTAAAAATCTTGCTTGCTAGATAGAGCTAGCCATATCCATTTACTCAGAAAATCGACCCCTTAAAAACACCCACTCTTTAACTAAATGCTGTATTTTCTGCCCCTTATAAGGCCATACTTTACAAAATCTAATAGTGTTTTAATTCCTGGTTCCTTCCATTACCGAATGTTATTTCTCTGGTGTTTTCCCAATAGCGAAAAATATTTGGAATGTATTTATTTCACTTTTATCTTGCTAACGCTCTAGATGCGGACGAACTACATGTGCGCCTCTGAGAGCGGTAAACTCAAATTAGCCAAATGTCAAGCTACGACGCTTATCCCATCCTTGAAATTGTTTTGATGCTCGTATAATTTTACGCCATTTTCCCTCTTCCATTTAGCTGATTGTTTAATACGAGTTACAGCTCTTTACCAAATCTTGTGAACCACTGGTTTTCACTTATTTTACCCCGCACGTTAAAGTCACAGTACTATGTGTAATTTCATCTTAACCTCGATTTGTGCCGGTTATTTTTTTTCATTTGAGTCTTCTCCATGCTTTCCTCAGTGTCCTTTTCTGACCTTGAGCTAGCAAGTACATTCAGTGGTCGTTTATTTTTTCGAAAATCGTTCTTTTAAATCCAGCGGAGGCATCTGGAAATGAAGTTGCCTCTCTCCCTACCTCCTTCCCCCTCTTCTCCGCTCGTCCCCCCCCCATTCCTCAGTCCCTGCCTCCCCTATCGTTTCCTCTCTTTTTTTTCTCCCTTCTCTTCATCCGCCTCCCCTTCCTCTAAACCTAATTAAATTACGTTAACTACTTCTTCTGAAGTTTTCCACCCTCCGGGAAGGAGACAGTGACTTGAAACTTATCCTCATTTCCACGCCCGCTTCCATCGCTATGGTAACAGTTCCCAACCCCTCACCCACCCACTCACACGCTCCCTCCCTCTCTCAATCTCTGTCTTTCCTTACCCGTGCATATATCGCCCAAATCCCTCCCGTCTTCCATTGCATTCGCCCCATAAAACATGCCGCCTCTCTGGACTCGCCCAGTTTGCCGAGTGTGAACTGGGGCTGTAAGTGATCTGGTCACGAGATTAAAGCGAGTTTACGATCTCCAGAGCAATCACAAGGATTGTCGAAAATAAGGGGCTCGTCCAGGCGCTTTGGGGTCAGTTTTTTAAGCCGACTTTCGGAATGTTATGATTTCTTGCGTGCTTCGTGATGTGTTATTACGATTCTTTGTTATCTTTCCATGCCCTATCGCTCTTAATTTTAAAGACTCGCCTCAGTTGGCAGCGACTTATCAAATTTCAGTATCATTTTCTTAAGAGTCCCGCCAGAACTCATTGACATATTACTTGGATATATAGTTATCGATAATGAAGTAGTAAAAATTCGCGCTTTGATTCAATATTTTGGAAGGTCCAGTCACTTTTCATGACGTAAGGTATTTAAGGTCTCTTGAATCCAAAAAAATGTATATCTCAGTGAGGGAAAATTATTTTTTTATTTAATTTCCTGTTTCTTATGTAACAATAATAATAGTATCCTTCTATTTATTTTTTGACTCAATAGAGCTGCCGCTTGATTGAACATTCTCTTTAAATTTGCGATAATAGCCGAAATGCTAGTCTTTGTCTTTTTTGAGATATGCGACCCATATAAAAATACTTATAATTGATATCCCTTCACATGAACACGGATTCCCTGTCCACATTAATAAAATATCAAACTAATTTACGACCATATTATAAATAAAAGAAATCACATGAAAACTCGTATCCTCTTGCGTATACTTGTACAAATAGTCAGTTTCATATTACAGGACTATTTGCAGTTGTTTTTTTAATACAATTGGTAAAATATTGAATTTTTTTGATGCTGCAAAAATAACACTGTGATTAAATTCCTTTAGTAAATGGTAAAAAAAATGAGCTGGGATATTATTTGCAATAATTTTCGCCATATTTCAACTTGCATAAAATAATAGGTCGGTACTTGTAATTTTTATATTAATACTCATTCCAGTGCGTGAAAGTGAGCACCTTAAGGTTTGGGATTAAAGGACATCAGGATACGTAGTGGTTTTGTTTTTAAACGTGCTTAGTACTCCCTTTTAATCAATTTCATCTGGTCTTGAGGATTTTCTTTAAGAACTTCCTCAGAAAATGAAAACATATTTAATGTAAAACATTTTAGAAATTAAAAAATAATTATTGAGCTACACAAAGAGTGTTCAGCTTAGTATAGCTGTGATATACATTGATGAAAAGCTAAGGTAGTTCCATTAAAATGCTAGTTCCAATGTAATCCCTCGCTATATGTAGAGTTAATGGCTGGTGCCCCAAAATCCCCGTCACGCACTCTTGCGGTAATTTACGCGGTTATTTAAGTTATTGGCATTAAATAGATATTAAGTGGTAATTTAATTTTCACTTAAACTTAATATACAGGCTGAATTCAACCAGCTAGCTACCTGATGGAAAATAATGTTATAATAATATTCATTACTTCTGATGAATCCAATGCTGAAGTATCACTATTAGCTAAAACTAGTGATTCTTAACAATATTCACAATTTTAATTAGCAATCATGACGGAACAGTCAAGATATATTTTTACAAAAACACTCTAAGTATAGAAAAGTTGTTGATTGCCTTACGCGAAAAATAAAATGTATTAATGAGGAATCCATTAACTAGGAAGTTTTGTTTTAAATAATTTTCTTAAAGAGTAAATTTTAGTTTGTATCAAATTATTCTAGTGTAAAAAGGTTGGGAACACAAGATACTCCTAGGTGATAAAACTGTGGCTTTCAGATTCACCATTTCTAAAAGCGTGAAAGATAACCTGATTTTCATAAGGATTTCTGTTGGCATTCAGGATTTGTTTGCTTGAGGATTTCATTTATGAAATTTAGAAATAATTCACACAAGCAATTGAGAAGACATTCAGTAAATATATTTATTTAAAAAATTTAAAATTTGAATACAACATAATAAAGACATCCGATGATGCATTATATGTTTAAATTTTAACTGAAGGAAATAAATCATGCATAATCAGGTATCTGAAATGGAATGGGATGATAATGTTATCACAGATCATGCAGTGTGGCCAATGAAATTGACTATGATTGAAAAATTCCCTTTCATCTAAAAAACTTCTTGAACTAATCTCGTAAGTTACAAATAGTTATAATATTTTACAGCAAATGTAGTGGATGATGTATATTATACGTATTTACAATTTAAATTTTGATAGTGGAGAATTTACCAATATACGGAAAGCAGTTGTTTATTGACATTTTTTGTATAAGGTAGTGGCCTTTAAAATCAAATTTATGGGCACTTCAATATCTTATCTAAAATTATCTTTTTTTTAATTGTAGAAGTGATATCATTGACTTCCATGGTTAAACAGTAATATTTTGATCAATGATTACTTCAAAAGGATAAGTAATAGAGGAAAAGAACTGTCGTGAACAGAGAATCCTTTGCGGAGTAATGGGTCCAATTTTTACAACGCCCTAAATTGTAAAAATAACACATAGCAGTCCAATTTACTGATGTAAATAAGGCGTTTGGTATGGATATTTGAAGTGGAGCTGATTTTAGTAGCACAGTAAAATGTTGTTAAATATTTTCATATTGATGGTCGCAATGCGTGAGAGTGATAAACAAGTGAGAGTCATTTTGAATGCGTTTGCTTAAATATTTGAGATATTTATCAATAGCAACTTTTAATTACCTAAGACTGAAGAAATAATTATGCTACCTAAAGAAAAATGTGCTTGTACGAAGGTGACTGGCTAGCAGTAGTTAAGCATTAGAATCAAAATTTATCCACTTCTTAACTTACTGGTCCTAATTACAACTACGAAACTGAATGTGTCGTAAAAATAAACATAAATCTCTGCCTTTAGGCATGTAACTTAAGGTAATATATTTAATCCATATTTTTAATAACATAAGGATGGAGGCTAACAATGTGCTCCTAAAAATTCAGACAATATTTTACAATAAGATTTTTAAGAACCCTATTGTTACTCGAGACAACTCGAGAGTCGGAATTGCATTTTCTCAATAATTCATCGCAGGAGGCTGCATTCGAATCTCATCCTACAAAGTGAGGGGTGCTCTGATATTTAATTGGTAATGTAGTCACTGATGTGACCTAAAATCTGAGACGTCTTTCTGGAGATTTTTCGGTAAAAAGCTGCTGCCATTGTAATAACTGGTGTCATTAATAATTTATTATTATCTTATTTCACATTATGTTATCAGTAGCTCGTATCATTTTCTTAGTTACATCTCTGTGTTTATCTATTGCTTTTCATTAACTCTACTTGAAGTTTAATATTATTATTATTGCATAAACCTCGTTGCAATTAGGCATTTGTCCTGGTGGCAACGGTCTAGTCTGGTCAATGTTCACTCTTACAACACACAAGCATACATACATACAAAATAAGAATAGATATTAGAGAAAATACTCTTAGATACAATGGCATGGTATAATCCTTGAGCAAAATGCATATAAAAAGGGGAATATAATACCTTTTTTTCTCCAATAAGCATTTCCTTTTTTGCCTGCATAAGAACTGTTCTAACACTCCGATATGGATACTAAGTATTTTGCTACAACTTTGCACATATTCGCGATCTTTTATTACTAGCTTAGTTTTGTCATTTAGATATTTTTGTCATAGAAATTGCTCCGGAGGGATTATGTAAATATTTGACCACATACATGGTGATGTAAAAACCGTATTTCGTTTGCTAAATAATGCTAAAATAATTAAGTAAAAAGCTAAATAAAAAGTAACCAATGTCCTGCAATTTCGCAATAGTTCTTCGAAATATCACCTGTCACATTTCCATATAAATGTACGTATTTTCTAGGCGTGAATAAGATATATTGTTTTTGGGAAGTTTCTGTTCCTAATTCCATTTCCTCTTTTGGTCATTTATTATTTTTAGGGCAAAGGACAAGAAGACGTGGAGTGGAGAATATTTTCGCCTTATCCGTCAGTTCTGTTAACGGCTTTTATTAGTCGGAATGAAATCTGCCGCTCGCACTTCCTTTCTTAATTCCACTCAACCGTCGACGGAGGCTGCTTCATGTCTACGGCATTTGTCCTGTAGTAAAATTTGTTAGCGACGGAAAATGCGAACGTCCAAAAATACTATAAAATATAAAAGTAAATACGGTGAAGTATCCATTAGACGATCATTCAACCCTCTTTTCTGTGAAATTCTCAGAGTGTTGAAATATTCAAGAGCCCTCGGACCTCTCGTCGAGTGCCACATTTTGACGACAAAGGAGGAGGTACCAAAAGGGATAGGCGGGGGGAGTGAAGGGTGTGTATGTTTTACGAAGAGACAAAATGAGAAAAACGAAAGAACAAAATGCAAATTAATGCGTGGGAAAGGGAAGAAAGGATAACGAGGGGTAAGGGTAAGAATACGAAACGAAAAATTAGACCCGAAATCAAAGGAG
>CM073772.1:87376551-87408768 GCA_037158775.1 Hetaerina titia
TTATAGTGAACGTTTAATCCTATAAAATACTTAATAGCATTAAAGTATCATTAACATATGTATGCAAGAACAAGTAAAACGATTTCCATGTACTATACGTGTAAGTTGAACAAACAAAGAGGAAAGTAAGATATAGAAATAATTGAGCCTTATGCGTCGGGTGTTTCATTGTTAATTTACACGTGTATCATTTCATGATGAACATTTAAATTGAGCAAATAAAATTGGAAAAATTTCATTTTTAAAATGGGATAAACGTTTAGAAATAATTTGATTTTTACCATTACTGTAATAAATTGTGCTTTACATAAAAATTGCGTGCAATTTTCACAGATGAATTTTAATTTACGCATTCTATGCATATGGATACACTCTCCTGTGCTTTCACAAACATTTGGAAATACATACAGCTCATTATTTTTATTTTTGCCAGGAGCGTTGGGTATCTTAGAGTGGTGACAGGGCAATTAGTCCATTAATAACAGTATTTAATGAAAGGGATCATACAAATAGTTTGGTTCCATATCAGTGCGCCTCTAGTGCAGGAGAATGAATGCAAGAAGAAGGTGTATTTAGGTGTATTTTTCGGTTGGATCCTTCATGATGATAGACATGCATGGAGATAGATATATAATCATGAAGATAGATTTTTAATCATTAGCGGACTAAATATATACATTTTTCTGGAGATTTGCAATGCTTTAAATAAAATATGAACGAGTTCCTGATCATTCGTGTGTTTATTGTCATTGGACGCTGTCCATCTCTTACATTTCTATGCTCCTCTCTGGCCTTCTAATCCACTCATGTGACTCTCCCGGCTAATTAACTCCATCGTATTTCCCATTCTCCGGGATCCGTCCGCCTACACTCTCGTGGTATTCCATGAACTTCCCTCAGCTTCCTTTATCACCCTACTCTCTTCGACATTCTTGTATCCCCCCCTCTCCGGCATCATCATGAAAATACATCCCCCTAAGTGTACTTCATACCTCAAAAGGTTTAACGTTGCCATAGGTTTTTGAAGATCCACTTTTCAAGCCGTCACGGTAGTAATGTTCTTCATACAGTATTTCATTCGCCTTTTCCGTTTTCAAATGCCCCACATATTCGAAGTTTGGCCATTTTATTCTAGAGCATTATTAAATGAGATTTCATGTTGAAATGTTTACTTTCGAATTTAATTATTCTTTATATATTTAATTCGTTAAATCTTCATCCACTTATTTCTAATTATTCGTTCATTATTTGTTTATTTGGTTTCTTGGGGATAAAACGTTAATTAATCAAATAAATAAGGAATCGGAAAGGCTAAGAGGAAATCCGCAGGACTTGTTTAAAATGGCTACTGGGAAGGTGAAATACTTTTTGTATCAAATTAACCCTTAATATCCTTAAGTTTAGGATGTTCATACGTATATCAGTGATTTAATACCTGTCCCTTCCCCTTGGTTTTTCTAAAACAGTTTGACCAAGAGTTATGCGGCAAGTAGTTCTGAACATTGGGAGAAAACGTTAATTAAAGTAGATTTGTCACAAATTGCTACGAGAAAAGCGTAATCGTGCCGGGTTTCTAAGAGGAATTAGGTTGTAAGCCCCTTGATTCAACTAGACAGCGGAGACTTTTGTGGAGGACACTAAAGTTTTCTTGCTTTACCGAGGGAATTATTATGGCCAAAAACTAAATTAGCATATTCGAACACCGAGATAAAAGTAGAAGAGAGATAGACCTCATCACCCACAGATTCAAGTACCGGTACTCCCCCACACGATGTGCAATCATAACATAATAGAAGCCAAGCACCCAAATGTATTTACGAAAAAAAAATTAATGATTTAATTTAACACACTAATTATTACTGGGCGTATGTAAGCATTCATGTGTGTATCGTTACGCGTTTATGTGGGTAAAAAGAAATTTCTATTCAAATGCACGTAATGAACTAATTATGTGCATGTTTGGGACGGCTTGTGGAGTTTTGAGTAGTAATTATTTATTTTTAAATAATTTACTTTTAAGTAAATGTTGAATAATATATCTGCCCATTTTACTGGGAAAGAACCCAGAACAAGCAATGCATTAATTCTAGGGATTGCTTTGAGAATATATTTCTTTTTACTTCTTCAAATATCAATTTTCTATTTCAGAGAAAGTATTAAGTAATAAATGAAATACCATCGTACTTCCAGTTGATGCTGATATACAAAACGCATATACAAAAGCCAATAGTAAACTTATCCGTAATAGATTCATTGTTTTATTAGGGTGAAAATATATTTCATATGCATGCACTTTGACTGGCCATTTTGTTTTGAGTGCCTTAGGCTTAATTACATTCCAGAGGACACATCACTCTAAAGATTAATAACCATTACCTAAGGTCGGTTTGAGAAGTGAGGGTAGAGCTCAACCAACACTAAGTCCGACAGTGTGTGAAAGTCACAGACCACAGTTGACGGGGGGCAGGGGTTCCTTTCCCTGTGCCACCTGTGGTTCTCTAGGAAGATCTGGTAGTATTCAGAATTTCAATTCATCGACAAATGTGTACTCTGGACTATTTATCAATAAAAGCATTAAATCGCCTTTATTCTCCGGTATCGGAACATAGTAATTGCTATAAAGCTTCGTCAACATGCTCTAAAGCTAGAAAATTTGCTCTGTGCACCGTAACCTTAATTTTATTATGTGCAGTCTTTCTTGTTTTATTGCTCCAGTATTTCATAAAAATTTTAATTGGAAAGGTACCCACCTGTAGTTACTACCCTTCCCTTTCTAGAATGGCCAATCATGAATTTATATTTTGTACCATCAACGGCAGACTCGCTTTCCTCGACCCGTGACTCGCATTTCTTATTACTCTCAGCTCGGGTTTTAACTTTCCCGAATGTCCGGTCGTTTCAGCTTTCCTCCCGGCACAGAAATACGCTCTAATTTTAATTAACATCCACCTCCTTCTTATGCTCAGGGTATTCACCAACCTCTCTCGTCCGGTAATTATTCTCCCCGAGGCGCGCATTATCATCCTTATCAATCTTCTCTTCCATCTCACGCACGTCTCCATGTCTCTTCCGCTCATTCTGAGTCCCTCTCGAAGATATGCAGAGTGGAGATGTGAGAGGAGGGACGCGATGTGCAAAACCTGGGGTGGAATGTAGAGTTGCGAGGGTAGCGGTGGGAAAGAAGTGAAAAGGGGGAATTCCGTGAATCGCACATTAAGTCATTCTCGCAGTCCTGAAGATAAGGGTGCATCTGTTGAGAGGATGGAAGAGACAAATAGTCGGGCCGTTTTGAAACACGGGCCCATTTGTAAGCTATAATTTAGTTTGTATCCCTTAATGTTGTCCTTTTCATCACCACTCTCTGATTTACATCCATCCCGGGATGAATTTGCTTGTTCTATGCCTTTTCTTTTTCTCTTTGGCTTCCTTTTTTAAAACCCAATCGCTTTGCTCCCTCCCTTTACTTCATTATAGCACTAGTGAAATGAAAGCTTTCTTTTGTGGCCACTGCTGACAGGGGTTGTGTTCCATTATCCTTGTCATTGACCTTTTGTCTGGAATATTCCGCATAAAACATATCTAACCTCTTCTTTTATGTTTCACTTCTTAAGAGAAATAGTTTTGCCTCATTTTTATCATGTCTAATTTTCCTGTTACCGACTTGAATCGAATTAATTCAGTGTGTCTATGACAAAGGAACCGATTAATCATTTTTGCTGAAGATACTAAACATTACCATGCATATCAGGTAATAATTATTATTCGATACATTTGTGCTTTCATTTATTGAATTTATATATTTATTTAACTTTATATATATATATAACTTATTTCTAATGACAGTTATAGACGAACTTAATGCGATGAAACGCCGATAAAAATTGCTACCATTCCTGAGAGGTAGCATTTGACTTAACGAGGAACACAGTAACAGGCGGACGTGTCGATCACTCCATGTTTCCAAAGTTTAATGAAACAAAGTTACTCAACAGCAAAATATAATGTTTATTAATTAGGTTTGGTGAATCAAGTTTCCACAATACATCGGCATTAAGGTAAAAGTGCATCAAACTATTCATTTTCAAGCTATACTTAAAAATACCAGTAGTTTTTTAACGATGGGTAAAGCGCTCTCTCAGAAGCAGAACTAACCACTTCGCGTGAGTTATCCAGAACTTAGGAACTCAAGGAAGAAATTCAGCACCGCTCTGGGCGAATGTAGAATCATTAAACAAATGTCTTCTTTCCACTTCCCTTTGTACATAACAATGCATTTTGTAGTACTCCAAGCTATGAAGCGAATCGTGAAAAGGGTGAAAAAGTTAAGCTCGGCATTTCCATACTTAACTCACATTTCTCCCACTCGCCCACCCTCCGCCTCCAGCCCCCCCCCCCCCAACGCACCAACCCCCACACTCCCGCCCGTGTCCTCGAACCTTATCTGTTTGTCTAAGCTCCCTCCCCGCCCTGGCAATCCACACCGAACAAGCCAGCTCCTTCCTTCCGCCGGGTCCATCCCTGTCTGCGCCCTGGACATCGGGAGGATAGGGGACAGATCACAGGGACGGGGGTGGGAGACACGATCCATTGGACTCTTCCCCCTCTCCACACCACTGCGCCCTCATCACCCGAGCCTCCCCCTTCCTCTCCCGTTTCCCTCCCCACACTCCTCCCCACCCTCTCTCTCACTCCCCAGAGTGGTCTCCCGTGTCCCGACCTCTCCCGACTCCCCGCCTCACTCCACCCTCTCACCTTGTAACATCCCCAGGAACCCCCCCTCCCTTCGCTCCCCTCCACACTGCGGTCGTGGAGTGTGGAGGGCTGCGTGCGTGTGGTATGCGCATTCCCCAACCCCTCTCCCCCCACATCCCCGTTTCCACATAGCTCCCAGAGCGGAACCCTTCCTTTTCCGGGTAAGCTTCGTGTCCTCCTTTCCACCGGAGTCCGCGTATGTGTGAGTGTGTGTGTGTGTACGTACGTATGTGAGTGCGCGTTTTTGGGAAGGGGGGCCAAAAGAAAGAGAGGCCCAGGGGGAGTCCAAAGGGTTGGAAGGAGTTTTTAAAGGGAAACGAGAGTGGGACGTGTCTTTCTCCTCGGTAGTGGCGAGAGGAATGGCAGATTTTGGCGGCGGTCCAAGTGGGTGGTGGCGGCGGTTTATCACTTCCCCCCGACCCCTTCCCCCTTGTGGGGGTGGGGAACGGTGGTGTCGGTGGTGGTGGGTGATCGTGGAAGGAAAGGGGAACGGAGATCGTGATCGTGGATGGAGAGAATATCAGCGGGCCTCTGTGTGTGTGGGGCTGGGCATTGATAGGGAGGGTTTGATGAAGGGGGAACGATGGAGTGCGAAAGGGGTAGGAGAGGGGTGGGTGAAACCGGGGGAGTAGGAGCGTCTATAAGAGGCGGGGGTAGTAGAGAGAAAGGGCCTGAAATCGAAGGTCGCGTTAGGAAGTAGAGGAATCAGGTAGCTTGTTGCCGCCTGGCAATGAGAAATCATGGCATCGCCTTCGGGGAAGCTATCAGTCGTACGAGATAATGATATAGTCTCCGTTTCCTATACAAAATATCAGTTTTTTCCACATTTTAGAAATGCACTAAAATATTATGAACGTAATTACGTATTATATGGGATTAAGAAGGCATACTTTAGTAGTTCTGGTAAGGAATAATTAGAATAACCAAAAAAACTAACATTAATCTGGAAATATTTGATTTTGGATTTGGGAAAAATATAAAAACTCTCTTTGAATACTATCTAGACCCTCGGAATTGTTATAAACTTCATCTAACGCAGATTCCTCCTCTAATGATTTCTTTTTAGTTGCGTTAATCACAATTCTCTTTTTTCATGTGAAATAATTAAGAATAAAGTCCGGAAATCATTTTTGTTCAAAATCATTGAGCCTGAAGAGGATTTTGGTTGACTGATTAAACGGAGATTAATCACTAATGGTATCGATTAATGTTAACAATTAAGTCCATTCGTGTACATTTAAGTTTCGGAAAGAGTTTCAACTTTTGCGTCTCCATTAATTTTGTTTGAGGTTGATTGACTGAAATAAAATTTAATAGCAGACTCCTGATTAGAGATTACGCTATCGAGATCTTGACCGCTGAAAAGAAGCAGGTCAAGAATTTAGGACCTGTGGTGTACCTTCGGTGAATCGAGGCCATCCGTTGTACCTTTGGGTCTCCTTTGGCATATCTACTTTATGCCAGAAACACCCCAAGGAGAAGACGGCTACAGTGACGTGTTTTTGAATAAGAACCTTATAAAGATTGGACCTGAGATCAAAGAATAGTAATGCCATTTCTGATTCGCATCCCTTTTGGGAAAATTCGGAATAAGTTGCCACACAGCGGGCAAGAAATAACACGGCATACAATACACGTAGCTGACGATGGACATGGAGACGGAGGATTAAAATGAAAGAGAAGAATGAAAATAATCTGTTGAAAGGAAATGGAAGAACTTGAGGCGGAATGTTTTTGAAAACTTCGAAACAGATGAAAGGAAAGTGAAACTCAAAGGAGGGGAATGAAAAATTAAACGCCAAACACGGACTTCGAACTATTTTAATAATCAAACTTCTTAATGCTTTGATGTCCGCAATGTCTTTTAACGTGTCAGCTGTTACAAAATTACCGTTTATAAAGGTTTTTGCTAATAAATTGTGATAGACCGTTAAGGGGTACCAAATTTAAATGAAAAAGAAGTTCAATTCCGCAAGTATGAAAATTTATTTTTCATCAGATTAGTATCTTCCTTCCTGTCCAAATGAAAGTTTTCATTTATGTTACCGCGAAATTCTGCGCTAACGGCTGCACAGACACAGTTTTTTTCTTGGTGTAAACATATATATAACTACGGAATGCTACATTTGTCATCTTGTGTATCAAATAGTCACCATTTGTCATTGTAAGAGTTTTATGGAACAAAAAATACCATCAAGGTTAAAAATTGATTAAGGCATTCATGGGATTGTTTTAATTTTAATAAAATTAATATTTAATCCATATAACCAGAGATTATTCTCACTCTTACACGATTTCATCTTCAATAAGAAACCACAAAAATCCGTAAGTGAGCAAATGGTATCGCTCGTTCTATCTCCTCCTCTAAATGAGCTTCAGTAGCTTTACTTATTTTTACACCTACTAATTATATCCTTTTATGGAGGTTTAATTGAGAATTACCTTTTGCAATTGTTAAATTCCGACTGATTACGAAGCGTCGGCCTACAAATGAATGTGAGTATAAATCAGCGACTTACAGAACTGTAGAACTAGTTTTGAATTTTTTGATAATACGTTAAGTTAATGTCGTTTTTACGTAAAAAGCAAAGGAATTGTTGAAAGGTTTTCCCTTCGCATAGTGCATCATTCCAATTGGGTTGTAACAGAAAGAGGGCTCTTGTGTTTAGCTTCAAAGAAAGATTTAATGGCATGGTGTTTCTCATTTGAAATTTTATCCTTTGTCTTCAGTGATGAGCGCTACAAATTTGGGTGATTTAAGTTATCACATTAACGAAGCGACTATAATCTCCTTTTGAATATTTGGTTGACAATTCTGAAACTGGGAGCTTAGCCATCCTTTCATCCACTACATTGGAGCTAATGGTTATGAATTTTCTCAAGAAAAGAGTTGTTTTTCATCATTGGGTGTCATAAAGAAAGAGGTATTTTATGATCAGATTTTGAAATTAAAATGTCTCCTTTTTAAGGTGAGGTAATAATTCAAAAGTATAATACCCCACTCACTTTGGATATGGTTATAGTTAACACCTTTATTGAAAGTGTTGATGTAGTTAGTTAGGACTAACATGGAGGGTGGATTTAATCTCTCCGGAAACTAAGACTTAGTTAGTGAACTATATACGTATTTAGATTGAAAACTGTTGAAATGTAGGGAGGAAAGAATCTGCAGTAAATTTTATCACTTTATGTTATTAAATATAATTGTAAAATTTAGTACATAAAATACTGAATTGTGGAAAGAAGCACATTCATCGGGCAGATTATATGAATTATTGCAGGAGAATGTAAAAGAATGATTTTCGTCTGCTAAATTTGGTGGAGGAAGAAGAGAATAAATCGGTTAAAAATGACTGATATTGAAGGAGCTAAGAGTTTTGAGTAAGTTTTTTTAGTACATTTTGCTTAATTATAATCTTTCTGAACACTGCCTAAAAATAACGTGTTTCCGTTGTTTTGAAATGTATCAGACTTCAACTAAAGGTTTGGATGCTTGTAGATGACGCCCGATAATTCGACCTCATTTTTCCTCACATGAAGCCTTTTTATTTTGTTTTAATTATATTCTACATACTGTTTTCAATTCCTGACGTCGTCGTGTCCGAGCATTTTTTTAATTAACTTTCTCGTTGGCTCTTGTTTAGGTATGTACGCGTGTGGGCATGGGTCCGACGCCATGTTCACATAATATATCTGCCTGCAGCAAAGCGCTGTCAAAATGTCAAGTTCACAATAACAGCATCGTAAATTCTCTCGATGGCACACACACGGTCAAAGACGAGCACCTCCCCACCCTGTTTCCCCCGCCATTCAAATTTCTTTCCTTCACTTTTATGGGGCCTCCTCATTGGGGCCATCTCCCGCCGCGCATCATTGTGCAGCAAAATAAAGCAACAGGGCTCGCCGTCGTGACCGCCCGAATACCCTAAATCCATGCGGACAGCCGTCGCGCTGGTCACCACTCCAATGGCCTCCATCCCCCGCTTACCCTCTAGACGCCATAATTCGTCGCTGCCATGTGCTCCGGTGAGAGAAAGAAAGAGGGAAGGAAAGAGAGAGGGGGCAAAGAGAGTCGATCCTTCCTTCGCGGTGGAGCTCCAATTCCGCACATATTGGCTTCCCTACTATCCCTTCCTCCCGGCCTAATCTTCTCTCCCGAGACGCGCTATCCTTCTAGGGGGAGTGGGGGACGAGACGGGAGGAGGAGGTGGTGCGGGCCGAGAGCCGAAGTGCTCTGCCTCGGAATGGGGGGGGGGAGAGATGAGGTAGGGGCAGGAGTGACTCCGGCTGAGAAGTCTGTGGCCCGGGAGAGAGGGCGTGGGTGAGGAGGGTGGGCTGTTGGAGGTCGCCTGGCGGAGGGAGGGTTGCTGAGAAGGGGACGGGCCAAGACGGACAAGGAGAAAAAGAAAAGAGAAAATGGCAAGGGAAGGAAATTTTGGGGAATTCTTTCCCTCGAATTCGGTGGCAAATGGAACTTCAAATCCTCCATTCTGTAAAAGCCCTGGAGCATGGTTGCGGATAAGGCTCGTAAAGGAGATGATAAGATGAACAAATTGTGGACGAATTGGGAGAGGAGGAGAAATAACAGGTAGTCTGAGTGAGAAATTGCATATCCAAAGATGTTTGATACGGTAAAATTCAGTATTATACAGTCGCTGGATATTAAAGCGTTGGTGTTTTAAAATGATACCCACTCCATTAAGTATATCACCGATTATCACTTCTTATCTCTTCCATTGAATAGTCTATTACAGGAAAGTCTATTACGGCGGGCAAGTTATCAAATGCTAGCCGATCTTTATTTCCGTTATAATTCCTTAGGCTCTCGCATTCTATCACTTGTTTCTCGTAATTCAACCATTATCTTCATTTGTTACTCTTTCCTTCTGTGACTACATCCTTACGGTCTTCAGGGCAATAGTGTTCCTCATAATGTGTTCTTTTATCTTTTACTTTTTGTCAATATCTTCAATGAGGCTGCCTCTCTTCACCCAATCCTTTGATATTGTGTGCACCTATATCACAAGAAACAAACGCATACTTTGAGCTAAATGAATACCTATTGTCACGCAAACTTAAATAATATTCCATATTAGTGTGATAATTTTCCTTCTTGAGACATTAAATTGAATATAGTGCATCTGTGACATCCTTATAGATTCATTGTTTTTTTTAATTTCTACTATTACAGGGTAAACATTTCTACTTGGCCGCTCCTGAATTACGAACAAATAAAATGATTTGACGCACCATTTTCGTAACTTACTCTTGCTAGTTAAGTACTTATTATCTGCCACGATGTGCATTTATATTTTTTCATTAATTTCGTCAAAAATATTGAACTGCATCTTGAATTTCTTTGTGTTGAGCTACTATTTTTAAGCTCATGAAACATATTCCTGGTTATTACCAACGCTGGGTAATTCTCATTAATGAATCGAGATAAAATCAAATATGAATTAATAAAGCAAAAGGGAACGTACTACGGCCGAATGAATGCAATAAATACAAATTACCCAAAGCCGTACTCTAAGAGTACGGCTTTGGGTAATTTGTATTTATTGCAAATATGAATTATCGAGTTCGATGCCTTCGCAATACTCGTTTAAAAAAAATTATTTTCTTCTCTAATTCACCTCATCATTTTTATTTAGCCCATATGGATACAGTTTTCATTCAAACTTCTTTCCGCCTCTTTTGGTTTGCTTTTCCTCTGATGCGAATGACGTGGAACCACACAGTTGGTCACAGCACAGGGAATTAAAGCAATTCAAAACCTGTCCTCATATAACTTCTTGAAGCCAATTTTTTTTTAATGTTACCTTGCATTGCAGTTGGGAGAGGGTGTAAAACTGAATGCGACACGGCTACAGTGGCTTTGGCCTAATCGTGTGCAAGGAGAGGAAATTCACTAATTGTTCTCCCTCCGTCACCTCGGATAGATCCCGTCGGAGCGGAGTGTTTCTGAAGGATTTGTTAACACTGCGATTAGGAGGAGAAAGTGAGAGGAAAAGCGATAATGGGCGGATGAGGAGGCATGGGGATTAGGAGGAAGAAGTGCGGGCGCGTACCGATGGGAGGAGGGTGGAAACGACGCGCGGAAAGATAAAGAAAAGGAGATTGAGCCGACATGACTGGGAAGTAGCTTTGTGTGCACATGTACTCAAGGTCTTGGGAAGTATCCCCGTAAAGTCAGCTAGTCTTCTCCCTGGCTTTATGGAAGGAAGAGTGTGGGTGGGAGTGAATTGGGGGATGGTAGGAGGTTATCCAGGGGGGTGATGGATACTTTCTGGGACGTGTGTGTGTGAGTAATGGGGGAAGGCGCATTGGATGGTTTGGGGGAGGGGGCGAGAGGGACTCCCTCCCTCTGTGTAGGTCTCCGCCCACCTCTCCAAGAGGTTGACTCGACGGCGGGCGTTCTCTAAAATGCTGAGAGAGGGAAGGGTTTTCGGTGGGAAAAGAATGCGGAGTTCGAGTAAGTTTATTCGAGTTGGTGGTCGTCGGATTTTTCGTTTTTTTTCCTGCTTCTTCCCTCACCCCATCTTTCTCGCTAACCTGCTACCTGCCCACATGCACGAATATTTATTTGCGCTTTCTCTCCTCTTTTTTACCACTTCTCTCTCCCCTCCTTCACTCCGTCCTATGGCGGATTAATCCCGATGAGTTTAAGGCAATGCAGCTTATAGTTTTGTTTTCCAACCGAAAACTTGAACAATCATAACTGTGGGTCAAATCAAGTGCCGACTTTTATATTCAGGTGATAAATTCAAATTACCATTTTAATTTTAAACTATTAGTCCTATAATTTGACAGTTTATTTCCTCAGTACTATGGCTGGATTGATGTACGTAAACTTATATTGGTTTCCGTGCAACATAATTTTTTGAAATTTTATCAAAACTTAATGGAATGCGAAAAAATATATATATTTGATGTTAATCTACATAATTGTTCGTGTTGGTTGTTTATCTGTAACTTTCTCTGATGGAGAACTCTAATGAATAAAATTATAGCTTGAAGTTATTGAGAAGATGAGATTTATGTTATAACTTAAGAAGACCGCTGGGGTTCCTTGTGGCATTTGTATTATACGCGTATTTTCCTCATTTTTACAGAAATTCGAAAATGATAAGCTCCCTTTCTCTCGTGGAGATGAAAAGGCATCAGAAGCACATTTTGAAAGAAGGGGAAAAATTGTTAAACAACCGAAAAAATCACGACTTAATACGAAGCTGGGTTCCGTGATTTAGCAATTTCGTTCCTGTCATTTTTCTGTTTACCTTCTGTCTTCCTCAGAGAGAGAATTGAAACTGGAGCAGTTTTGCCTAAAGTAGAGGTAAGGAACATAGGAAGTTTTTTTTCCCCCCCGAGCTGAATTGAAATGTTTTCTTTTAATTTACATGGCGAAATACAATACGCAAATGTGGTAATGAGATGAAGAGGGCGCGGAAGCCCAGAATATGGTAATGAGAGCGGTAGCTGTTTGCGCCTGGGTAGAAAGGAGAGTGAAAAAAAATGTTATCTTGATTGTGTGTAGGGGGAGGCTGAGGAATGTATGTAGGAAAGGACCTTTATCTCGTCGCGTGGCGGAATGAGATCCCACCGAGGGACGTTTTCGCCTTGGCGCATTTCATTTGTTCCAGCCACATGTTCCGCTAGTAGGGGCAGGAAACATTCTGGCGAGGAACGGAAAAACGAAGAAAGTCAAGGATAAATAAGGAAGTGCAGTAGATAAGAAGATGGAGAGCAGGAGGTAAATTGAGTGAGAGAATATTTTCCGAAATAAAGTTTACGGAGGGAAAAAGAAGGTTGTGGGTAATGATGAGGGAGAGGTAAAAGAATGAAGACGCATGATATTGGGGAAATGGATGAAGGTGTTCCTAACCAAATCCAGAACTACCCTCCATGAGAGTGGAGATAAATGGGTGGACTCTAGTGGAGCTATTAAGGCTGTGCGGCGGGCAAGAGCTGTAGATATGACTGGTTATATCGTGGAATTAATTTTGGAATACGAGACTATTGCGAAAAATCAACAAAAAAGTTTCGGAGGAATGGGTGCAATTCAAGTTTTGTCAAGAGAATTTCTATAATAATGATAAATTCGCCAATAAGACAAAGTGCTACTATATAGGGAATAGGTACATAAATTTTGCTTAAAAACCAAATAATATACCTTATTATGATCCTTGGATCAGTGTTGATATTTTTTAATCAGTTGCGTATACTTAAGATATTAAAACGAACCAATCGTAACTGAAAAGATAAGAGTGATAACTCCATCGTATCCGTATGTTGTATTGCTTGTTACGGCTGCTATCGATAGCCTGATTTACATTTTACACAAACATGGTTTTGCCGTACTTTTGGCTCCTAGCCTCCTCTTCCTTGAAATGTGTAGTAAGTTAGCCTTCCCATGCTCCAACTCAACCGCAAGCAGATGAGATGAAAACAGAGGAGGAGCATGCGTTGTTTTCCAGCCGCAGGCCTTGTACTTGAACGGAGCTAAGTTTATGGCTTGGGACTCCATTTCAGCACTAATTTCTGGGTCGGCTTTTATGGGCAGATGAGTGCGGTTTCTCGCCAGCAAGAGGTGTGGACATCGGGCCCGTATTCCTTCCTCCTGTTTCACATGCTGGATAAGCGAGTCGAAGGAATTACACCATTTGGCAAAGCGGAAGTGGCGGAAAACTTACTGTGTTCATCCATGTATCGAATGTGGTTTTTCGTAGTGTGCTCAAAGGGCCGCGTTCTCATGTGTCGTGTTATTTGTTTTTTTTAGGTGCTATTCAACACGACAATTATTAGCCTGTAGTGATAAATTTATTTGGCACGTTTAGCAAGCAATCGTCTTAGTATTTGCAAATATTCTACCGTCCCATGAAATTTATCAATATAATATTAAATCATCCGCTTAACAGTTGCATTTAAATCCCTTTACTCTTTACGTCCGTTTTTATCCAGCCATTACATATTAGAACTAATTCACTCCTGCTAACTCTTTGTAAAGTTTCCATTTTCTTTGGAATATAATTGAATTGGGCTATACTTTGATGAAGATATGGTAATATTCCACGTGTGAAGAGAGGAAAACAGAAGTATCAAAATCAGAGCTGGGAGATACTAAAGCTCCAAAGTCTCCTGGTGGAAAAATTTCATTCCCACAATGTATACTTTTGCGCAGAATATTTTTCAGAATGATTTCTTGCAAGTAAATGTTATTTTAAAATATCTTGCTCCCAAATGTTTCAGTGTTTACCCTGGACGGAAATGGAGCGAGGAATATTGCTTGCTTGCAGAAGTAGGCCATTGGCGATCCGAGCTTAACGAGAAGGCTTCCCGATTAGAGAATCGATCTTTGAGTATAAGATGGTGAAATTGAAATGATCATTAAAAGGCATCAGCTTTTTGAGATCCGGTGGAAATCAATCCCAAGGCTTTGAGCTCATTCGAATAGCAGACTATTAGTGGGAAATGGTAGACGTACTGCAACAAGTGCGTAACCGGCAGAAATGTTTTAACCGCCCGATTGGCGTTCAAAAGTGGTGACATGACGTTTCCTTCAGTTCAAAAGTGGGCCATTTAATGAGAAAGATAAAAGAGGAAAATATATAATCAACGGTGGGATTTTCGACGGACAAATGACGGATGGAGAGTATTTGACGAACCCTTTGCGTACGTAAGCAGTTCATATTAGCCTACCTCCGGGGGAAAGAGAGGGCGCTGCAGCGGGGGATTCTGCTTAATACGGCTAAAGTACGTCTGAGTTTCGATTGATTTTTTTGCACCCTATTACTTTGGTATCAGAATTTTTATTTGTAACGACTCTTTTTTTATGGACGCGCGAGTTGAATCACAGAATTCATGCCTAGGCAAATTGCGGCCATGCGGCATAAAATGCGTCGCTTGTCCTGTCGTTAGTGGTTTCTTTTCAAGTGTTATTCTATGACTAAAATGCTTTAAAAATAATTTTGTCTGAAATGAACGTAATCTTTGCAAAAAACGAAAGAGGTATAGTGAATCTTTTACTAATTGCCTGGTGTTGAATCACCCCCAAACAAACACTTTGTGGTGGCTTGTCGGGTAGCGAGTAAATATGAATGTATTATCTTTGACCGTTTCTACGTCTCATCTGATGCAAATTGCCATCAAAACTTTTGTAACCCCTAAAACACTACTTTAGGCATTCATTTGGCACTAAATTTCCCGTAATGATTTCGCGTTACGACTGCGTTGAATGATTTTATTCAATGCCTCTCACTCATGAGTGTTTTTTTATAGATTAAATGATCGTGGCATAGATATTTTTGCATAATATTTTTCATATAATTTCCTTGAGCGTAGCATTGTAATTTATTGAAGTTTGGTACTTTTATTACGATTAGGGGATATATTTTCTGCCAACTCGTCTCGTGAATTTCATGACGTGATTTAACACAAATACACGAAAAATATCTTCCTTTATGTCTAAATCACATATAAAAAATTACTTTCTCTGTTATGGTTATGTCCATTTACATACGTATACCAATATTTAAAGCCGCGATATCTTGGAAAATCTATGATGATAGTGTGACACCAAAATAAGCTGGCAATGATCTAGAAAAATTTAAATAATTTGAAGCACTATTCCGCCTTTTTATTTATGACTTTATATAATCAGGGTCATTGTTTGGTTCTTAAAATATATTGATTTTTTTTCTCTTTTGGGCAATTAACTGCTCGTGTATAAGCGCATAAATATGGGACTGCCTCTGAGAACCTACGACAAGTTCAAATGTCTCCTAAAGTTTTATATTTTCACCTGTAAAATTAATTATACTATTTTAGGCTTTTTTAATTTATTCAAAATTCCAAAAGAAACTTTTACGAACATTAATTAAAGAAACTTGATGAGAAATTCCAGTTCTAAAATAACATTTTTTTTATTTGTTCTCTCTTCCATCCGGAAGTGTGCGCTGAAATATTCTGCACGCCTCTTTTATCACAATTCCTCAAGCTACTAGGGTTCATTTCTGGTGAAATTTCAAATGCTAACTCATAATGAAGTTGAGCCACTTTTTATGTCTTAGCGTTATCTTGATTTTTTCAAATTTTGTTCCGACCCATGTGGGTGCATAAAAAGTTTGATACCTGTATATTCATCAGTGCGTCTGAATCTCAGGTTTCCTTAAGCAGGAGTAGAAGCACTACTAAGTGACTGAAAAATTCACATGCAAATGGTTTAGGGACGAGAAATGGAATTGGATTAAACTTGTTTCGGCTGTTAGCAAATTTGAAACAAGGTGTGCGTATTTACGTCGGCGCCAAGTTATGGCCTTACCCATTGCTGGTACGGGAGAATGGCCTCGCGTTGGAATGTATTCGTAGTGGTGTACCGCTTTTTCTAAAAAACGCCCCTTGTACACCTTATCCACTTACGCCATCTTGTACCCTTTTCTCATTTTATTCCTCCCCCAGAAGAAAGGCCGTCGACCCTCCCGTAGCAATGCATTCCCTCCCTCGCCCGGCGTCTCTTCCCATGCATTCTCTTCCCCACCCAGCGTCCTCTTGCGCTCCGTGTAGAGTGTTGAGTACTGCTAATGGCTTCCTCCCGCCAACTTCCATTTAGTAGCAATGAGGAGGAGTAATCACACGCCCGCAGGTCCTTATAAAGTCTTCTCTTTCCCTCCAAGAGTCTTTTTCTCCCATTCCCACGTCCACCCTTTAATAAATTATTTTTAAGATTAAAGAGTGACGTATTCATAAATATATTGCTTCGGTTATTTTAGTGACAAGACGCATTTAGACCTCGATGATAACGAGGTTTTTCTCCTTTTTGGGCAAACCTTATCTATTTTTACTTGGAAAGAATCATAGAGTGAAGAAATGCAAGAGAGGCTTCCATTTTGATTTCGATTTTTTTCAGGTTACCAATTAAACCAGCAGTCTCCCTTCGAAAATGATTTTTCCACTCTAATAACGATTCTTGGTGCATGTACCTCAGATATTAATTTTCCGCATATAACTCAAGAAAGGCACGAAACTGATGATTAACTTCATTGGCGTTCTTTGAAATTGACAGTTCCGATAAAATTCTGGTCAAACTATTTTTTTTGGCATTAAACTTCTAATTAAACGAAGGCCTGAACAAGTCATAAGAAATGTCAGTAACAAACGACTTAATATTACTTCCTTATTTCTTCCCCTCGAACAAATTAACCTTGTCGCGGTACAGGTGGCAAATGCTCTGCCGCGGCGCATCCGCCCTGTTTACTCCCGAGGCCCTCGCCGCGAAAAAAGGCATCCTCCCGTTCCCTTTTTCCTAGCTCCTTTCCTGCTTAAATGTGTCGGCCTCCCGGTTCCCCTGCGTCTTCTACCCACCTCCCATTTTCCTCCTTCCCACCCGCCCACGTCCTCTCCTGCGGCCTTTTAAAAAAACTGAAGAAATAAATAAATGATCCAAAAATATAAAAGCTAACCGTTCCAACCACTTAACCTTTCTCTTATATCTTCCCGGTCCTCTTCCCCGTTTCTAGAGGTTTATTTTTATTTCTTGCCGTCCGAACTATTTCGTGTGAGAGTAGTGGCGAGTAGTTGGTTTGGAGGAAGGAAAATGAGGGTTAGAGGCAGCGGCAAGCCATTTTTTATTTTATATTTTATTTTTTTTAGGCTTTACGTTTTCCCTTGCGCGGGGCCAACGTTATTATTCTGCTTCCGCCTTCCTCCTAAACTCGCTCCAGCCACCTCGTCCTCCCAGTTTGCCCCCTCTCTCTCTCACGCCCTGAATTAATTGCTCCGGGAGATATTTTTGCAAAGGAATATGTGAAAGAAAGGAAGTGGATGGGAATAAAAAAGGCGACATGCATCAAAAATTAGGCGACGCGGGGAAAGGAACGTGCACTAATACTACCAAGCACACGATTAAGTGTTTTGTGTTTGTCGTAATCCCGTCGCAACATTTCAATCTCAAATTTTGGAGTAAACAGGAAATCCTGTTCTCCCGTAGTCAGTCTCCTTCATACGCATTTAAGTGGATACCTACTAGAATGTTACCCATTCAATGCGCAAAAGGTTATACATTATCTCTTACCCGGACTTAGACGGGCATATGGAAATATGTGTGAAATTATGGGCGAATAAATTAAAAGCAGTGCTATTATTTAGTATGCATATTTATTTTTAGTGATTCAGGTGATAGTAAAACCTTTCAATGAAGGTAAAATCGATTGGTCGTTAGCGAAGAAAATTGTTTTTGCAAGTTTTGCTGCCAGATCATGAGAATAAGCCCTACCGGACTGGGGTACTGGCCTGCTTCCTTTATCTGTTCAACTCTGGCAATAACTTTCCGAGATCCGTTCATTTCTCACTCAAAAGGGTTCAGATATCAGCCGGGTCTCGTATCGAAATACCAATTACGCCAGTCCGAAATCCCATGGGCCTCCGTTTGGCAGGAATTTAAGAGTGGTGACGATAGCGCCGGAATCTAAAAGCGCAACGCACAGGCACGGGAATCTCCCGATCGCACGTTCAAGTATTCATGCTGCTCACATTTTGAGCATGGAGGAAGTCGTAGAAATCTTTTCGCTGTGAACCCTTTTAGTTCTCCTTAGCCATGTATTGCCAGCTCGTTCGTACGCTTTATAGCCTGCGTTGGACGAGGAGATTATACCATTCCGTTGTTGCTCGATTGCTTTAACTACGTGTGTAAAATTTGAGATACAGTCTAAACGCCATGGCATAAAAATCGAATTGCCAACATCCCCTGCACGTTTCTTTTCCCATCACCCTGATGCATACGAGTTTCATGGCTCAGTTATTTGAGTGTTATACCCGACAGTTCAGCTGCTGTATGTCCGACTTGTGTGCATTCGGTCGCTTGCTTACAAAGAAAGGATGAACAAATGTATGATGAGTTCATTTAAGATATTAATTCATTAATCGCACATGGAATCAAAATAGCAGACAAAAACATGCAATAATTTAGTCATTTTGGATCCCCGCTTAGTTGGAATTTTTTTTTAGTTTAAGTAAAGGTGAAGAAACGGCGCCCTTCCCAACAAAAGTGCAAATTTAAAACTCTGTTTTTTTCATTGTTGCTCCAAAATTCTCTTCATCCCGCCGAGAATGGGAACGAAGTGGGAAGTCTTGCATGTCCGATTGTGACTGTATTTAGGGCGATACGAATCTGGTGAAACCCATTCCGGTGAAAATAGCCTTTTAAGAGTTGGTTTTATGTTTCTGCTGTGAGTGTTTCGTAATAAAGATATCGTATCTGAAGGTGAATTTATGGCGATCTCCATTAAAGGGTTCCGTAGTATTCGAAAAATTTGAGGACCTACAACCTCACTACGGCAGAGTTATGGCGGTATGAGGTCAAAGAGATAGATGGAATGGTGAAAGGAGGCAGGGATGCAGAAGATATACTGCTCTTCTAATATAAATTTACTGTCGGATCCGACGAGTCAAGGATTTCTAGCATGTAAAGATGAATTATTAATTCGTTTTTCACGCCTATTTAATATTTCCGTTTTGTGATGTCTTAATGGAATTTACCTTTTACGTAAACAAGATTAGTTTCATTGCATAATTTATTTGTAAAAAACCGGCACATAATATGATAAATTATTCTCTTTCGCAACTTCCAACGCGGTAAATAAATAAAAATTGCAGTACGTTTTTGGAAGATATGCATCAAACATTGCATACTTAATTTGTTCAACTCCCTGGTGAGGAGTGTGGGCGGATGACGAAATAATAGGGAAAAACATTCTCATATAACATAAGATCTCCTAAAGAGACGTTAGAGCTATTAAATGACTTTAAATTTAAGTTTCCTTGAGAGAGGTCGAAATATTAATGGAACAAAGTGAAGATAAAACGGTTGCATGGAAGAGATCACCTTATTTTTCAAGACCTTTGGAAGTAGGATCCTTGAAACTCTTCAAGCGAAACGTCGGTCTTAAGAGCGGATGAACTTTAGCGTTCCTCAATCCTGTAAAGGAATGCAAAGGGTAATGACATCTACATGTGCACAAAACACCTCAATCCACCGCGTCGCAAAGGCGGGTGATAGGGCACTAGGCCATGCATGCTCAAATACGAGTTCATGCTAGATCTTATATGTGTGGGAATATATATATATATATATATTTGCTCATTTACTCAAACACTCGTTCGCATAAAAACATACATGCCTAAGTACATCATGTAAAAAAAACAACTCATCCTAGTCGGTAATGCAAAAGTGCAGTAAAATTTCTTTGTGATTGATTTTCCACAAATGGTCCATTACAAGTTTCACGTTATTAATGATTTCTGTTTTGAGTTTATATTGTGATCTCATCACTGGAGGAAGCAAATTTCGACATAACCAGTAGGTACATGTAATATACATGATAAAATACTAATCTCATTCGTCCATCAATAAGTAATCTCATTCGTCCTAAATCAGTGTTTTAACGTAATCCAAACAAGCGGATGTTTTTATTACTTGGATATATATTCCTTTCATTAAAAGTAGTCTAACGCCCACACCGTGTTTCTCGCCATCATTTATCCTTTACGGTAAAATCATTTCTCCCTCCGAATTATTCAATTACGAAAATGGCCTCGCTGGTCTGTCAAATGTTCCATAATAATAATAATTGTCGCTCCTATATATTAAACAATTAGGCGTGAAGGGATGTACTGCACTGCACTACGAAGATGCTTTGCTGCGAGATAAGTCCGATTCACTCATTTTAATTTCAATCACGATGTGAAATGTGAAATTACCGATGCGATTAATAAATGGAATGTGAAACATTTGTAGTGCAAATTAGATTTGAATAAAAAAATACGCCGACCAAATATTACATGGAAAAGTTTGCCGCTTATAGATCGTTCTAACTTGGTCCTGAAATCCCAGTTTTGGAGGCGGTCAGCGGTTTCCCCCTTAAGAAGCAAGGCGCTCCGTTTCCACGAGCTCATCGTAATTCATGGGTTAGAGGATCGGGTACAGGGATCATCCTCTATGGGATGGAAAAGGGAAGCAAATGAAAGGGATGTGTGGGGACGTTTTAAAGGTTTTCGTGTTCTTTTCAGAGATACCCATTCGCTCACACGGCCACGTTCTTTCTGGCCGCACCCATCCCTGTAAACCTTCCTCTATTCCGGAGAACCACCACCCTCTTCTCGGAGAAACCCCTAACATTCGACCTGTCTCTTTCTCTCTCTCCCTCTTCTCATCTCCTGGTGGCGGTCGCTTTGTTTTTCGTCGGTAAACAAAAGAGCGACAGTGATGGTGGTGGTGGGGCTTCGTGCGTTCTGAATGGCCATTAGAGAGGACGTTTCGAACGCTTCCCTGGCTCCCCACCCTTCCACCTCCCCCCGTGGCGAAGTCACATAGAAGAGTGTCCATGAGCGATAGGGTGCTCGCTGTTCGCATTCAGATGAAGCAGCGTCCACCTGCGTGTGAAGGAGAGAATGTGGGCGGCCTCGGTGGCATTTAATGATGGTCCTCCCGAGCAGGAAACCTTTGACACACGTGAATAGTCCGAATGGGTTGTTCGCTTGTTTGATATGGTGATTAGTGCATCCCCTCTTTCTCTCTGTGCATACGGAAACTGGAGAGGGGGGAAAAGGGGGTGAGGTGCATTAAACTCAATTCATCCAGGTGCACCAGGTCGTGTGGGTTACCGGAGAAGGGGCGAAGTTGGCGGATTACTGGCCTTATTTCCCATTAATCACCGGGATTGCGTTTTGGAGTTACCCGTTGGTGCCTGAGGAGACGCCAGCAGCCGATAAATAGACTGGCTCTCACAATCATTTAGCTGGAAAATGTGACGCTCGTTTGCTCATATAAAGCTTCAAGGAGCATTTTATGTTGTTAGTCAGAGCATAAATCGTGAATTTTATTTCGTTGATCACCACATTGAGCTTCAAATAATCAAGGCATATTGTATGTACTCATTTATTCACCTACGGAATATAACTATCTAAGTACGCTTAACTATCATTTTGGCATTAATTGAAAGGAGTGTTTATTATGAAGTAAACATTTCACGCTCAGTTTTAATAGTGTCAATAAGGGAAACTAATTAATACGGACATATTCCTATGGCCTTACTATCATTAAAAGTGTTAATTATTATGTATGTTTTCTGTGTGTCGAAGTATAAGCTTCATCAAGTATATTTGCAGGTTAAGAGGGCGTATTTATTTTATTTAGCACAGAACCGACTCAAGCTCCAGACTAACCTGGAGAATATCATTTACAAAAAGTAGCAATAGCAGTGAGAAAGTAGTTACAATTTTAGTTTTATGAATATTTCAATAATTTTTAATTCTGTTAAAGTATTTACTGCATTTCTCTGGCAACATAAATTATTGTAATAACATGCGTAAAATGTTTAATCTCAATAGTTTAATTGAAAGAATGCGTCGGCGGTGCTTATATCAATAGTGTTAATGATAGTGTCCCATAATGAAAGGAAATCAAGTGCCTCCCTCTCATGATATGTAAAAACTTCTTTAGTCATAAATTTGACCGGAAATCGAAGTGAAATTATGAAAAGTGCTTAGTGGTGATATTTTTAACAGAAAGAATCCATTTATGGAGTTTGGCAATGAAATAGTTGGAGTTTATTTGTACTAGTCGCTTTTTTGAATTGACTCTTGTGGATTATTATAGAAAACCCATCATTGAATTAACTTAAAAGTAAAGGGAAAGTCATATAATGAACTTGGTTTCGTTAAAAGTGTTGCTGGTAGAGTTTATTTCAACGTGAAAGAACTTGGTCTTTTTCCTCTTTTCGGATCAATTTAAAGTACGCATCCTTGATGCCATACCGACTGGAAAAAGTTTTTGTATAAAAATGAAGAAAATTCAATGGAGTGATGTCTATTCGTTAAAAAGTTTCAGGTTAAAATGAGGATGTACCAGGACGTTACTCGTGGACTGGCGTTGGTAATTATCGCAGAAAAGAAGTTTCATGGGAAAATCGTATTTAATGCAAATATTTTGAGGGTAATTGAGGTTCAATTTTAAGTTTAATCAAATATTGGTAGACTAATTTATATTCGCCTATCGGTTCTCGATAAGTAGGTAAGATAAATTCCTGTACTAATGCAAATAGGACTTCTTTTTATCACTGCCTTTGTAAGATAACAACTAACAAGCTCCTGCTCCAGATTCAACCCTTGCAAGCCATTCATTCCCTAGTCCCTTTCCGTTGAACCAGTGGTCGCTCACCCATGGGTATCTTACGCCGTAAATATTGGTATACAAACGTTGGAAGCTACGGCGTGCATTTCTAGACGTACGAGTATATTTGAAGGAATTTTGCTTAACAAAAAACTGTAGGATTTTCTGCAGTCAGGTTTGGGTTTTTAGAAATTGTGGCGTGGGTGCTGGAGTCTTCTCAATTGTAGCTGATTGGCCGCTGAACTTCTGCCCTTTGTCAACGTGGTAATCCCCTGTTTGCTTGTTTTTAATATCTTTCCCCTTTGAAATGTTTTTCTCCTGTGATTACTCTCATGCTGGCTCTCTTATGGCCACCTGCGGCATGCTCTGATGCTGCCCTCTCTCCAAGTACCCCAGTCGAATGGAATTATCGTGTTCCATTCTTCTTGTTTGGGTCGTTCGACCCGTCTCCATGGGGTACAATTTATTGCACTTATGGCAATTTATCTCGTATATCCCTCAATTCTCGGTTTCTCTTTTTGCATTACGTTTCGTAATATGAGTTTAATATGACTTTGTGACTTGAATATTACACTGCTGCCGTGCTTTTTTATTCTTGCTATTTTATCCGCCGTTCCTTTCCTGTATCACAGATATACTTCATTCTTTCGTTCAGTGGCAATTTCTTCCAGTGGTGTCTTCGACAAAGATTTTGAGTTTATCTGTTGATGCTTGTCGATTTCTTTTCTTGTTAGCCGTTTCTCTTCTAGATGCTTCTCAATTTCCTTACCTCTTCTTCCTCTTGATTGTTGTGAGTTAGAAGTTTTGAGCGAGTGCATACACCTCTGGGAACTATACAGTAGCACGAGCGAGAACACATAAACAGTAGAAAGCGATGTGGCACACATACAGTGCATGTGTACTGTATCGCTTATAAAAATATTCTGGAATGAGGATTCAACAAATGTAAAGAAGATGCTTTAATTTATGTCTTGCTTATTTTGAATGTTTAAAGTAAATAGTTTAAGAGTCAATGTGAACTGCGGAGCTATTTCGAGAAAAAATATTTCAATAAATAAATAATTATATATAAACCTTTTGTGGTGGTAGTATCCTACTGCATATTTCACGATATTTTACATTTAGACCATAGCCTACTAGCTTGCTACTTGACTTTTACTTTCCACCCGAAATACGTGAATATTTTCAGGACAAAAATAACTTTCTCCGCTTCGTGTAGGACAAAATAGCCTAATAGTTTAAATTACCGTATAAGACCTCATTTTGATGCATCTATTTCTCCTCCGGGTTTGCTAAGTGGTGGTGGTTTTTCTACGGGGAAACATGGATCTGGCTCAAATAATTCACACCAAAGGAATTCTCTGCTTTCATTTCGGCAGGTTATAAACGCCCTAATTCCGCTGAAATTCTTCTCGGGGAGAATTTGCCTAGTTACCCTCCAGACTTTAAAGTTCCACACGCATGTGAGCTTAATTCACAAGGGAACAGTAAAAATTCTCGCGTCTCATATCTGCTTCACCTTCTTGACTCGTGACAAAGCAAGAATAGTCAAGAGACGGAAGGTGGAGGAGCACCAGTCTTTGTAGTAGTTGTTCCGAATCCTACTCATTCGGAAAAAGTCGCTCAAAGTTTTACAATTGTTTTTAACTCCATTTATAATGGTTCTGGGAGTCATCCTTCCTCGGAAGGAGGGAACGTTTCCTTTGTGATAACCGCTCGAGAAACGGAATTTACATTTATTATCACTCCCTAATCAAAACTGAGACCCCGCCCGGTTCGTCAGACAAGCCTCAATAGTTCACCTTGCAAAGGCATTTCCGAGAGGAAGGGGGCTTTATGGGCGGTGCTCCCGTTGGATAGTGGCTTGGAGATAGCAGTAGATGAGTGCGATTCGTTAAATCTAATGCTGTAGAAACCTGTAGTTTACGAGGGTTGGATAGTCAGCTGGGAATTAATGTGAGAACTCATCAGGTAACGACAGCAATTAAAATTATGCGTAGATATTATGCTAGATCTCTTCGCGTTCTGGAAATGCATGGTCTGTTACGCTTGTTACCGTTAAAAAATCCTCATGTTCACATATTAGTATCTTTTAAACATATATGCCTGCATTATTTACCTTTTCTCTTCGTTGAGATTTTATCTTCGAGGACGAGTATTTTTTTCCCCAGCAGGGCTGTCTGTATTCTTAAGAATTGTTATGTTCCCGTTTATGATTAGGTCATATAAAATAAAACAACTGTATAAATTTACCCATGAGCAAATTTAGTTTTTTTAATTTCGAAAGTATTGTTTGCGCTGCTCTTTTCACACGGGCACGATTTGAATATAGACAATATTATTCCCAGCTGATGAATATGGTATTCCACGCGATTCGTGCTCGTTCTCTGCCAATATATTTGTTTATTTATTTAATTTATTTCATTATTCATTTATTTAATTTCATTTTGACGACTGCAAGTTTTTATCTGCGTGAAATATTTGATCATTCAATGAATGAGGATACAATAAATGTTTCTCTCGTGTAAAAATTACGGATATGGGTGTTATTTTTTCATCTTTCGTAGCCGTGTAAATAAAAGGGTAAATTCAATTTGTATGAGAAATATGAAATTATTACACTGAGGATAATAATTTCAGAAGTTCCCAGTTTTAACACAGGTTGAAAGAACTCCTAGGGTGTAACACCATGTAACCGTATCTTTGTGACTTTCGCCCTTGCGTGATTATAAACAGAGTTACCCATCCCGCGTGTAAGTGAAATGTGTCGGCACGTATGGATAATATGAAACTTGACGTCGAATTGCTAGTTATAACGGTTTATTTTCTTCGGGGCTCTGAAGGCTGCCGCCCTCGCCTCTTTCCTGTAGCAAAGCCTGCCAGAAGTACCTAAATGTGCTCATCCCGTTTTAGCTAATCTCCGTAGTTAAAGTTTTGGCTGGCAACTTTAATCACGGTGCTTTGATGGTTTAATTAGAGGGATTGTTCTAACCTCCTTCGAAACTTCCTAAACCATCTGACCTTTTCCGTTACTTCGTATCCCTTATTGACGTCAATGGACGTCATACTCAATACATTTCTCTCGTTCTTAACAATATATTTAAATATTTAAACGGTCTGGTTTAAAAATACAAAGGAAAATATTTCATTGTTTAGGTATATTTTTCATTTGTCTTATTACTTGCCAAGACTACTTCGTTTTTTAAAATTTATTGTAAGTTGAACTATCTTGAGATGAGTATAATTTAAATTTCCCAATAGAAGTGGTTTGATGTTATAAATATTACTGTTGTATTGAATTTAGATTTTTATGCAGTTAGATAATCACATAATAATAATTTAAATCTAATAGCTTCTAATAGTTGTTTTATTCCTGGAAAACGTCAAGAGACTATGACAACGAATGAAGAGAGTTTGTTATTCCACAAAAACTTTCAGTTTTTAGGGGAATTAAAAAGTTTCACTTCACTATGTTGGGCAAATTCCATAAATTTACGCAAGATTCATCAATTTTTTTTCAGTAACTATTGCATATTAGAGTTATTTTGACAAAAGATATAATTTTTCCAATTTTTTCTTAGACTGTCAACAATTTAAATCGAATCATGTAAAAATACAGCCTTAGAAGGATTTGGACAGCATTTAAAATCTAACCTCTTTAATTTTAAATGGCAATGAAGCATAGATAAGAGTAAAATACAGGTTAAATACCTGTATGAGATGATTTGAAGTACCTTACTACCTATCAGTGGACAATTACAATATTTCACAAAAGTTGAAACAAAAGTGCGAATGAGGATTTTTAATTTGTATAACTTTGGATGGCAAAGTCAGGTCACGTGAATTTTCAGAGGCCTTCTAACTCATTTTGCAATTAGTAATTTCTTTTATCGCCTCGTGTCCCTTAGATGGAGCCAAGGTTAAGGGGTCTCGTTAAACGGCGAGGCGGATGAAGGGAACCCGTGCTCGGTCGATTCGTTTCCTAATTCCTAGGCGTTTGTTGGCGTCATCCGATGAAGTTTCGCGCGGAAAATGATAGCCAAGTTAAAGGAGTTGTTAGGGCCGTCTTACCCGTAGCCGCCGCTGTCTTTGAAAAGGGAAGCCAGTCAACGTCAGAAAGGTGAAGGAGGTTTGGGGTGTGGGTTAGGAGAGGAGTTACGCTCTGGGGTGGTAACCGCCAGGAGGCTGGGGAGAGTGGTGAGTTTGGAAGAGGGAGTGTCAGACTCTAAATGTCTCGAAACTCCGACTCGAAAAGAGTAAGAAGAGAAACGAACTCCTCCAGCTCGTTGGGCCTTGACGAATCGGCTGGTCCCCTCTCATTATGGCATTATGGTGAAAGATTGGAGGGAATGGCGGCGTCACGGGGTGGATATAATTTGGGTGATGGGGTAGTTGATTTAGAGGCAAGTTTTAGAAGTCATTTTCAGAGTACTTTGCTGTCGCTCTCTTCTCGCCTTTGCCATCAAACCCCTTTATACGCGGGGAGGTGTCCCGTGAACTGATAAGAGTATCACCGTACACCTACATGCGTCGAAAGTTTGCTATTTCGGGGGCGCGAACCCCTTCAAGTGGATGATTGACGATGGCGTTTTGAAATGGCATAGCTGGAATTCAGCTAACGTTAAACGATTGCAGTCACATTAATGTTTACTTCGAAAGCAAAGGAACTGGAAATGCTAGGCTATTATTAATATTACTTTGCGGTTTACAATTAATGGTAATGGTTAGTATGCTTCACCATTAATATCTCATTAATCTTTTGATATTTAGCTCAATGGAATTATTTTATTTATCCAAAAACAACGAATGAATCCATCTTCAATTAAAAAATCAATGCGATATTAATATAAAAATTTAGTTTGCATGAAATTATTATCCAAGAGTAAATAAATAATTAATGCATTAAATCGGTGAGCTTTGTTTGATAAAGGTTATTCATCGGTCAAAATTTTAAAGCTAGTAATAATGGCAATACTGATCAATTCTGTGAAGTTATTCTCGTTCAACTTCATTTGCACGTTGTTCTAAAAGGGTCCAGTGTTCAGATTTACTATTTATTTTATTAAGAACACAATGTATACATCCACTGTTCTTTATGATCGTACATCTAGTTTCAACGCTTAGGCGTCATCATCAGGTACTCAACTAGTATATGTGTATATATGTTTCTCAAGTAGTATATTTTCTCAAAACATTAATATATATAAATTTACACTAGTTGCTATGTTCATGCGGGAAGTAATATATTTCAGAATCTATCATTCTCACCCTTTGTGCAGGTCAAATGATATATCAGTTTGAGACCAGATTAAATCTGTTAGAAGTTCTAAAATGTAAATTATCGTTTAAGTATATCTCTTTGCTTATTTAACTACAAAAAAAATCTGTAAAACTTCCTTAATAGCCACAGACACTAATTAATCTCTTCAACGGTTTGTTAGTTAGTTAAAGGCAGCTAACTTCGCATTTCCTTAGGTGGTACTTTCTCTGTAATTTATAAATTAAATCTCAATCCTGTATAACTGAAATTAGTCTTCTTGATAGTTTTTCACCTCACCCATTTTCCAATTAATTCCCCTTTGCCTTGTTATTGATCTTTTCTGGGTTAATTACGGTGTTCAGCTTCATCCATATTACTTGAGCAACGTCCTCACTCAGGCATATTACAGGGCACGAATAAAATTTACTCCTTAGAGTGTGGACTTATTTAGTAGTACTACTGCTGGCCTATCCCCAAATTTGCTCCATTTTCCTGGAGTATGAATTCTAATAGCGAATTGCAGCAGCGTGTCAATTAATTTCCCCATCCAGCCATAAAGTAATGCCCTCCCCAAAACTTTTACTCTAAATCCAGGCGAGGCTTATTAAGGCCTGAACCCGGGCATTAATGGGACGAGGACGTCTTTCCTCCCGAACATTATTTACTCCTTTTGCGTTACTTCTAGTCCCTCATTACAAAATCAAAATGGCCACTCTTGGAAAGTTCCTTTAATGAATATTTTCAGCTGTTAGGGGCTCCTGCCGCAGCCGCGGGGAGTTATTTCCCGATCTCCCAGGTGAAGTATGAGGGTGGCAATGGAGTGGCTTTAGAATATGGGTATCGATGGGGCCGGATCAAGGTAATAGAGGGAAAGGTGGCGGTTTTACGTTCCTCATATTGGGGTTTTCGGGGTTCAGGGTAGGGCGACTTTGGGGGGAGGGACTTCGTCGTGAGGGGATTGAAGGGACGTGGAAGCGAGCAGGGCGAGGAGGTCTTGGAAAAATCACTGGTGTGTGTGTGTGTGTGCGGTTTGAGGGGGTCCGAGGGACCCCCTTTACCGTATCTTTCCTTCCCTCCCTTCACCGCCGGGATGGCAATCCGGGCGACCGGGTCGGCGCAGTAGACGGGGGGAGTGGGATGTTTCGGAGGGGAGGTCGCACACAGATATACCAATGACCATTCCCCGACTCCACCCAATTCTCATATCCTCCGCATCTCCGGAAGCCCATCTCTGCCGAGCTGCCTCTCTATCTCATCCCCATCCTT
Source organism: Hetaerina titia (assembly GCA_037158775.1). Classification (NCBI taxonomy): domain Eukaryota; kingdom Metazoa; phylum Arthropoda; class Insecta; order Odonata; family Calopterygidae; genus Hetaerina; species Hetaerina titia. The sequence continues at coordinate 87,405,993 of CM073772.1, forward strand.
CCCCGTCGCCGCCCGCCTCGCTCACTCCCCCGCGACCAACCCGTCCTTCCACCGAGAAAAGGACAAACCGTTCCACGGACGCCTCCCTCCACCTTCCTTTCTCTCCTTTTCTCCGGATGCGTCGACTTCGCCATTCCCCCTTCCCCTTCCCCGGCCCGCCATCTCTCTCCACTTCATTTCCTACCTTTTGGGCGTCACGTCTCTCCCTCCAAGCGTTTCCTCCCCTTCATCGCCACCGCCTTTCAGCCTCTCATACCCTACTCCCCACCCCTCCCCCACACACACACAAATACACGTTCCCTCCCCCGTTCGGCTCTTCCTCATTCGCACGGAGTTCTTCGGGCTTCCTGCCTTTGCTGGTGACAGTGGTGCGGATGAAGCGGCTTTCCCGGGCACCTGGAGGATGGCGGGGGATTTTCGTGGGGATTATTTATTAGTCCTTTTACGCTCGCGTTTCAGGCAATTAACACGCAGCGTTGTTAGGCTTACTGCGTAAATTGTCCTGTGTGGGAGTTGCACTTTGCCAATGAATGGTGAATTTCGAGCTTCAGGGCACGGTCGCGTAAGCGTGATGCCAATCTTCTGACGCGTGACTGAGCATTAATCGTCAAAATTATCTCGAGTTACTTTTCCCAAAAAGATTTTATTTTCTGTAATTACGATTTTTTTCAAGGTTTTATTTTTTCACTCAAACTCCACATCCTCTCCTGCGCCATCCGCATGCTCTGTTTATGGCCCAAAGCGTAATTATTATTTATATCAATGTTCAAGATTGTAGGCAAATAATAACTGAATGCTCCACAAACTCGATAAGGTGATATATCTCTAGGTTACATTCCGTCTTTGAATTTGACGATTCGAACAAAACGAATGGCAATTTGATTTTCGTCTGATTATTTTCCTTTTACGTACAACAGTGTCGAGCTCCCCTAAATATGAGTGAGCCTAATTTCCTCCGAGGTGAAAGTTCGTATTCACTCCATGAAGCAGCCGCCTGCTTTTGTCATTATTCAAATTATCTCCTAATATTTCTTGCTCCCTGATACCATCTCCCTTCCTGTCCGATACATGCACCTCTTTGCCAATTTACCACATTTGCTTTCCCGCATTTATTCATAACTTTCATCATGATTTTCCCTCCTTCCCGTCCTCTCATCCGTTTACCTTCCTCCTTCCCTGCCTTTCGTAAACATTCCTCGCTGAATTTCCATTTTGAAGACGAAATCATTACTGTATGCTTCTGCGAACTTTGTCCCGTTCATTTCCATTATTGTATCAATCCTTTTATTTCCCTTTATTCTCTGTTTTCCGTCAAAAATCGTTATGGATTGTTCAAAGTTCCTCCCTGTTTCGTATTTTCGTTCGTTGCTTCCCCCTCCTCCTCACCCCCCGTACGCATTTATTGCTTTGATCGCCCTCTGGCTTGAATAGAGTGCTTTCGACACTACTGATCTCCTATCCTAACGTTAACCGAGATTGTTTTATTTTTACCTTTCTGTACCACATTCACTCTCTCTCTCTCTCTCTCTCTCTCTCTCTCTCTCTCTCTCTCTCTCTCTCTCTCTCTCTCTCTCTGTATCTGTAATAATAGGATTTTTTAGGATAAACTTCCGGGAAAAATATGTTCAGTGGATTAAAAAGAGCTTTGGGTTGGAACCAAGGGATTATGTTTTTGATGGAAAGGTGTTCCAATTTCCGTCCATTAAAAAATGTTCCGGTACCCTTTATAATGCCCTGATAATTCATCCCGTTCCAAAAATGTCTTCAAACTTCGTTGAATTTCAGTTTCGTCATTTTTGAGCATTTTTCTCAGTGTTTTCGGAATTGTTTATTAACCATGGTTCCTTGTGATCCTTTGGTATTTATTTACCCATCTGATATTTAAAGCAAATAAACAAGCATTTGTGATCGTGGAATTCGGACGCTTGAAAGTTGAACCAAACTCATTTTCGAGTTTTTTTTTCCGTGGGATAGCAACACAGGCATAATGCATCGAACGACGTCTTTCAATGAGCCCTATTTTGCAGTAAAAGTCATTTTCGGGATTTGCGGCAAGTTTTTAAAATGAAATGTAAATCAGCATAAATTAACAAAACCAAGCTACGAGAAAAAGCCTTTTGCTGATTATTTTTCAATACTAATTGAAAACCAAAGGTTTTGAACAAATATTTGCTCCTAGAGTAGTCAATGTACACCACTTATCCGAACCTTCTTTAGTCGCTTCAAACCAGTCAAAATGCTTTCTAATCTTTGTCAAAAAGTTATTATTAAAATTACAATGAAATGACAATTTTAGTATATTAAAATTATGTAAACATTTCATTCCGAAAGACTCATAAAAATGTAGTTTTCATTGAAATATCAATCTGTAAACAGCTAGGCAGATAGGCATTTCGTTTATCAAAGCTTCAGTTTTATTTCATATTCCCTGCTATTCTTCCCCTAGGATCCCGACTATGTTTGTTGTATCTTAATAGATTGAAAGGCGTTTCTTTTTCTTTTAAACTTTTTTTTGGTTCTCTCATTGTTTTTAATGGTTTCAAGTTATTACTCAATTTTCGAGCACTAATGAACGATCATTAATGGAGTAATAATTGAAGATCCTCGGTACGACGTCTCTATGATGGCAGCCCAAATTTTTACAGACATAGTCCTACCGTCACATCCTTCTTATATTTTTATGGAAACTGTTATCGGCATATTTTTGCCAAGTAGTCGCAGTCTAATCTCTACCGTTCTACCTCATCCCTCCCTCTCTCTCTCTCTCTCGCACACG
>CM073772.1:87408868-87550924 GCA_037158775.1 Hetaerina titia
CACCCCTATCTACTCATTTCTCATACCCCTTGCATCAAAATATTTACCCTCCTTGTGTCCCGTAACCTCCATGCTTCGCACCCCGATTCTCCTGAGAAAATCAAGATTCCGTTACGAACACATTATTAAAGTTCCAGAACCACGTCCTTCCTAACTTTATCCTTCCCTCACCTGGTGTCCTCCTTTTTAACAGTTGTATCCTTTGTTGCTTTCTGTGATTTTAAGTACTTGATGTGGATATCTAACCTAAATATGCTGCATTTACAATTTGAAGAGTCCATTTTTTCCTCATACTCGTACAATTTTCTATCATTTATTCGAGAAAATGATGGCGACTATTTAAATATGCGTTGTTATTATTTTAAACATTGACTGACTAATGTTAAATCAGATTTTGGTAATTGGCACCGTACACTCTGATACCCATTTATTTTCAGATTTTAGGGACACATTCATAATTATTGTGAAATAAATATTTTTACACTGAATTGAATTCATAAAAATTGATTTTTTTTGTTGTCCGTTTTTTTTAATTCCTTCCCAAGATTTAAATGTTCATTCCTTTGAAAGGATTTTAAAATATATTTATTAACTAAATGACGACCACTTGGTTGTTTAATATAGGAAATAATTGTAGTCATTTTTCAGACCATCCTTGGAAGATATCACTTATATGCATTTTAATATCAGCCAAATCCCCTAGGCGACCATATCGCCATTGAAATACAATTATACAATTTTTCAAAATGCGCATTGACTAAAAAAATGCTCATAACTTATTTCTTCTTGTAGAGAGGTTCGTGTTTTACGTAAAAATTTCAACATTTTCCAGCCTTTTTTTTGGTAGGTTTGCTGTGTAACTGTTCCCCATGCATGAGCATATTTTTAAAATTGCATTGTTCTGTGGTGAATTAATTTTCCTTTGATACGGCTCTTAGTGATTATATTTGGAACAAACTATTACTCATGTTTAAAGGCAAATTTCCTAGGGTTCGATTATGTTATATTTTTCCTTTTCCGTCGTGAAGTATCCTGAAGAGATGTGTAATAGTTTTCCTTTCAATTTAATGCACATGATCGATATTAGAGTCAAACGAATCAAGGAATTCTGATGCATTAAAATTAGGAACGCAAAATCTTTAACATAGATTTCCTAGCAAAGACCAATAATAATTTGCATCTTCATCTGTCTCTCTGCGTATCCTGTAATGCGATCAGGAGGGGTTGTAGTAGGGGGGTCACCAGCTTTCTTTAACGTTTTTTTAGTCTTTTTTGGTATCTTTGGTATCTTTACTAGTATTTGAATAATTTCCTATATTCCTTCATTTTCACATCAACTAATTCTATAACTGATCAAAAATATTTAACCTATGGCTCAAGATGTAGTATTAATAAATCGAGGCGTTCGCTTATCAAGCGTTGAAGCTTTTTAATGTAGCCCCCTAAATTCGACCCACGTGGTTTTAACCACTTTATTCCGAGAAAAACTCATAAAGTTATCATTTGATGGTTTGTTACATAAATGTATGCATTTTAATAGAAATGTGTTGCAAGGAGAGCGGTATAACAGCTCCATATGGAGTTGCATAGAACATGTTTCTATTATGAACGTTTAAAGATTTAGATTCAGATCTAGATTAAGATTTTGCAGACATAGGGTAGGTTGGGAAGAGTACGTCGGCATGGGTTTAATTTGCGTAGAGCATCACAGCTTGGAATTTGCTGCAGCAAAGATGTATTCTCCACGTTGCACACAAGCGTGTCATCCGTATTGCACGATGTATTTACATCTGGATCGTTGTCCTCGTAGGGGATGCAATTAGGAATCCAGGTTTTAGTGCTGAGCGCATTTGGCGTGAAGCTACTGTGCAGTGTGCTAGATAAAATATGTTACCTCTAACGTCATCGGTTCGTTGCATATTCCGGCAAATTGAACTGGCTCTCGTAAATATGGTACGATCTTTGTAAGGAATAAATCCGTTCCTACCTTGTACTAGCTTTCAAAATGCCTGCTGTTTAGTCGAAGGGTTTACTTTAATAAAACATTGGTAAGATTATGAGTTACTGCATGGTAAAGCACCAGAATCATTAACAGAATATCGGTATTTGGACGTACTTGGACACATTTGAATGCTAGATATCGGAATTGTAGGGTTTGTTGCAATGACCCCTTTTCATTTGTCCGTGTAATATCTTGTCAGTTATATCGCCTAAAGTGGATGATCTGGAAGACTGTTACCATACTGGATTAGGACATTCGCCACTATATGTTGTATAGAATTCCGATAAATATAAAGAAGAAGCAAATGTCAGTACCGACAAGATTTATTTTGTAAAATTGTTATTTGTTGCAATAAGAATAAATAATAATATCGTATATATTTTTTGTGTCAAGAGTCGTTGGGATAATAATGAAGAAATGAAGTAACAAGACCCGACAAATATCTTCTTCAGTGTTATTGCAGCCTTCTCTTTGTGCCTATGTCTCCGGAAGTATAAAAATCCTTGGAAGCGTCACAGTGCATTGGTAGATTTCCTACGTTATTTTTCCAGAATCGTAAGGCATGGCAAATAGACGCGAAATTTTGGGGCATTCTATTCCTCCCACTATTGTGGGTGCTTCCATAACGTTGCTCGCTGAGCGGGGAATACGGCAGCAGGTACCGTTTCTTTTTAAAATATTTTATGCCAGCCTTATGAAAGCCGAAAAATATGTATACTCAGACGTTTCGTCGATCCCATGAATGCCCTCTCCACGCCTCGCAGATCTTTGAAATTCGTCCAAAAAGTTTGCGATTCATGCATTTCCGGTTCCCCCCTCGATCCAAAACCGCCCTTCCCTTCGTCGCTTTCTTCATCTCGCCATACCTCACTCCCCCCTCCATTGCACGGTACCTTCATTCCTCTATTATTGCCCACGCCCCCTCCCCTCCACCAATCCCTCCTCCGCCATATCCCCTTTCACCTTTCCCGCGTCCGATCCCAACTCTCCCAGCCATCTGTACTCCCCTGCAGGCTCTCCCTCCCTCACGATGCCCGCCCCCTTCCCCCCTCAAGTTTCTCATAAATACTTCCACGCACGATCCGAGGCCCTTTCGCGTTCGCAGGCTGAGTGGAAAAATATCCCCGGTTCAATCCTTCGGAGCGCGTGCCTATTTCCCCGCCGACACCGACCCCCCCTTTCACCCTTATTTACCATTCCGCTCCCTCACCGCCAGCCCTTCCCTCCGAACTCAAGGCATTCTTCTTCCTTTTCCTTCCCTCGTCATCGTTCATCTCTTTCCCTCGTACTCCCCCTCCCCCTGTGTTAGTTAAGTGTCAGGCCATATTTTTTATCCTTTTCCCTCCTCTACCTCCGGGCCCCTTTCTTTCTCACTTGCCAATTGGCTCTTCCTGCTCGAAAACACAAGGATTTGCATCCTATCGCTCTCTCTTTTCGTAAAAGCGTGGATCTAGTCTTAATTACAATTAAACGGGAAGGAATCACATGGCACTGATGACGAGCGAGTGAAAGAATTTATATGCAATAGCAGCAGGATCACTAGCGGTAGAAGAAACTGGAGGTAAAAAGCAACAGGCAAAGATAAAAGGGATAACGAAGGGAAGGAACGAGCGTAAACATTGGGGAATTGATATTAAAACCTTGCATGCTGAGTAAGTAGATTTTTTATAGCTCCAAAGAGTTCTAGCTGTAGAGGAAAGGTGATTAAATGTGATTCAAATCTCATTCTTAATATGAGTGATGAACAGGAGAGAACGTTGACTGAGCAAATGATGAGAAGCCTTCCAAGCATGGGTAAAAGTAGAGGCATTTGGAAGGCATTAAGATGAGAATAAGGAGGACAAGCTCAACGCCAAACTCGATATGCCATAGATATGAAGAGATAGTAACAAAAGTGTGACATCAGTAGCGAGAAACAGATTATATAAGGCATAAAAAGACGTAGCTATTACTAAATAAAAATATGAAAGTATTAAATGCAACATTTTCGGCAAATTGGCTACAGTCAATTGTTTATTTTCCCAAACCTAATTTTTAATGTAAAATAGTATAGACTTTGATAGCTATACAAGAAGTCCAGTGAATTAGCAGGGTGCCTGAGATTTTCATTTAGAGTTTAACTATTGCAAATCCATAAAAAATGAAGCCGAAATGAGCGCCATTAACTGAATCATGCATCACGGATCCGAAATGCTATACAGAGGAAAAAAGAGTAAAGACCCTTCAGAAAAGAAATGGTACCCACGAAACTTGGACACCCTCATGAAGCTAGATTAGCTTCAAGAGGCCACGTAGAACTTCTACACAGTAATCTTTTATTGGTGTGCTCGGAAATTTTTAGTAGCATTCAGAAATATTCACGTTTTCATATTTTATATATTCATGCTCTTTAATACTCCCTATTATTGCATATCCTGTCACAAAAATGAGTCGTTTATTTTTAGATGTGGCATGAATTCACTGCGAGTATTGAGATCCGCTTTTCTCTCCAACTTCTACTATGGAATTACTTCATATACTTTTTTCTCTTGTTCACTATGATATCCACATATTCGTTCGTAATTTAAGTCCTGTCATTCCTTTCTTTGCGCTTATTTCATTTCATATTTTCGCTTCCTCTTATGTTCAATCTCGCGCGACATGTCCCTTTGGCGTGCGTGCATCGATCCAGCGAGAGAAAAAAGCGTTTGTCAAGTTCAAAGGAGATGAAGAGTGAAGAGTGGTGTGTAGGGCCGGGAATATGGATAGTTATGAGGGAAATATGGGTTGTTATCCCAACGCAGAGGCAACGAGCATTCCCATCTAAGGTCATCCTTTAAATAAAACTAGAGGTACTCGGAGATGATTTTTTTCCTTATCCTGAGTGTATTTCATCATAATACCACTTCTCATGGCGGCATGTTTGAAATGGGCCGAAATTCATAGTTATTCCCGTTTTTTTTCTCCTAACATAGGACCTCAATTTTTGTCCTCGTCCTAATGGCTCGCTGTCGAAGAATGAGTCATGATGAATCCTAAATTGAAACTCAATAAAACTATTGAATTGTACTGATATACTCCTGTGGATTTACCAATGATCATTACCAATTTGGAATTAATATTTTACCCCTCATAGATTCATTTTTTCTGGTTTAAATATTGGCTGGAAACATTGGACACGGTTTTTAAACTATTAAATTTGCACCTTTTGATGTATTTTTTCTAGAGAATTCATCGGACATGAAGTTTCAGTACTGATAACTTTTTGCGTATGTAATGGATTATTATTATAAAAACTTTAATTTTTTGTTCAAAATCTCCAATTTTACATCATCAGGGTTTTAGGTGGTAGAAGAGACTTCATAATCTTAAGCTCGCCCCAAAAGACGACCACATTTCTATATGTTTTGATAGCGTTAATATTTACATAAATTGTCCGGTACTAATGTGATTTTGAAGTCTGTTACTGCCCTTTCAAGCGATGAAAAAGTTGAATGTTTACAAAATTTTTATCCTCCCTAGACTTTCATGTAAAAGTTATTTTCCATTGGCAGCCCTAAACATACGGAATTCTCTTCATTAAACACAGAAATACGATTGGGAAATTTTTCTTCAATAACTGGTTCATTTTCTTACTTTTATTTTCTTAGTACTAATGGAACGGGAAGGTTTGTGAAAGCACTCGACGTTGTGAATATTTTTTACGCTCATGTTTTGAATTTCCATTTATGCCCGTAGTTAAGTTACATCATGTGTGTGAGAGGTAAGAGAACTCGTTTTTGAGCACAGGTACCTCGTTAATCTCAAAAATTCATTTAAACTTCAATCAGTAAATCCGTCTAGTATTGATTACTTCCGCGAAAATTCCTTTGCACCTCATTAGTAAAAGGCGGAGATCAAACACGCAAAAAATTATTGGAGTGAATTTTCAATGAATTTGCTGTCGCCAACCTGGCCAGAGACACGGAAGCAATTCACTTGCAGGGAATAGCTTTTTATCCAGCACAAGTGTTCGTTAAATTATCCTATAGCGGTCATTGGTTGAGTATTAAAGAAGTCGTCTATTAATATAGTTCTATTCATTATTTTTGTTTTCAAAATATGCGTTGTAACGTTCGTGAAGTCTTTAAATTTTTCCTCATGGATCAAGCATGTTTTATTCCTGTAGTCAGTAATTGTGATGCTTTTCTTGCTCTGTATTTTGCGACGTAATGAATTTCTTTCTCTCTTCTTAAGGAGGGTACTTGGTAAATTTTCTTTAAAAACCTTCTTTTCGAGCTTTAAATATTAATTTTGCGATAAGCAAGACTAAACCGTCCACAAGTTTTCATGCTCCGGATTAAAGTTTATACTCATGATCTCCTATCCCTCTCCAAGTTTTTATTCTTTATTTTATTGAAAGAATTAATACATAAAAATATACTTAACCTAAAACTAGATGTTGGGTTCAAGAAAGTTATGGAATTTCATAATACCATCATTTACGAATGATTTGATAAGTAGCATTACGTGTGATCCATCGCGTGAAAGATCTTTCCTTAAACGTTATAACTATACCCCTAGCAATGAATCTACGCCGATCCTCTCGATCTATAGCGAAAAAAGAAAAAGTTAATCTCTTGTTAGTTTGAGGAAGTGAAGTTCAAAATTTAGGATCTTATCTCCAATGGCACGCCAAACCCTTTCCATCCCCTAAGGAAAAATTCCGAATTTAAATCTAATACCAGACTTCCTTCAATCAAAAATAGTCACGAGCAACGTGAATCCAATATTTTTCATAAAAGGCAATTTCTGGTACCATTTATCGGTGAAATATAAGGCACTTTTTTCGGATATCGTTATTTTTATCATAAAACACAATAAGCGATCAGTCGAACAAAAAAAGATTATTTGGAAAGCCTCCAGGAGAGGAGGAAGATTTATAAAAGGGAGTAAACACGATAAATCGTCCAGGGCATGAAGTGAAAATAGTAAGTCGTCAGCTATGCCCTTAAAGAGTTTTATTGCCGTGGCCTACGATGGAGGCTGTGGTTGCAGTATGAATAGACGTGATTTAAGTGCTCTAACCCTATCAGCCCTAGCTCACCTCGAAGGTCGATCGTCTGCGAGTGGGGGAAATTTCGAAGTTGTTCCCCGAGGATGAAAGGATAGGGCTGAGGTCTTCACGTGGGGTTTCTAGCCAGGTGTGTGCTAATATAATCTCTCTTCCTAAGAGGGAGACTTTTCGAGGGAATGCTAGGGAGCTACCTCAGGAGGTAAAATATTATCAGCACACCTTTACAATGAATGGAATGTTAAGCCCTTACCTAGGACTTAATGACTTCAAAGCTCGATTTATGTTTTCTGAGCTTTTAGTAAAGTTCAATAGTCGAAGTTCGAAGAGTTAGATAGAACTCGCTCTACTGATTTGACAAAAAATCTGCGAAGAAGAAAGGGCAATCTCTGATTTTATAATTTATTTTATTATAACTGCCAACGTTGATGCATTTGTGAATTTTCGATTTTTAAAAGGTTGGTTCCACTCACTTTATATTAAAATACTTTAATAAATAAAAATATGCGCAAATAAATCTCTTGAGTGTCATCACTGACTGCTGCGCGAGAAAAGCTTTAAATGTTAGAAGTGACAACCAACTCAGTCCAGCAACAGCCAGTTGTTCAAATGATAGGACGGCATGTTCAAGTATACCCATTTATGTTCCCAATCGGAATGTCTCCACCTGCTGGTGATCCATAAATCGTACCAATGTTTCAAATCTAGCTCTATGCAGAAAACCGTCAAGTAGCTTTGACCTAGGAAGCATTTACGTGTATTGAAGCCGAAATATTTAATGCCTAGAATAATTTAAATTTGACTATTTACATACGTATTTCCTTCGTTCTCTTATATTTTCTATTCACTGGATAATAAAAGAGAATATAAGAAATTGATAGTTTCTCAACGTGTATATTCAGATACCCGTGCAATTTCCTCTTTTGAATTTTATTGGTGGAGCAGAAATGTTTTTTTTTTCTTCAATAGGTTTACGAGTGCTCAGGGCCCAGTATCCCGCGAAGAAACGATAGATAAAATAATAACAAGAAGAAAAAACTTCCTCAGTTGTGTATCTCAGTCGATTGTGAGAATGGATCGATCGAATTCCGAGATCGGGCACAAACACGCCGCGAAATGTACTCTACGCAACGGCGCGGCGTCTAGTTGAACGGTCGTAACTATTCGTAGTAATCTTCCTATTCTCCTCGAGCGTTATTCTTTACGCTCCCTCGTATTTGCTGTGATAAAACCGACGCCTCCGGCTGAAAGAATATTATTTCGCGGCAGCCACCCCCACTTCCACTTCGCGGACTCAGAAAATATTAAAAGACGTTGGGAACGTGAACCGTGTGTGCTCGTTCGTTCCGAGGGAGTGGGGAATGCCGAGTTCTGGGTAGCGTTACGCGAATCCTTTGCCAGTGTTGGGATTCCAATTGGAAGTCCCTGGGGGGAAGAAATGCGAAATGGTTGAGAATGTGCTCCATTGGAGGAAAGAAAGTAATGGAGGTCGGCGTAGAAACTGATGGCCATTAAAGGATTGATGAGCAGTGTGAAGGGAGGCAATCTGGTGCGTCCACCGCCCGCCGATGCGTGATCACATCAACGGTTCCTTGCTAGCGATCCGTGGTGTTTGCTGGGGCGGTGTGAAACAGAAGCAAAAGACCAAAATCGCAGACATCACCTTTTTGTTATGTCCAGTTGTAACAGTTAGTATTGTCCTGCTCAGATATTTTGTTCAGAGTCGAGGGAAAGGAGAAGACTTGTGGGGGAAAGACATCAGCATTGAGCTCGTGATTTTGTCTCACATTCTTTGCCTGTCAGGCCTTAACATGTCTTCAGGATTCAATTCGCGTCCCCATTGCGAAAAAAGTTAATATTAGACCCGCGCCAGATGACTACGGTACCTTTAAATGGTACAGGTCGGGTATTTGATTACCCCTCAGTGATGTTTCGGTCACGTAGGGTTAATGCAATTCACGTGTGTGATGGTTTTCCCATTTGGACTGCTACGATGCCCGAGGTCACTTCGAGTCCAAAGCACAATTATGTGAGTGGCATCAGAATTAAGACATTTCGTCGACGTTCATTGCGGCTTTTCATGGTCCGCATACGTAAGAGTCTCCATGCTCTCCCACGGGATGTCACCGAAGACCAGGGCTGAGTGCCATCAGAGAATTGTAACGGAGTGCAACATCGAGAAAAAAATGCCCGTAAAATGGTTACACGAGTGTACGTCAAGACAGGCATAGGATGAATTTTGTTTGAAGAAATTTCCTGCATTTTTATGTCTGCAGAATTATATTTCGTATGCTCATTACTCTCTTCGAGTTGCTCACTTCTCTTCATCTTTAGGTTCTCCAAATAAACACTTTCTGAAAGCTCCTGTATCATTTTGATATTTTTAAACCGAACTCCCAGTTGAGCTATGGATAGGTGAAAATAACATGTTTGCCATTTTTAGTGAGCTTAGCTCAAAAATTGCTCCAAAAACTTCATGATATGTGTAAAAGTGAAATCATTCATGTTGCTGCGCAGGAATTTTGTGATTAGATATCATGTATTCATTGTGGTTAGCATAAGGTAGCCTCTTTCTCTCGTTTTATTCGTAGATAAGTAGGCGTCCTAGGGAAATACACATTTTTTATTAATTTATTTCGCAAAGTTGATAGTGCGTGTAATTCTCTTTATATTAAAATCTTATCTGAGCTCTTTTGGTGCCGTAACCCGTGATTCGATCTTTTTTGCTGCCACAATTTTTCGAAAAAAAATGTTAAATGCAAATCGGAGCGTGCCTCTACTTTTAATTCATGCCTAACCAGCAAGTTCAAGTCGGGAGCACGAAGTCCGTTAAGTTACCCGTTTCCGTCACTCAACCCCCCCTTGCTATCGTATGGTCGCTATCCCCGGTTATCGTAAGAACGTTTTTAAACTTAGTCTCTTGTGAGGTAACATTAACTGAATTCCATGGCCGTATTACACAGAATTAGGAAAAACTTGTTATTATTCGTGCTTTAGGGACATTTCTCATTCTAGCGTATCTCGGTATGCAATAAATTTCCGTGGGTATATCTATATGCTCCAAACTTCTACTTCGAGTGAGATCAAGGTAATTAAGTCGGGGTTCTTTAATTAATCCATACCTTTCCTTTATCCCATACTTTATCTGAATGAACGTCGCTTTATTAGTCAAAAATTGCCTGTGTGAAAATTTTGAAGTTTCGGAAGTGCTCTTTTTGAATGGAATGCGTTGATTCAGTAATGTATTATCAGATCACGGATTTGCATGACTTATCTTAATCTAGTCGGTCACCGAACGGAATAATGGGATTAGCCTGCTTTTGATCGGCTGTAAAATACTCGCGCTATCTGGGGTGTAATTTTCCAAATGACCAGTTTATGATTGACGACGAATCGACGTATTCATTGCCATATCTAGGCACGGCTCCGAAATTTCACTTATGAATATATAAAATGCGCAAGTAAAATTTGTTTCTTAAATCCGCAAAATTTAGATGCAGAAAGAGAATATTGAATAATTATTTTCCCCAATTGTAAAAGAAGCCACAGAGATGTTAATTCGACCAGCGAATGATTCCTGCTTTTTTTAATGGAGGCATTCACAGTAAACCTGATGCAGGAGTTCATCTACGAGCCATAATTTCCTTTTAACTCCCGAATTGTGGACTTAGGATCCTAAACTTCAATCAAACTGTCTAGGACTGACTTCCTCTAGGACTTATTTATTACAAGGCTTTACTACCATAGAAAATGATAAAAATTGTCAAAGAAATGTGTAGATGAGAATGCAGAGATTTTTTGAAATCTCTGTCACTGAGGTATTCCCAAAATTTTTTTAAATCCCAAATCTTTTATTATAATAAATCCGAGATTTAAGCTAATGATTATGTCAAATCAGGGCGGTGATAAGACACATTTAATGCATATGGGTTAGTTAAGAGATAAAGCAAAAAAATTGAAAATTATTGACCATGTTTTAAAGATTATGGGAGTAGCTATACGAAACTTATCCTCAACTTTTGTGAGACGTCAAGTATGAAATTCTCTCTCAGCCGCCACGTAGTAGAAACATTAGTTTCGAAAGAATTCGAAAGCTACTCGATGCGTTTTGTTTTCGAAACTATTTTCGAAGTTTCACTGCCGGGTATCAATCTGAGGGGACGTTGAAAATATCCCGAGGAAAAATCTGTTTTTTGAAAGTGTACAAGAGAGAACAAGCTTTCGGTTTAAAAAAAAAAAAACGGCGGACGCATGTGTTGGCGCTCCCAGTGTAAACGTCTGCAGCTCGGAATCATTCTTCTCCAGCAAATTATTATTTCTCTCTAATTTTTTATTGCGTAGCCTGCCTACTGTTTGTATCGCTGTGTCCGCGCTCAATTCCATCATGTTGTTGTTGCTTTTTTGCTCATGCTCCTGCTTTCATAAATGTTTCCTCGTGTATTTCTCGTGCGTAATTTTGGTGCTCTCCGATTAATTCCCTGCTTTTTAATCCGCGTCGTCTCCTGTGTTCTCTTAACGAATCAAATGGTGGGTACAGTTTGTTAGTTTATGCTTAATGTTAGTTACCATGAGTATGAGACGGCATAAAGATCGTTTTTATTTGATTTCGTTAGTTACGTGGATGAGTTATATTTTTTATTTTTTCCCAAACCGCTGGATTTTCATCTTTTTTTACACTATTCCCGTGTGTTTGTTGTGTGTAAATAATGTTTTGAATATAAAATTATCGAAAGAAAAAACGCCAGACTTTTCTATAAGCCATCCAATCACCGTGGAATTCATGTAGTTGCATCGCATAGATGTCGGTCGAACACATTGTGTATGTGAGACCAGTCCGGTTATATAAGTAAAAGATGGAATATGTGATATTGGTAGTGAACAAAGCCTTTAAAATATTTTTCACCATTGTTGTTCCATATTTAGCCCCAAAATTCCTTGAAAACAAATGCCAGTTCAAATACCATTTTACTCAATATCATTCAAGAGACTGCGAAAGTAATAAAATAGGGCATGATGCAATTATTAGCTCGTGTTCTCATGTTGAACTCAGGTTAAAATTGCTAACGGACTAATAAAAATGTTCAATGATAATAATGAAACTCTTACAATGTTTAGCTAATTTGTTCTTCATACAGAAATGAATATTTCATTAACGTAAAATCGTCAGTGGAAATATTATTTAATTTGCAAAATGCTCGTCTACTTTCCCAATATCTAGTCGTTCCGATAATTCAAAGTTGTCACAAGATTGGGCAATACAATTTCACAAACTATTTATATATTTAACCCGGTGATGTTTAAAGCAGTGTGAATTAAAGTAGTCGGAATGAGTACTAGGCACAAGGGTGATGATAACTAGGTGAATGATACCTTAAAATATTTTTTAAAGAGTTTAATTAAAATAACTGCCCGCCGCATCCCTTGTTTCTCTCCTCATTCTGGGAAGAAAAAATTGTCTGTAAGGCAATTTTCCGCCGTTCAGTTCGTGTCACGGGCAATGCTCTCTTTATTTTTGTTCCTATAAAGTATTTTTTCGTTTGCTCTCCTTTCTACGTCGCAAACATAGATTCAAGGCCCTATTATTCTAGCTCTCATAGCTTTTTATAGACCAGGAAGGTAAAACACCCGTGACCTCAAGAAAAAAATGTTGAGATCTGTCACTGTCGAAATACTCATTTCCCAGAAGCAACCTGCTCCTTTATACGTGTAATGATCGTATCTTCTGTGTCTCTCTTCTTCCTCAAAGCCATTAAATTGTAATTCAAGTGGTATGGGCTCAGTTTTCACGGAAGGGCCACGACAAAGTTGTAGTTGCGACCTTGCCTCGGTAGCAACAAAATAAATTTTCCAAATTAAAATTTCACCGTGGTTGTACGAAGGGTTGTTTTGTATGGGTTCCCTGGCAAAATTCATTTAATTAACTACACTTACCATCCTGAAGGTTGGTTTGATAGGTAAGAGTAGAGCACATCAAGTACTAAGCCCAACATCGTGTGAAATTGACACCTTAAAGTCGGGTGGGCCAGATCCTTTCTCTGTGCCCTCTATAGTTTCTCAGAGCGATCATGGTAACCGAAAAACTACATGGTTTCCGTGAAGCCAATGATGCCAAGAGATGAATCCGGGTCCTCTGGTCAGTAGTCCAATACTCTATTCCCTGGACTGCCACAGATATATAAACCAATGTAATAAATTCTAATATCTTTACATTGCAAAAACTGAGGCAAAAATTAGAAAAAGCTAACTGAAAACATTAATTTTAACCGTTTATTATCAGGATTTTTTTGGTTTTGGTAAAACACGAATGTAAAAACTAAATAGGGAAAAATCACTTGTTCCTGTATCAAATATATTTTTTTATATTCCTTGATTGAAAGCATAATTGAATACTGCGAAAGAACAATGTCAAGGTCCTTGGACGTTGATCAAAGGCACGTAGTCATTTGGATGAAATCGGAGTTTATTTTTTATTATTCCATATCTTTCTTCAATGTCGCAGTTTCAGGCGTACCTTTTTGGAATCTACCCATTTTTATTGAATTGCCATTCAAACATTTGGCGGTGTGTTTGTTACTTATTTTAGTAAAATAAAAAGATGCTGTTCAACTTATCAGCCCATGGGTTATAAAATACTATCTCCGTAGCTTCTGTTGCTTTTATTTCTTATTCTGTGTTACCATTCGTCAAGGAATAGCCTCCAATTTTTCTGATGGAGATATTTTCCATCGCCTTACCTTTTCCCTCTCCCTATGGGATGGAAGAAGACAGTTGAGTGACGGTACGAACGCTTTTTTCCTATCGACTGGTGTGCCTCACTTGTTCCTCCAATTTCCCGCCTCGTCCTTCACTGCAGGAGTTTCTTGAGTGTCGGTGATTAGAATGGGAAGAAGCTGAATCCCTTGGATATTGGAGTACAAATGGTTCCAGGTATTAGTTTGGATTGGCCGTGCTTTTCATAGTTGAATGATGAGGCAGTGAACAATTCAAAATTGTCCCTAAGTGATCTTGGGGATCATAAACTTAACGCAAATTAAATTCAGATATTTGTTTTGACTGTACGCATATGCCATAGGAAAATAATGAGTGTTTTGTAGAAAAAAGGAAAGTTATTATCATTATTTCATGTTGGTTATATTTAGGTTTTAAACTGAAATATTAGTTTTTATTCCGAATATAAACCCTATCTGAAATAACAACATTATTTTTAATACCCTGGTGTATTCAGCTACTTAAAACATTGCAAGGGCATTCACCCCATTCATATGACACTAGACAAAGAAATTTGTAAACCAAAAGAGAAGCAAACCCAAAATATTACCTCTTAGCGACACCTACAGTAATTACTATAATGTTAAGTTAAAGCTGCATAAAGTAAGCTGTAGTGTTTTCGCTTGATAAAATGTTCGTGTCTTCTCTAGTGATAGACCATTTTTCGGAAGGGAATTGCTTTTTTTCATATTCGAGTAGGCTTACGATGGAGAGTGAAAAAGAAACTAAGAAGGTGTGAATTCCCTAAAGGCATCCGGATGCACATAACTCCTTCGATGTATGCTGTGGAGTACTCCCGTTTTCTACATCCCCCAGCAGTGAAGGGGAGGGTTAATTGAGAAATTACACCTCTGTAACTCAGACTTTCTTTCATCTTGGTGTCAGAATTTCAGACAACTGCCGTTCTTTGAATTTTTCCGTAAAATGAAATGTCGTTAACTGTTGAAGATTCAGCTGGCAAATATAGTGTTAGGTAAGCTGAATATCATTGATCACTAGTAATGTAGGGGAAAAAATTTAACGAATGTAGCAAAATTGGTAATTCTTTAAGAGATTACTCCCTGGTCATAGAGTTGTAAGCTTATTTTGAACCTTCGCCATTCGAAATGTGTTACGCCTCATTACTCTGACACAGTAACCACATCAAAAATGAAAATGATTTTAAGGCATATCTCAAATGAAAAACTCAATATAAATTTGCTTATCATTTGTTTGAAAACTGAATCTGACTAAACAGGAATGTGGTTGACAGCATTTTTAATTATGCTGTTCATATAATTACGAAAAGATTTGGTATTAAATGCTCTTTCATTAGGGAAATATTCGTCTGAGAAAATTTAATTTATTTTCAATCTAACTTTTTTCCTCGGTGACGTGAATTACTCGGTTTTCATCTACCTAGTACCTTGATCGATCATTTTGCAGTCATCGGATATTTGGAATACAAATAAAGCCTTGATTATAAGAAAAAATGGACTTTACCAAAGATTTTTTTGTAACGTACAACGCGTTTCAGTTCATCGAACCATCTTCAGGTACAAGAATCTGGAAATCTGAAAATAAATCAATTGAGAAGTGCACATTTTATTTTTCGCCTAATGAAGAACTTCCACTACATCTCGTCTGAATCTGTTGAATATATTCCGAAGCCTTGATCTTTAAAACCAAGAAATTTATGATACAGAAGAAAATACGTGCCTAAAAAAACGAAGAAAGAGGTGTAGGGAAACCATAATTCCCTATTGGCATTCTTCTTGCTGCGAAGGTAATTCCCTCTTTTCTTTTTTTTTTAAATATGCCAGTAAACAAAATTTCGAAGGCTCAGAGTGCCTTATGTATTCCTCCGCGAGTGTGGAGAGAGAGAAAGAGAGAGATGATATGAATGAATGTTTGGAAATGAGAGGGGATAAAGGATTTTTTACGCACCAAAATAGCTCTGAGTTTAGTCTTCAGATAGAAGGGAAAGGGTCGAAAGATTGATTGAAAGTTTGAGCGGCAGGAATGTGTTCGTAAAGAAAAAGTGGCGTCGCATGAATGGAAACGGGAAAAAAATTCGATGGCGAGACCAAGAATTTTTTACGAGGCTACCAGAGAAAATGCTGACATAAACGAGGAATTTTTATTCCCCCCTTCCTCATTTCCCTCGAAGAAATTTGATTGATTGACCATTTTGCTTCACTAAGATTGGAAAATCAAAATAAAAGAAAAAATCCACATGCTGAACTTCATCTCTTCAAAAAAAGCATGCAGTAGAGCTTGTCGTACCACTTCATGAAAGGAATGTGTATATATTTCGAACACATTTGAATCCTTTTATCAAATAAATTTATGTTATTATGAATACTTATTAGGAAAAATTTAATCCATCCTCGTAATTATTAAAGAAAAAAATGCAGAATTAAATGAAATAATTTGATCTATCAAAAGACTTTCGGAACTTTTACCCCATGAATTCCGTTTGAAGGCTTATCAGATTCATGTTGAGATATCAAAACTTTTGAAAAAATAAAAGTTAATATTTTTACCCATCACCCATTTTCATATCGTAATCAATAATTAGGCTGTAATGAAATGCTATTTAGCAAGTTTGTGCTTTTAATAGTTCCTTTGTTAGCATCGCGGTCGAGCGTAAAATTAAAGTTTTTAATAATTATGGGCAAATAAGTTAATGGAGAAACGTAAATATAATCAATTCAAGCGGTTTAGGTAATTGAATTTTAAAGCAACGATTTTCATTTCTATTTTCCATTAAATAGCTACTAAAGATAATCATGGAAGCATGATTTTAGTATTACATTGTGATTGAGCGGATCATAATTAATGTATGCAGTTTTAAGAAATGTTTATGTCCCATGTATTATCGATCGATGCGCATAAAAGTGCACTGATAATCTAATTAACCATATTCTAATGGACCCATTCACATTTCGTTGTCGTCGAGTCGACTGAAAAGTTGATGGCAGTATTTCATGGCAAATTCACCTATTATCAGCGGACAGAATGGCTCGGAGAAAACTGGGATTTTATAAAAATATTTCAGGTCGAGAGAGTAATCTTAAGCAGTTTCTATGTTGGTAAATTTGAGGTAAGATAAATAGCACGCCTCAAGCACATAGATTACTTCCGTTCAAAAAAGATAGCGCATTATTTGACGAGAAGCACGCAAAACGTCAGCTCGATAGTGCACCGGAAGAATGTTGGCGGGTAAATAAGCCTTTTTCCGTGACATGTGCCAAATTCACGGCCAGAGTTCGTGGGAGCGAAGTTTAACCATTCTCTTCTCGTCACGGCGGCGGAAAAGCAGCCCTTTCCTCGGGTCCTCCGTGACGCAGTCAACGCAACTCGCTTCCGGCGTGAGCACCGTAGGTTCGAGAAACTCCCACAGACACCAGAACGCGCACCGTTCCTCCTTTCATAATGAGCGCGGGCCACCATATCATCGTCAAAATTCCTCCGTCGCACAACCCCTCCTGCCCCCTTAGTGCAATAAGGATGATGACGCAAGGGGTGGGGCAACGCTTCAGCGAGAGCGAGCCGGAGGCAGACATCCCAACCCAACACACACCACTTTGTTCCACCTGCCATTTCATCCCACACCCCTCCCCGCCTTCTTTTTCGTTGAGGAACCCTCACCCGCCCCTTTTGTCTTGCAGGAAAAATGACGAGGTGGGACACTTATTTCGCGTCGCGAAGGTTTCTCCCTTCTCATTTTTTTTCTTCTTTTTTGGGGGGGCTCTCCCCTCCATCCCTCCACTCGACATACGTGTCGGAGGTTTTTTGCGCACGCGTGATGGAGGTTTGGGTGTGGGACATGTGAGTGAATGCGCGGTAGTGGGGAGGGTCCGTGTCGCCCGAAGGGCGACGGGATGGAGTGAGGAGGCAAAAAGGGACGAGACAAGGAAAAATCGAGGGTTTTTTCACTCTCCTCCTGGTGTTCCACGCTCCAATCCTCCGCCCCTAACGCGGGGGGAGGGGGGGGCGAGTACGTTTCCTCTTATCCACGGCGCGGGTGGCCCGGAGGGAGAGAAAGGTTTCTGAGGGGAGGAGAAAGCACTAGAGAGAGATACATATATATGACAAGACTGCGGCGTCGAAAATTATGGGAGGCGAGGGAAAATATGGTGGGGAGAGGAGGATTCGGGCCGAGTGCACGGGCTTGAGAATGGGGGTGAGTGGTAGAGGGACGTGTGGGCGAGAGAGAGCCTGAAAACAGCAGGGGAGCGTGGAGGTGGTGAAGGCGAGACGGATGGAGAGAGGAGAGGGTGGCGCAGGGGTTTGATGGAAATATTTTATTCTCCGAGGTGAGAAGCAACGTCACGGGGATGTGTGTGAGGATGGACGGTTGTGGGTAGACGTTGGAGGGTGGAGCGGAGTGAAGATGGATGGAACCAGGAGCGATGCCGGGGAAGGGACGTCTGAGGAGTGTCAGCGGGGAGAGTGGTGAGGTAACGAGAATGAAGGAGAAAGGGGGATGGAGGGTTAATTCGTACCGGCGATTTTCTACCCTCCTGTAGTGGAACGCGGTGAGTGTGAGGGAGAGCGCGAGGGGCGACCTTTTCGTAGTAACTTTCCCTCTCATCGCGAGTATTTCGAATATTCGCAGCTTATTAGTCAAGGATATAACCCGTTCTGCGAACGACCGGCAGTGTCTGCAAATTTAATGCCTCATATTTGCACATATATTGCCCGCATAATAGCTTGCCGGGAAATTTGAAGGAGGGGTGGTTTTACTGAAATATATTATGCAAATCACTCTAGCCAGAATTTCGATATTTTGGGAAAGAAATTATGAAAATGGAAATTGCAGCAACTGAAAATTGAGGGATAGGAAGGAGGGAGAATGGAATTAATTTCAGTGCCCTATCAAAACGTTTAATCGCGAAATACTGTGAAGCATCTCTAAGCAACACAATTTTCGCATCGCGAGTCATAAGTGCCACTGCATTTCATACGCATTTTCGTTATGAGTGAATTTCATAAGGACGTCGGCCTTTTAGGTCTTTCTCGTGTGGGTGCTTTCTGAGCCCTTGGAATTTTTGCGTCGTCGGGGGTAAATGCTCTTCCCTTCAGTCTGCCTCTTTTTCCCACTTCCGTCTATTCCTTTTACCAAATCCGTTTTCGGGCTGTGGTTTTGGATTGATCTAACCGTTCCCAAACCTTTGACCCCTTCCTTTTCCTCCCGGATCTTTACAAAGATCAGCGAAAGAAGTGTACCGAGGTGTCCTCCCTTTCCAACAGATATCGAGAAATTTCGGGCACCGACAGGGGGCGGCCGAGGAGACTCGTTTCCTGCCACGAGAAAACTTTTCGGGACACGGGTGGATTTTGGGGGAGAAAGTGATTGGAAGGGGGTCACAGATGCTGGATTATGGAGGAAATTGGACGATAGAGAGGGGCTTGTGCTTGCTATAAGACAGATTTAAGACCACTAGCAAGGGAATAGATTACAGACTGGGAGGATGGTACCTTTTACCAAACGCCAATTTTTGAATTGGAAATTGAATGAAGTACGTGATATTTTAATGCAATTCTAATAATCTTTTGTTTGATTTAGAGGCAGTATCAGAGTGTAGGAAGCCAATGTGATTGTTTTTTATTTTCCTGCGTTATATGAACTTCGTTACGATTTTTCTCTGGAAATTTTAATTTAGAATTGAATTAGAGTAAGCAAAAAAAATTTACCACATAAAAACGTTTTCTTTTGAATATTAAAAAAATATGTCGAAAGTTTTTTACTTTGTATTTGGAACCAAAAGAGTTTGGTTGTCTCCCGTATTATTTATTAAAACTTGGAAATATGTTTTTTTTTAATTTCGCAAATGACCAGTTTCGAATGGAAATATCTAATTTACTAATTGCTACGCACACAATTTTTAAAAATAATGTTTTCGGGAAATGTTTACTGCAAATTGCACTTTATGCTAATTAAGCCAGTAATAATTATCAACATATCTGAAAAATTAGACGTCCGAGCTTAAGGATGGGAAATAGTGTCTTTTTTGTATAATGGTAATCGAAAACACGATGTTGTGTAACAGTTATTCTTTCCCTCTAAAAACTCATCCATGTTCTATTTCGTGAAAATTTGCATGGGGATTAGGGGATCTCCCCGATTTTCAGCTTTAGGGGCAAGGCGTTAGCCGCCGCTCTTTTCTCGTGTCGTCGAGGGTAAAGGATCGGAAAGACAAAGGAGAGGTATCGCAGAGTCTCGTAGAAAGAGCTAGGAACACTTTCGAAGCCGGCGTTGGAATTTGATACGCGAAGGATGAAGTCCTAGTGAAGGTTCACCAACGCGCTAAGGTCTCTTGAAGCGATAAAGATAATTTTACCTGATGATGATGTGAAAACATCGAAACCGGTAGTGTCGAAATAAAATATCTAGTGGAAAATTGCAATACCTGTGGTTTTAATATGTTACGCTTCCACCACATCACGCCTGAGACCTCATCATTCGATAAAGATAAATTGCGATCAGGAAATGGGATGATGTTCTGAAGGTTAGAATACTTTTTCCGAATACTTATGTCTCCCTTCCTCCATTTGTTTCTTTCTCTTTCTCTCTCCCCCTCTCTCTCCTCATTATTTCCCAATGTTACCCGGTTTTCGTCATTTCGGGAAAAACTGGTGGCTAGAGCGAATGAGTCGGATGAGGGTGTGGTCCCGGGGTTTCTCGCTGGCTTTTGTCCCCCGCGACTCTTCGTCATATTTTTGCTGGCCCGCCACATGTCTCACCTCGTCTCATTTTCCCCCGCTTTATTTCCATATCTCCTGATTCTTTAATTTTATGCCTTTCCGTCCGTGCTCACATGCGGCAACTATTTTTTCAGAGGATAAAATTAGCAACATACATTTATTTGTCGGCCATATTTTGGCTTTCGTATTTGCAGTTTTAAAAGTTTGCGTTTGTGCGTTTGCATTTTCCAGGAGAAGTTTACGCTCGTTCCTAATACTCTAGTTCGTCGATCAAATAAAACTAATTTCACTTTTTACTTTTTGTAAAATGATAAATGGCAATTTATTTCTTTTTGGAGATGCATTTCTGCATGTTTCATCTCAGTGCTATAATACATTCTCATAAGACACTTATTGTTATACGCATAGACAAAGTCCTCTTTATGTTTCTTTATACCTACTGTTTAATCAATAGATCTTCTTATATCTAAAAAAAACTGGGAGATGATAAATAATGTGCGTGAATTCGGAAATCGATGAGCGTCCTGAGACAGTTGAATGCCTCGCAGATAGTAAAGGTGAATTTGCCAGATATTTTCATGGTAATTGCACACAGTTAGAAATTTTATGTTATTTCAAACGGAAATCTTCATGTCTAACGAAAGCGACGGTAAGATTTATTACCTTAACCTCTTACAGTCATCGGTAATGATATTTCTGGAGTCCTCCGTACGTCTGATCTAAGTCTACGGGACGGTGCTTTTCATAATCTGAATGAACTTCTACCTCCGATTTTAATCACGAAAATACGTGATCCAACGACCAAGAACTGGTCTAGTTAGCCTCAAACAAAGATTTGGTTACCTTTAATCAGAATGGCAAAAGTAAACGGAAGCTTCAAGATGGAGCATTCCCCAAATGGTAGATTCCCGCCGAGCAAAGAGACGACGGGTAAACTCCAAGGTATTTGAAAATGCTTTGCCAAGTGCAGCATATTCTGGCTTCTCATTATACCAGCTAAAGTTGAAAGGAAGATTTTTCCTTCATCTTTCATTCAGAAAAATCTTTATTTTCCCTGAAAGGAAGATTTTTTATTCGTAATCACTTCGTTCTAACTCAACTTGTAAACCGTTTTGGTTTCAAATGGTCTGTACAAACCTTGAAGTACTGAAGAGTATATACTCATATTTTATACAGATAGAGTTTAAAGTTGTAGCACGCCTTTTCATCTGGTCTCTATATGATAAATTGCGGTCATAGAATTAAAAAATAATTACTTTTGATGCACTTCCTATATTAAAATAATTGATCAGAGTATTCACAGAAATAATGGTAACATTCTAAATATGTAAAATGAGCATTTTACTAGTTCTACTATAGCTGATTTTCTGTATCCGTGGGAAAGTTTTCCTGCATGGCTGCAAATATCTTTCCGAAATATACGTTCTTTATATTTTAGTACTTGAAATTGCACTCCTACGTTATCATTCTCATTTCTGCGTACATTGTACACCTACTATTGATTCATATTGATAGATGACTTCCCACATCCTTCGTTTAATCAAAGTTAAAAATTGATTTGTTCGTTTCCACTTGGTTCTTTCCGTCACTTTTTTTTAAAACCTACTATCGATCAATTCCATTCTGTCGCATTATATCTCCCCAAATCCCATGACTATGTCTCTTGCTGCCCATTTTCCAGTTGGTTGCCTGTTCTCTTTCTCGCTCTCTAGTTCTCTCTGACTCCCTTGAAAAGTGTCTCCGGGTCGCTCAGATGCCCGAATCATTCTTTGCCTTCTCGGGACTCTTCCTACCTCGCTCGCCTTAAAACCTTGAGCGGGAGGACCTCGTTTCCTGCCACTCGTTCCTACTTTTATCCACCCACATTTTTCCCTGCAAACTTCCTTTTTGTTTTCGATATTCCATGCCCAACGTCGTTCCCTTCCGTCGCTAACTGTATCGTATCCCGTCATTCTCCCTCTCGATTTTAGCAGAGATTCCAAGAGTTGGAATTTGACTCTATGAAAGTTATATTTTTGTGTTTTGTAAATATTTCCACTATAGATGGCAGTCAGTTTACCCGCAGAACATTTTTTTTCATCTGCTGTACAGTGGAAAATACGAAAGTGTTTTGGTTTCAGCTTTAGTTCACCTTTCTGAGCGGCGAGTTCCGGTTCTCTGAATTTATTCACGGAACCGTATTCTTTTCATGGGGGGAAAATATTTTTCACGCGTCAAATAATTCATTCCCTCTACTACGAGTACATTCACGGTAGCTCTTGCACGCTCCTGTTTTGAGACATGAGCCGTTCGAGGTGGAATTCTTATTATTGGAACGAAAGATCCCTTTCCTCAGAAGAGAGATTTTCATATTCTGTGCAGGGTGAGGACGTCTGAAAAAACTTCCCCAAAGAAGGCATTTAATGACGCGTACCCGCGTCAGTTACCCGCGTTAGTCAGTTAAAAAGTTACCCGCGCAAGTCCATGTAGTACCGCATATTTTCGCTACGTAGGCTCATCATTGTAGTTCTGGACCCTCCGTCTTATTATCGCATACTTAATTTTTACTTTCTTGCGTCCACTCTATCGTTTTTTAATGCCAGCCCCAGGCATACTCGTACTTGGCCACGGTATTGTTTTCCACGTACTTCTTCTTAGCGGCCTACCTCTCTTCCTCCTCAAATATCATTTTTTCCTACCAGTTTATTTCGCCAGTGCCACCCTTCCGCACGTGGCATGCGGCTCCCTACCCCTCTACAACTCTTCCCTCTCCATTTTGTCTCCCATCCATGAACGCAGGATCGTGCATTGCGCGACCTCCTCTTTTCTCTCACCCTCGACCACTTCTCCTCTTCTTTCTCCCATTTCCTCTCAATACCGCCTCCCCATCCTCCTTTCCCACCCTCTTGGACACGGTCTCCTTCCTCTGGGTCTGCCCTCCGCCTCTTTGCTTCCCGGTCGGATCCCTGTCCTTCCCTCCCCCACACCACTCCCATCCCCCACGTCCTCCCCCGACCGAAGTGGTTTTCTCTCCTTTTTCCCTCTTCCCTTGGTCTTATTTCCCGTTGCAAGTCCATTTGCCACCCTTCCTTCCCTTACGCGCTCCTCCCCAAACTCCTCCACTCTCCACCCCTACCCGCTCACTCTCTCCTTTATCTAGCCAACCACTCGGGCGAGAACTCACTCTCGAAACTATTTAACTTCTCGACTCCCTTAGCGCCTTTTTCCCCTTTTTTATTTTTCAACTCCCAACCTCCCGCTTTTGTTCCCAGTGGTTTCTCCTTATTAACTGGGTTCTTATTTATCTTCTTCCCTTTCTCTTAATGGGTTTGAGCGTTGTTTCCCATGGGGAGTAGCCATAGTCCCAAGTTCGCAGAAATTTTATATTGGCCTTCGGATGCATTGAATATTTTGGTACTAGAGATCTTTTGGGGTTTGCAAGTTTGCCTCATTACAAAGCATTAATTTAGGTCAATATCTGCTGGAACTACTCTTTTATGGGTTTCGCATTTTTCCATCAATAAAAAAGAGGTTTATTGCAATTATTTTCTCCCTGAAGACAAAATCTATAGATTTTTCGAATGCTGTAGCATTTCGCTACATGAAAAACCTAGAATGTCCTTGGAGCAGGGTATAAAGGGAGTGAATGTTGCCTCCTGTATTATAAAAATTTCTTTTTTTTTAAATAGTACAGTAGTTTGCTGATTTTGTCATATTATTCATTGTATTTGAATCTAAACTTAAATTATTTTTTATAGATATTAAATAATTAGAAATAGATTTTTTATGACGCTGAGAATTGTCCTTCATTCTCCCTTCTGTCACAACCTTTGATACTTCCCTCCAAATGTCTTCATTTAGCTTCGAAATTGGAATTAAAGTTGATCTGTCTTTCTCAAAAATAATCCAATATTGACATTAAACTTAATGAGCATCGATTGAGTTAATTTAAGTTGTGTAGTCTACAGAAGAATTTTCAGAACCTAGCGAATGGAAGCTAGCTCGCATAGCTCCCCTTTACAAAAACAACGATAAGGAGTATCCCAGTGATAACAAACCGATTCAAGAACGAGAACTTGAATCTGTGATCAACTGATCCAAGTTATCGTTCTTTCTTCACGCGGTACGCAATCGTGACAGAATCGAACACAAGGACCCGAGTCATTTTCACTTTAAGACCAACATTTGATGATTTAGTATAACACACCAATGTTTGCCTGATGTATTTAGGCAATATATGTGTATGGGTACTGTTTGTGTATGATGTCTGGTATCTTAGCACACACTCTCCCCCCGCCACAAGACCATTCGGCATCTTGCGGGTAATTATATAGATGCGATATAGATGATTCAACCGTGACCTTGATTGTGCACATTGGTCACTGAAAAAAATTACTCTTAATATCCAATTCTAGATGAACAAATTATTTTTTGTCCATGTCATGTAATAAATATTCTAATTTTGTTTTGTTTTTCTTTCTCTCCAGCCTCGCGTATTCGATATGAGATTACGAGCGGGAACATAGGTGGAGCATTCGCTGTAAAGAATATGACTGGGGCCATATACGTCGCCGGAGCTTTGGACTACGAAACGCGGAAGAGGGTAAGTGTTAAAAATCTTTCCTATTTACAGCACAGTGATCCTTAAAATCAACAGTAATTCCATTTCCTTGTAATAAATATTCTTCTAATTTAAAAATATGCCCAGCCATTATGTAAATATGTCCATGCTTAGGGAAGGAGTGCGCCGAGGAAGATGCAATTCCTGAATGTGATATATAAGTTTGGCTCTTTACATTCTGAGCGTTGTAATCCAGCATCTGTAATGGTATAAAAATGTAAATTGTTTCATTAAAAATTTAAACGAGTCTGAATCCCCGTTTACTGGTAATTGTTATTACGGGAGACATTTTTGCCAATAATCAATCTGCAATTTATTATAGGGTGCATATGATGGAAAGATATCGTTACTTATATCCATTTTATCTAATAAAATTTGCCAATTTGTATCCAGTTTTAGAGGCGGGAATTGATAATTTGCATCTCAACGTCGTAAGATTGAGTAATAAATATATCGACAGAATATTTTCTCGGAATTCATCTTGCCTCGCGCACTCACTTCGTTATTACAATTCGCTCAAGCCCGGAAGGATTGTGATCCCACACTATCCATGCAACAAGAGAAAGATACCACTTCCAGATGGCGAAGATCTATCCTGTAACAACAGCCTTTGAGGGATATCTCCCTCCTCCCATACCAGTGACTCAATTGTTTTTCAGGGGATGTTTCTTGTTTCAACCGCAAGGAGTTTGCTGTAATCCGTTGTGGATTGTCATTTTTGCGTGGCAGACTACAACAATCCCTCTTCCACGCGTCACTTCCATACTCCTTACCAGGAATATTCCTCGCATATGAGCCACAGACGCAGTGGAATCCGAGAAGGTTCCTTAACCTCCCACGGCCAGACGTGCTAATTTTGGTTTCCAGGTGTGACGAGATTTACGGCCCGTCAGCCCTTTGGAGGTCCTGCCCCTTTAGAAGGCTGCAGATCCCATCCGGATGCTCCATTAAACTACCTCGAAGGGTTGGGTAGAAGGAAGAGATTGGGACGAGGTCTTATTGGAGCTTCGGGGGGGGCGACGTCGGAGGAAACCGGCAGTGCTTGGAAGACTTTTGCCCCGCCCTCTTATATCTGCCCCCTATCATTCCCTCCTCCCATTTCCCTTCGCCTTATCATTTTCAGCGCTTCATTAACTACTTCTCAAGCCATTTGCAGGAAAGGCGCCTCAGGCGATGAAGAAGCAGTTGATCAATTTCTGTTGTTGCGGGAGCCGTTATTCTGCTGTAATTGCTGAGCCTTGGAAAGTGATGTTTATTAACTGAATTATTCCTTCAATTCCTCAATCGAAAATCCATACCATCTCATCCAAATTTTCAAATTACCTACATCGCTTTCGAGTTTTTCAGGTGCTTATAATTACATTTGTTGTGCTTGTGAATATTGTTATTTTTCTCTGATTAGGTGGTCATTATGTTTATCGATATCTCGTAATTGACTGCTAGTTACAGTGTTCACTCATTTAAAAAGATACAGGAAATCATTATTTTTCTTGCAAATGTTTCTTCCGTAATGTTCTTATGTTTTGTTTATTGATAATAAGAAAATTCTTGATTCCGTCTCCATATTTGAAATAAATTTTCGGATTCTGTTTGTCTTGGCCATATACTATATAGGCTTAATCTATGTTCAAGCCAACCAAGGACGGCTGTTGCATGTGTATACATAGGCTAAAGTATATTTTCAAAATCCATTTCAAAAAGTAAAATCATTTTCCTGAACAGTTATCACAATTGTCGCGTCATTTCTTGTATTGGTAAGTAATGAATTATCGGGCAATCTTAAATATTGATCAAAAAACATAGGGAGGAATCACAACCACCCTCAACAGTTGGAAGAAAGCTCTAAGCGTTTAGAAAACAGCAAGGTTTATTATAGCACTCTAAGCTTTAGCCTGTGCGTTAGCCAAATTCCTTACCCAATAATCTTTAACACCGACCAAAATCCACTCCGTCCCTCTGAATCATAAAAGTCACTCACCCCAAGTCACACCGAGGGGGGGGGATCGCAAGCAAAGAAGTTGGAATTGAGCCATTAAAATTCCGAGTACGGCACCGCTTTCGCTATATTTCAGTCACTCGGTGGCTCCGCTTTGCCCCCTTTTTATAATTTCCCTGCCCACCTTCTCCCACCACATTTCCCCATTCGCTTTACGTGCCTTCCGAATGAGGCGGAGGGGAATATATCCTTTTGTTTCCCAGGAAAATGGAAAAAAGGAAAAACTCTCTCCCTCCGAATTCTTGTTTTTTTTCTCGTTTTTATCCACGGAAAATTTAGCCGTATTCTCATCATCCGGCTTGTGTACTCCGACAGCGTGGAGGTTGAAGTTGCAGGGAGAGGGAGAAAGCGAGAGAAATGGCGCTTATGTGTCGAGTAGGGAAGGTAGCTAACCACAATTTTCAACGTCATGCCCTCCTCCCCCCGTGGCAGCACGGCACGGACAACCGGCGCAAGCTTTGTAGCCAGGCTTGCCTCCCTCATCTCACTCTCTTTCCAGCAAGTGGCGGCGTCGCCTCCCTTAACCTCCGTCTTTGCGTTCGTTCCCGCTCCGCTCGAATTCATGGCTTCAGGCTCATGACTGGACCGACTCCTCCGCTAAGTAAATCCCATCTCCCCGACCGAGAGATAAAGAGCGGTAGGGGAGTGCTGGCACGGAAGGGCACACATTTAAGTACCTACCTACGTCCTGGCTTTCAGACTGCAGCCAGGTAATCCCGTGGGGATTAAGGGACGTCCCTTTTGCGTTCCTCCCGCCCTCCCCGTGAGGATGTACCTCTTCCCCTATCTCCGTCTCTTTTCGACGCGTGGGGAGTAAGCACTCTTCCATTGGATCCCATGGGGTTACCCGTCTAAAAAGGAAGCCCAGCACAATGCCAGCAATTTGGTCGACCTTGTGTCTGTATGACTGTAAGTGTATAATTAGGGGATGATATCAAATGATATAGATATAACCGAGTAATAATTCATTTCCATTTCACGTGAGATCAGTTAGTTATCTTTCGTTCTGCTTTGACCAGCGATAAGGATACTTTTCTCTGGGTGCTAACAGCCATTGTCCGCGTCCAGCCGCGCTATCTGGGACCTTCTCCATAATGGAGTCAAAATGGGACGATACATACGACATCCTAAATGTCATCTGAGTGTGAGGTCATTTCTTATCGGGGTCCAGGTTATAGCTTCATCACGATAACGGAAGCGGAAACATGACCATCAAAATAATAAACTGCCGGGAATAGAAACAACCAGCCGTACTTGCACGTTATAAATAGGATAACTTTTTTGACTTTAACTGTGTATCGAGAAACCGTATAATGAATTTTCATCGGTATTTTAAGGTTCCCCGTTGAGTTTTACTTTTACGTTGTCTCATTGGGGAAACATTATATATATTTTCTGTGTTATGTTATTTACGCGTTTTCGAAATACAACCGAACACGCTTGCAAAAGCTAATTGTAAACCAAAAGTGTTGTGACAGCTTATAAGATAAGTGCTATGACATTTATTTCGCAAAACGTTGGTTTTTATAATTGATAGCGATTCTTTGAAGCCATTGTGACCACTTTAATTTTGCCTTTAATATTCCTAAATGAGTGAATTGAGCATTCAATTACCTAATAGAGTAAGATTTCATTGATTTTATCCGAAATATTACAAAAATGAAATTAATTACCCATATAATAAGAAATAATGCATTTTGAAACCCCTATCGAAAAACCTTAGGGAAAATTTGATGATTCCAAACGATCCTTAGTTAACGTTTGGCAAGCATTTGTCTAATCTCATTGTTCCCCCAAAAGGCAATGAATCCTTAATATTTCGACCTAATTCAAGATCTTTCCAGTGCCTTAAACGCGTCAATATTTTTCCAGGGCGTAATCTTTGATCTCCCCATTTGGGTCAAGTGCTATAACTTATTAAAATTTAGCTGTACACACGGGGACCGTTTGTGTGTTCAACTAAACTTGAAAGCATTTTGTCATTTCCAATTCTGTGCTCACAATACTATTGTCTCATTCCTTGGAAATCTTATGAAAGCTTAGTAATGTGATGAGTAGTTTAGTAATAAATGCCCTGGATAAAAATTGAAGAATAAAACTTTAAAGTTTTCCTACAGTGTTTCGTCAAATTAAAAGAATGAGAATCTATTGTGAATAAAATATTTTCGTTTTTATTCAAAAAAAATATTAACCGTGATAGTTTTAACATGTAGAACTGCGGATATTTGTGTTCCTTGCCTGCAGGATGACTGAGAGATGATGGCGTGATTCGTTTCCAACACTGTCGTGAGCATGGGCTGCTGTGCTTAAAAATTCTATAATCGGCTTTGGAAGAGGTATTGGTTTTCCCGATTATTGGTTAAAGAATTTAAGTTGCGGTTTACGTAAGGGCGCGGTGTGTACTTAAGAAAATTCGGTTTAAGATTCCTTTGAAGCCTGTCCCTCGGTTCGCTCTATTCATCATCGTCATCTTCCCAATATCCCTAATCCCTATACGTTCATCCCTTCTCTCTGCCCCACTCTCCCTATCGTGTCAGCTACGCATCCCACCTTCACCCTCCTTCACCCCTTCCTTACGAGGGAAGAGGGGTTTCTCACCCCTATCATGCATCATTTGACCTCACACCCCGTCCCACTCTCACTACTCGTTTCCAAGGGCGACGCTGTTATCAAAGGAAAACCCTTCTCGGATGAGCTCGGTCCCCAGTCTCAGATCCCGGTGTACACCATCTCCCGTCCTCCAGTATCGCCATCTGAGGACCGTCCGTCCAACCCCGTACATCCTCCCTCTTTCCCCTGCCTCTTCTATCCTTTGTGAAGGTAAGGAATGACCCCTGTAACCCTGTTTCCCACACCCGTTCCCCGAACCCTCTCCCGTCTGTCTACCTTAGTCGTACTCCCTCGGACGGTCCTCGTCAGCCTTTCTCAGAATCAAATAATTCTCTGAACCTCCGTTTGGGAGCTTTCCACTAGAATTCAGGTGCTCGGGCCCTAGAATACTAAACAGCTAGAACGCAATGGAATAGTGGTTGTTTGCACATATTATTAAGAGTGATACCCCAAAGTTATTGTGTACTCTCTTGAATAGTCTTTCACATTAAGTGTACCATATTCCTTATTAATTTCGACAGTTGGACTATGGAATTAGAGACACCTCCATAGTAAGCATTTATGTTAAATATTTTATCCAGTTTAATGGCTGAGACCCCATTAGATCATTATGCAAAATCTATCATCTATATGATTAATTTACGGATGAAATAGATATTCTACTTGCTTAAGTTTTAAATATTTCTTATAGTTCCTTTTTTTGGCAGTAATTATAGTAAAAATTCCTTCCATATTTTTTTGTATTAAGTCTTATATATGTTTATATTTTTGTTATTACTGTTTTACAGTCTCTTAAATAGAAACAATGATTTAAAATTCATTTTTGGGTCATATAACTTTTTAAGAGATTTTATCGGCGTTGAATTTGAATCATTCCATAGTGTCTCTGCCTTCTCTATTTAAAAAAGATTGACTTGTATTAATTTAAAAAAGATTGACTTCTATTCATTATGACTCTTAAAGACATTAATCGTGGCCTCAAATTATATCAAATAATTTTGGCTTGACTTGGTATAATTAATTTTTAAACTCTCTAGCTTAACAAAAATATCACCCTCAATTCATTGCTGAAGGCAAAATCGGGATGAAAATAAAACATCATTGAAGATGATAAAAATAAAATTTTATTTTATTTTCATCTTGACTCAGTCGGATGTGCTTTTCTAAGAATTATATAAATCATTAACTTCATTTTAACTCCGACTATACAGATGCGTACGTTTTCCTCTAGAAGTTTACGCAGACGTGTTATTCCTCCCTCATTTTACTGATTCCGATGGAAGAAATGTATCTGTCAACTATGGGAAGAAATGCAAAGGATTTCCAATAGTCCGCGTTAAATAAAATTTCAAAAAATAAAAGAAGACCTTTCGTTTTTTAAGCATTTAATCTCAGGGAGAATTCCTTCTTGGAGGAAGATTAATTATGACAAACGACGTGTCATTTAAAATTTATAGGTTTCTTTTTCATAAATTTATTATATCCTGTTAATTAAAAAGTTGAACAATTAATGGAATCTCCCCTCTGAGTGACAAGGCTTAATTTTTTTACCCTTAGGTAATTATTTTAATTACGTCGCCAGAATGTGCGTGTCCCAAACCCAGAAGTTAATTTGAAAAAAAAAAAGAAAGTTACTTGCTCAATCGAGGTGTTTCGCATTCCTATCCCGGAGGATGACACGCGAGGCAGTGCAGTTCATTGTGAGTGCTGACGTGCTCGTGCGGGAAACTCAGTTAAGATCATGAAAGGGTTCTCCACCCTAAGATAGGCATTGTCTTTTGAGTTCATAACGCCACACTTTCCCCTCACAGGAGGGAGCATCATCATTGTTTCACCTTCCGATTATTCCGACCCCACGCATCCAGAATTCACCGATGCGCAATTCACGTCCCGGTATCCTAATAATCCATTATAAGCTCCCGACGCTTTTTTCGCCCCCCACCCCTTGTTAACCCACCCCTCTCATCCGTTTCATCTTCCCCCTCTACTTCAAAAGCAAGGAGGGGAAGATTCACTCATTTTTTTTAAATTTCGGCTCCGACAGCCCCCCACAGCCTGTCCACCTCACCCCCTCTCAAACCACATACCCGACTCCTTTTTCGAAATACTCTTGTTCCACGCGCGTCTCTTCCCCCCCTCCATATTCTTCCTCCCATCCTCCCCCATGCTATCACCCCTCCCCGATTAATCCCATTACGACGCGATGGAATTCGCCGACCGCCAACCCCGAGGAGGAAACCCCACCACAAAACCCACCCCCGTCCGCCCACTCCCTCAAACCTTCCAAAAGGCTTTAGGATCAAAGAATCCACCCCGCCTCAATGCATTGTTCGCAGCGGCCTTCGCGGTGGAAAGTGGCGCCTACTCCTTTGCAAAAATCCTCGCCCTCGTTGTCGCGTGATTGATGACATCTCCTTGCGTGCTTTCTTCGCAATTGACCTTTTCTAATCGTATTTCGCCTTCCGGACCGGATTGGGGGAGGGGGATTTAGGAGTTTTTTGAGGCAAGGTAGGGGGGGGGGGTGGTAGGGTTAGTTTCCTCTTTTCATTGTTTTCGGCGGGTTCGCCGCTCCCGACGGCAGTTTTCGGCGCGTTAATGAGTTCTCGCTGCTCTCTGCCGCTATCTCGAGGCATTTGCTTTGTTCTTGAAACTTATCGACGAGCGAAGACCTTCCTAAATGAGCGCCACACGTTTTGCGCTCCTTTCCCATTGTTTGCCGGCGAGGCGATAAACTGATGAAATGTCAATATTTACGTTTATACAAAGAGCCGCCGGTGCAGGACTATGGTAGTTCAATACGATACTGAGATTGATAACGCCGAGGAAAATGCGAAAGAGAGATGATTGTTTCCACAATTAATGGTATAATTAATTAAATTAGTCTATTTTTTAATTCTATCGAGTGAAAATATTCATAATTATTTCTCACCTCAATTCAAACTCAGTTGAGCTGAAGCGTAATTGAACTAAATATTAATTAACATTTTTAAATTTTATGTTCGATTGAGTTATGTATTCTTCATTTCAAATCAGTGTTTTCTGTTTGTTTTCTAATAGTTCAACTTTGGTTTGGTAGATATTTCAGATCTCTGTGTTGATTTCAAGGGGAGAACGATGGCAAGGAATACGAGATCAGAATCTTTTTCATATTTGCTATTTTGATCCTCAGACGGTTAAGGTGATTTCCAAATTGAAAAACGAGTCTTTCAAAGCAGTTGCTGTCAATTTTATCCAGGATATTCTGCATGTAATTTCCTATATGTAAATCTAAGGCTAAAACTTGTGAAACTAATCCAGCTACCGTCTTATGTAATGTTTAAAATTTGAATAACAATAGAATAGATCTGTTTTGAAGTATATTTCCTTAAAAAGCCTTTTAATGCTAGCTGACATACTAGTATCTGGCATTTTAATTGAAATAGATGGGTGTCTACGTTGTGACGCTAGTGGCTCTATTAGCATCTCCTCCCGAGGAGCTCACTTCATTATTATCTGCAGAATTTTCAAATTCTAATTATCTTATCTTCTTCTCATCAATATTATCTTCTAAACCATACTTTCAGAATATTTAACTGGAATTTTGTTCGCTCGTGTTATTTCAAGGACTAAAATATTTTAAAGTGTCAACCTTTACTGTTTGAAATTCTCTTTATTGTCGACATTTTCACACTCCTGCACTTGACCCAGCATTTTTTATTAATCCACAAGGATTGATAAAAAATGCCTTCTCTTCCGCAGGTCATTTTTTTTCATTTCTTCTCAATAAAAAAGGATCCGAAAATTTTCTCCAATTTCCTGGTCAACACCATTCAGCTTTCTTTCCTACTTCTTACACTCGCCAGCTGCTCTCCTACACAGGCATTCTTTCTTTCATTTTCGGTTCTTTGCACAAGAAGGGCAAGAATTTGTGATCTTAGTTCAATACTTTTCTACGCTGAGTACGAGCTGCTCGCCCTTCTTCTGGATCCATCGTCGAAGGCAGCCCGGTCTCAATGGTCTTACCTAAAGTTTTGTGGGCATTAGCGAAGAGAAAGTCTCAGGAGCGGACGGTTGGAGATGAAACGTCTCATGTTTCGAGGTCGAATTGTTTCATTCGACGCAAAGTATCCACAAATGTTTTGATAGTCTGGTTTAGTAAATGATCTCTCACAAATTGTGGAAGTAATTCAGGAAAAAAAGAATTGAGTTCTCGTAATGAGCACCATATATTTCCTTCTCTAAGGGGTATTTACAAAACACACTCTGAGTATATTCCTTGAAATTTCTTCATAAGTCCGGCATTTCTGTTAGGTTCTCGTACCGTCTGTTGCTATGAAATATTAAACATCTTTTAAGGTACATGATTATCCCCTGGTCTTCCTCTTGTTCCCGTGATACGTGCAAATATACTTAGGCCCGGTTTTCCTTTCCTCTTGCTGTTAATCAACAATATCAACTCACCATTAATTAAAGTATTTTTTCAAGCACTAAAATTGTCTTTCATAAACATTTATTTGTATGC
The DNA here is from genome assembly GCA_037158775.1 of Hetaerina titia. Lineage (NCBI taxonomy): Eukaryota > Metazoa > Arthropoda > Insecta > Odonata > Calopterygidae > Hetaerina > Hetaerina titia. The sequence goes on from CM073772.1 coordinate 87,443,071, forward strand.
TTAGTGAGTATATGGTAGTCTTTAGGTATGTAAACATTTTCACCAAAAATTACTGTTTGTCTTCGATAAAAATTGGCTTCTAGTGTAGTGCTCCGAGTAGAAATAACAGCTTCGTTTGTTGATGAAGTAAAGGCTTTAATAGGAGAGTAGTGAAATAAGTATATATACAATTAATTTAGCGAAGGGTCAATGGATCTTGAAATCTAATTTCTTGTGTAAGAAATTCCACTCAGCATTGCTCACATCAAATCCGAAAATTTTCCCCTAAGCACACTATTATAACACCATTGATGGACTATCAATTAAATCATTAGTTATCCTGTTTTGATAATGTACTCGTTGTTTCATTACTAATGAAAACTAACCTGAGCTTATGGTAAATGCTTGGACATTGTTATCCTTCACGCTTCGAAAGCGTTCGCCGTACTAAGCCAGACAAATCGCTGTGATAGGCTAAAATCGCCTCAGAGATTACTGCACAGTGTACTCACGGAATCTCTTTCCATTTTTCACGATGAATACACAATCCGGTTCCTCCGTTCAAGTGGTCTCTGACATTTGCTTGCACATGAAAAGAAATCTCCCCCGGAGAAATAAGAATGGTTAGCATCGGGTGTATGCTTGTTTTCAGACAGTGTCGAAAGTACGCCTGTATGCGTCGCCCGATTGAACAAAAAACTATGTAATCCTATTGAATACTCTAAATACCTCTGAGTTCTAATCGCGGGCGTGTATATCGCTTGAGGTCTTGTATGCCTTATGTAATTATGTTTTTGGCCACTATTTTCTGCCTGAAGACTGTGATGACATTCGATGTATTACAAATATGGAGGTTTTCAAGTGCGTGCCCCCTCATAATTGCACCGCCCTCGATTCTTCCACCTTACGATTATATATCTCCTTTTACTTCCTCATATTATTCCTCTCTTCTTTTCCCAACCCCTCTCCCTTTCTCTTTCTCCTGCCTCTCCTCATCTCCACCCCTGCTCCTCCCGTCTCACGAATCTCCGAGCCGCGTTCTCCCTAATCTTCGATTCCAATCTTAACCTCGATATTTCCATTCCTCTGCGCAATCGTTTACTTCGGCCACTTCAATCTTCTCGCTCTCAGCGCTTCAAACGACAGCTCAGCCTACCCTCCCTTCTCCACTCTCTCCCTCTCCAGTGATGTGAGATAAAAAAGAGAGTGAGGAATGGGTACGGGAAGAGAGGGAAGGCTGTTGAGAGGGAGGAAAACTAATTTTCGTCCACCCAAGACGTCCCTCTTAAAATGAAAAAGGAGGGTTTTCACCCTCGTCAATCTGCTCCATTCGAAGGTGGGCGAGGATTCGAGGGGTGGTTGGGCGGTTCGTCGTCGGCGGACGGGGGTTGATTCCCGAAGGACGTTCACGACCCGTAGACCCTCCCTCCCTCAGAAGACTTTAAGTACTAATGCAATTAGTCGCTTCACCGCCATTTTGGTCCTAACCTTATGAGCTCCACCTTTCATCTTTCCTACCTCTCTCGTCATATTTCCCCTCCTTTTGATGTCTTGATGCTCTTCCTTCCTTTGTCCCCTTTTACATCTGGTCATTTTTTTCTTCGCGGAGGCAGCTGGACATTCTGAAAAGAGGTATTCTGGAGGATTGGGGTCGCGCGCTGAAAAGGAGAAATACCTAGGTATATGTATTGGGGTCGGAGTTTATAGTTGCTCGAGGTTTTTCCATCAATTCCAGACTTGATCCTTTGACATTATTGATCTGTAAATACACAGGAAGACTGCAATGCATTGATTTTCTATGAAAAGATGTTATTTACTTCTGATTTATTTTTATTTCTTATTTATTTATCTTTTAATACACGGAAAAAGCACTAATAATGTATTTAATAATCAACAAGAACGGGCGCTATTGTGGAGAAATACCACCCCTTAAGTGAAGAAAGGATAAAATCAACCAAGGTGAAATTTGAAACAACTGCCTGAAGACAGGCAGACAAGGTGTGACGGAATATTTTGCACCAAATTAAAATACAGGGAAATACAATGTATCAATTATTTTAATGGTAATGTTTAGAAATTTAAAATTGTCACAGTTGGAAAGAAGTTTGGGCTCAAATATTTTTCAGAAAGGCATCATGAGTCGCCCACCAAATTAAATTGATTGACGTTCAAAGTAAAACTTTTTGTAATGTATGATAAACCGTGCCTGAGATCCACTGAGAATCTTCTTTGGCGAGAATTTGAAAATATTGTTGAATGATAGCTACTGCACTGACAAATCTCTGCTTGTTTATGATTCGGTTTGAAATAATGCTGCTACGTCGCGCAAATAAATTCTTTCATTAGCTGTTATCATTTTTATAAGCATTTTTCTGTAATATTCAATATAGGATATTTTTATTGCTTAAATAAATGTTTACGGAGTGCCTTCATCGAGGGATTTTGAATTCAGTTCTCAAATAGTGCAAACATGTAAATTGTAATCAATTTACAGCGCTAGTATCAGAAAAGGAGTTGATTTAATACTCTATTAAAATCATTTCTATTTCTAAGCAAACACGTTTATTATCTACGCTAAAATAATGATAGATACGTTCAACTTTGATAAGGAAGTCTTATGAGGAATAGTATAGTATTTGAAATTCCATACCTTCTCCGTAATTCAACAAAGTTTTTTCAGCCAATTAAAAGGATTCAGTCACCGAAAATAATGTTAGAATACTACTTAAATTATTTAAAGTCACGCTGATTTATCTATTGGATGAATCAGGGATTAGTAAATTGATCAAAAATGGCTTTTCGTGAATATGCGGCTAAATTTATGAAGCAGCGATGAAAGGAACGTAACTTGTTTACACGTGCATGAAGCGTGCGCAACATCGCTGTATTTTTGATTAATTATACTTAAACAATACCAGCTAATTGTCTTCCTCGTATAGGGCTGCTTTCCCAGCTATCAATCAATAGAAATCCTGGGCTTTAAATTGTGTTGCAAACGAGCCAACTTCGAGGCATTTGGTATATATTGTCTTGGTGACGACATTTCAAAGAATTGGCTGATTGTCGTACTGTTCGCTATAAATGTAAACAGACGATCCCTTTTATTACTCTCAGAATATCATATAATTAATGAAAACTTTCTCGACATTTTATAAAAGGGTGCTCTAGTTGAATACAATGGCTAGTTTTTAGAGTTTTTGCTTCGTGTTGCTATAAGTTGTACTTCATTTACTAGATACTGAGTTATACATGTATGAATTTTGATTTCTTTGTTTGTAAGCGATTTTTAATTAACGTTTTGTAAAATATAGATAAGGCACGGCTATATCTTCATAGGAATGGCTTCATCTGAGAATTTTACTTCAGCTTCCCTCGGGATACCCCACCTCTTAATTCCAAAATGAAGAAATATTTTCCCCTCGCCTTGATCTGTCCAGTGCCTGAAGGTGCAACAACACGGAAAATTCCCATCCGGAACGAGGGTCTTAATAAATATGCATGCGCAAATGCGTGGCGACGAGCAATAAAGTCGCCTTAACAACCTGCGGAAGCCTCTCGGCTGGCCTCGCCACCACCCGTAGTGTTACGTCAACGTGTCTTCGAAAGTTCCTCTCTCTCTCCTTCGCTGACATGGGAGAAGAGGGAGGCAAGAATAAATGCGGGCTCCCCCGTCGTGCAATCATTTGCTCTTCGAAACGCTTTCATTTAGGAGCGAGCTCGCGTTAAGTGCACCTGCGCTCTCTTTTTCTCCTACTCTTCCACTATCCCCATTTCTCTTCCTTCCCCCCCCTCCCACAGTCTTCCATTTCCCCCCAGGCAATCTTTCTCCAGCGGCGGTTGGGCCCATCCCTCGCGCTCTCGAATCCTACTTCCCTCCCCTCGCCGCTGATAAGCCAAACCTCACCCCTCCAACCTCCGGCCCTGATACCCCCTTCTGTGACCCTCCAGTGCCCCATATATGCCACTTCCTCCCTCTCTCCCCCCTGATCCGTAGGAACCCCACGCTTCCAAACCCTTTAAGCCCGCTGTAGAGGGAGGTGTGACTCGCCCACTGCGCGCCCCATAGGGCTCCCACACGTTCCACGGGCTCCCGGCCGCACACTGTCCCAACCGCTGTTGCTCCAAATTCCTCTCTACGTGGCGTTTCAACGGGGGACCGATGGACAAGATTTCTGAGACGTCCGTTCTGGTGCCTCGATCTTCTCTTCATGCTCTCGGGGATCCTCGAAAAAAATATTCATTTGCGGAGCGAAAATATTTCTCGTGCAGCTTAAAATGTATTTAGCGAGAGACTCCTGAATTTAAATTGCACTTTTTTGTGTCATTAGGAAACCAGGATCCAAATAAACGCCTTGAGCAGGCATTGCGGAGTGCTCTGGCAACCAAACACTCCGTGCGGTTGGATGGAGTCAAAAACTCTCCTTTCCTAATTTAATTTAGGGGCACTTACCATCGCATTGAGATGACCTTACGCATTCTGTCTTTCTCTCGCTAACTATTCTCAGATTAATGTTTGAACCCAAAATTGCTATGTAAATAAAATATCCATTACTTCATCGTTATGAAAACAAGAGGGACATATTTTAGGTTCCAACTGTCTTTGCCATATTAGCTAAACAAGGAATTTTTTAAATCGCTTATAAATTTATCCCTTTGATGCATATAAATCATCTCCAAAATAGCGTTAGGGCCATAGGAAGGGCGTATTACCCGTTATTTATTTATTTTTTGTATGGCTCTGGGGTTTTTCGAATCTGTTCATGTGACGATGTGGGTCGTCTTCTCAGAACTTTATAATTCACGGTGGCTATTTTTCATTCCCTTTTTCCCCAGTAATCACCCCTCTGTATAATTCGTCCTACTTCGCCGCGCTTCGTCCACTCAATTCATTGGAGTTATTCTATCCATCCCTGAGGTATCGTCTAACATCATTTTGATGGTAATTCAAAAGCCAGTGAATAATTGATACCGTACAGTAAAACTGAGTAGAATTTCGTGATACTCATTCTTGCTAAGAGAAACGTTGCAATATTCCTCATTTAAATTATTCAGTGCAACATTATATTTATACGGTTTTTACCTCAGATGGTTGAAACCTTAAATGGGGAATGAATAAAGAAATGTAGAAAAAGAAGTGTTTACTTCAAAGTGCTCTTAAATGATTCAGTGAATACACCTTAGTTTACTACACTCATATTTATCACGAGTCACCCTTTTCCAACCTTTGGTCAGAATCATATTCCATTTGATCTCCGCACGTGATATCGTGCTGGAAATCACCGGATCACCACCGCTTTCCTGAACTTGTCTCTTCGCTGTCCCATTCAAACCCTCAAAGTTTTCATTTTCGAAATAAATAATTAATGTATCCCTACATGTAAATGTCCTTCAGATTCACGAAAAATTGTTCCATCTCCGATTAGGTTCATCCTCATGCTCTGGGAAGTTTGAAATCTCTCACAGCCCTGGAGAAGGCCACTCTGCCGCTGCCGCCGACGGCCCCCTTTAGAATGCGAAATTCCTCGCATCTCCTCCCGTGCCCACCGGTATAGCTGCTCCATCCCTCTCGACCCCTCTTCCCTCCGTCGCCGCCGCTCCGGGCTCTTCCTTGTAACCTTCACCCTCTCGCCCCCTGCTCCTGATACCTGACTTCCCTCACTTCCTCCCTCCCTGTTCTCGCCCGTACTACCCAACCCCTTTGTTCCCCCTGCTGTCTGCGCCGCTATTAGCTGCTCGCTGTTTACTCCCGTAGATCGCATATGTACACACACGGACACACACACACATGGGGGCGCACAAACACACACGCGGGTCTCCGCTCACACAAATGAATTCACCACACCGCCAGTGGCGTCGGAGCTGGATCTCCTCCACCCCCCGACCTTCCCCCCCCCGGACTCTCCCCCCCTCGCTCCTGAACTTTCGTCGTTGTGCCCTCATCCCTCCTCTCACCCCGACCCCGCCCCCCCATCCCTCCCTTCTCTCTATCCCCCGACCTCCCCCCACATCTCCTCCTCCTTGGTTATCCTCTCTGTACACAGTTGCTCCTCCGAATTTCAAAAGAGGGCAACGTCCGGGGCGGGGGTGGGCGGGATCGAGGGCCTTAATTGAAAACGCCCCTTAGCGAAGGTCTTGGGATTTTCGGGTTTTTCATTTGCGGATTAACGATACTCCGTTGTTGATAGCGACTATTGTTTCCTTAGGACGACGATTAACTTTTAAATATTACATCCTTGATACTTATTTTATGTTGAGGCTTTCTATGGGCTTTGCGCTGTTATGACGATACTCTCTAAGTAAACACCTCTGGCTCGTTTTATTTTTTTTAGGGAGTCTTCGTTCAAACTTGTTTTATTTAGCAAATAGCTATGGAGCGAAAATTCTGTTAACCCATCATGTCCTCGGTGCTCCTTTTGGAGGAGATGCAAATTACTTGACGTTGAACACACTCCTTTGTTGATATTATGCGAAACATGACAATGGTTTCTTTCACTTTGAAAATATTACGTCTTTGTATTTCATTGGTTCTTCATTCCTCCATCACTGGAGTACCCAGTTAAATTGCTCCACCACTGGAGTGCCCAGTTAAATAGGAAGCGTAAATTTAACCACACTCTCCAATTTCAGGATGATCCATTTTCTTTAATCTTTTTGGCCCCGAACTCGGAAAGCATTAAATGACCTCAACTGTATCTATATCCATTCCCTTTCGTCCATGCTGTGTCAACCCTTTTCACGTACGTCCTCATCGCAGAGTTTGCACTCTCAACTGGTCGGAGCCGTTGCGTGTTTTGCGAGAAAAGAGGGGTAGATGTGAACCAAAATGGAAGAGGACGACGGATAGATGGATATGCGCACAGACAAAGCGAGAGGAGGGAATGTGAGGCTGAGTCGGGGGATGGCGACCGGTCATGAGCCTCCGGCGCCGCAGGCCAGAGTCTCATTTGAACGCCTTTGTTCGTTTTCGGATGGGATGGTTAGGAGATTTAAGGGAATAAAGGGAGGAGAGGGGGGAGAGAAAGGGGCCGTTAAAGGAGAGAGAAAGGAGTAAGAGAGTGAGAGGCGTTTGGGCGTAAGGGTGGAAGGGCGGCACGGGCGAGTGAACAGAGGAAAAATTGTGCTAAAGGAAGAGAGAAAGAGGGGGTAAGGAGTGTGGACCGGGAGGAGGAGGGAGGGAAAGAGGAGGATCTGGAAATGGGTTAGGAGAAAAAGAGGAGGGTGGAGGAGGTGGTGGAGGATGTGTGTGGGTATAAAAGGGGGGAGGATGGCCGTAGGGGGAGGGAAGGAAGGAATTGAGAGAGAGGAGTCGTATGCGGGAGGGGGGTAGGCGACGGGGGTGAATGGGGGTATGGAGGACCTCTCTCCGTGAAACCGTGCGAGATAACCAATCAATAAGGGTTTTAGACGGAGGAGAAAGAGGGAGGGGTGAGGTTGATTTCCCGGGACCTTTCTATCCTCTCCCCCTCCTTCCTTCCATCTTCATCATTCCCGCTTCATTTCTCGTTTTTCGTCTCTATTCACTCTATCGCAATCGTTCTTTTTTGCTTCTTCATTTTACCCTCCCATACCACTCGCACATAACTCGATTTTTCTTCCCGTTTCGTATTGCTCTTCTTTCCCCATGATCCACACACAGGCGGTATAGCTTAAAGCTAAGAATAGATTATGTCTTATTTCCTTGTTCATAGTATTGATGTCGAAGCTTGATGAGTGTGGGTGTCAAGCTGAAAAAACATAGAAATTTTAAAAGGTTAAATAATTTTAGAATCAATCTTGGAAAGAATATCTTTCAAGGATGAAGTTCTAGTAGTATATTTGTACGCTTATCCAAAGACGTTAAATTTCAGTTGGTGCCAAGATTTTCAGGCACTTTGAACTTCATTAAACAGTTAGCGGATTATTAAATTTCAAATTTTCCCCGAAGCAGTTTTGGCATACATAAGAATTTTAAAATTACTATGAAATTCATTGTATTTCATCCGTCTCACTTTTCCTAGATAAATACAAAAGATGAATTGAGTTGTGTGTACTTTGTCTGGTATTTTCATTTAAAATTACCTCAGAAATAATGGTTAGTTATAATTCCGGAGTAACTTGCATTTGAATTTGCGATAACTATATGTAATATTCTTTCTGAAGATGGTGTGAGATTTACAGGCATGGATGTGCGCACCTTAACTAAACCATGGCACCACCGAGGTTACCTGGAGAGTTTGTATGGGATTAGGGGTTTTTCTGTACAATGCGTGACGGCAATTAAAGAAAAAGCTTGTTCCCTACGCCTTTACACTCGCGGTCGTGTTGGGAGAGGGAGAGAAAAGGTTTTTGTTCAAGCAGATAGCAGTCCACTCTTCCTAAATCACCATGAGACGAGGGTCGGAAAATATGGTATTTTCCAGGAACTGAAAATGTGAGGGTCGAACATTTTGTTTTATACACGCTAAGCTTTCTTCTGTTCCCTCTGGTTCGTGAATTTTTCTTGGTTGTTTTTGCATATCAGCCGTTTTAATCTAAAAAGGAATACAAATATTCATTTTATTTTTCTTAACATCATAGCTTGTCTTTGGCTTACCGTTTACCATATATTTTTTCCATGGTATCCTAGAAATGTTTCGATGAATTCTTTGTGGATTTATATCAAGTTGAGGATTTGAATATAAATAATTGCACTATTTGCTCAAAATGGAGGCATTACTTAACTGCTGGAAAGAGTAGGTTCCTTTTTTTTGCTCTCCGGTCGCCTCTGGTTGTTCTAGCTGTTCATGATGCCTTCGGCCTGTTTCCCGGGGCCCCACAACCACCAGAGTTCAAGCAACACTCATGCCTGAGGTGGGACTTGAACCCGTAACATTTAGGTCAGCCTGCGAGTGAGTTACTCACCTGAATCACCCTGCCGTCAATCTATTCTGAAGAAAACATTTTGTACTCATCAGTTTTATTCCTTTATGAATTTCGTTTATTTATACAATAACATTTTTTGTTACTTTTGAGCAGTTAAGTTGTCTTGTGTCATTGATTTTGGGAAATTTTATTTTTCCAAGAGTCTTTTGTCTTGCTTGCAGTGATCGGTAACGTAATGCTCTCATTCCATCTTATGTTTCAATCTTTTTCGCTTAGAGAAGATGATGAAAGGCATCTGTCCAAGCGTTTTCGCAAAAAGAAGAATACACACCATTTTGTTCCCATCCCTCAGCTTCTGGAGGAAAAAATGGAGGAGGAAAATCCATTTTACGCTACCCTTCCACTTCGTTCTGCTGTCAAATTGGCTTCCGTTGAATACACTAAATATACGTTCAAAGAAGAAAGTAACATTCCTCTTTTAATGCCGACATCTATCATTCTTCCACGTGTCTTCTCCCTTCATATCAATTTATTATTGTTTTTTTTCCTTCCCACTACCCATCTCTCCCATGGCATCTTTACTTTGTTGAGGGTATCCCATACTTCCATTCAGCCCTACCGATCGAATCTAGCGGTGCCACTCCATCAATCGTTTCTAAGATAGCTGATATTTATTTCTCTTAAACTTTTTACATTGAGCTTTATCGCAGGAAAGCTGGGTCTCAATCTCACCCGAAAGATGGGATGCGAGTTTTTTCAACACACCACAGTTGTTTCTTTTCAAATTGCTGCTTGTGGTATGTCGGACCTTGGTTTTTGGATGCTCCAAAGGGAAGATGATCCGTCATGTTATTCTGCAAAGAGGGAGCAGACTATGGTACCAATAAAGAGGATTTATGTTTTTAGCTTTATTCCACTGATACAATATCTGATGGGCTAATCATTGCATATGTTACCCTCCAAGACAATGAATCATTCTTTTATGTAAGTTAATTGCGTATTTTTCACATTTTTATTTTGAGGACTAACTTATTCTGAAATGATTAAACTTTGATTATTGATTTTAAGCGAACAGAATAATGAGTAAGTTGGGTGGGACGGGTAGTTAACGTTTAACTAAAAACAGTTTTTTAGTTCGTATGTTGATATACTTACTGTCGATGCAAATCTTCAGCTATGAATATTATTATGAACGTGTGCGTATGTAAACTGAATGTAGTATGTCATAAAATCGTTCTCTATAGTTTATTCTTGAATCTCTCTAGTTCCAGTTTCCTCGCAATGCGGCCAGCTTTATAGGCACAATGAGGCACAATTTTTAGGCACTGTGACGTCTAAATTTCGACCATATCAAGTCACCATGCCCTTCCGTGAACCTTGTACACTTCCTTTCAGTTCGTTTTCAACTTATTTTATTTTCCATTTCCTCTCGTCGCCCATTCTAAGCATATAATAGCATTCTGTCCCTCTTCCAAGCTCGACGTTTTCCATCCCTGCCCGCCCCGCGCCATGTCGCTCTCTCCCAACCCTCTAGCACTCCCCTCGACCCTCCCTCCCCTTCGCACCCTCCCTCTTTCTCCCAGCACACTCTCCGTCCATTATCCCGCCTTATTGATTGAGCCGTCCTATGGAAAAAATCGCTGTTTTTTGCGCCATCGTCAGTCAAACTTTTTTATATCGCCTTCGATGTTATTTTTCATCCGTCTTTCTTCCCTCGGCACAAAGCTTTCTCCTCTCCACCGTCCTCCTTCCTACACTCCTTCAAGATGGAGTGAGGGAGGTTGGAGAGAGGGACTTCTTCCTTAGCTCGCCTTGTCCTTCGTCCCACAAACCCCTTTCTCCCCCCCTTCCGCCAAACTCCACCCCTCTCCAAACGCCCAACCCTCCTCAAATATAACCCATCGCTCAAGTCTTACAATCCCCCGTTCGCCTACGCCCCGCGTGCTCTTTCGTCTGCCTCCCTGCTTTCCTTTGCTCGGGAGACGCCGTCGGCTTCATAATCCGCGGATCCCAAGCCAGAGGTCCCCTCCCCCCCTTCCATTACAAGGAGGGAGGGAGGCAGGCGTACGTAAGAACTTTCGGAAAACAGTGTGCTGTGCGCTGCTGCTCATTCTCATTCGCTTGCAATCGGAGCGATCTCGTGGAGCGGGTCGCCCTCCTCTCTCTGCGACCCACTGCTCTTCGCTCCATCGCTACCCCCGTCATCGTGTGCCTCTAATTCCCTTCCTGTTCCCTCCCCATACCCCTCACCCGTGTCGTTTTCTTTCACTTTCATTCCACTCCTGTTTTACGTTTTCATTTGACGAGTGGGACTAAGTTGTTCCCCCGCCCCTCTTCGTTCTCATGTTTTTCCGCTCTCGCTTTCCATTCCGTAACCCGTACCCACTGCGAAGGCGTAAAAAGATTCTCGGGAGAATGCCTTTCAAAATAATACGAAGATGTCAATGCTCGCAGCGTTTTTCTCTCGCCATACCTTCCATCGTCCCTGTCTCTCCTGTCGTCCATACATCTTTCTTTAATTTAGAAATGAAATCGATTTAAAATCTGCGAGTCCTCCGCCGTCTGTGAAACCTTATCCATGTGGTGAAAACAGGGAGTGGAATGGGACTTGGACGTTATTCATATATATCATATTCGCATTTTTTGTGGGAAAATTCCCAGCAGATGGAGATTAAGTTTCGCTCAATAGTTTCTTTCCCTTTGAAGGGCAAAATATAATCGCATGCGAATGGTGCTTTAATACCATTTTCAAATCACATTTGGACGTTTTCAGAAACTCAGTCCAATTCCGCTACTCGACTATATTTATCGATCGAACGGATGTGCAGAAATATGGTAGTTCCCGGTCCTTTTGGGAAAATATAAGATATTTTGTGGACTGCTGAATTTCCGTTTTTTTGCTATTCAATTAGATTTTTTTGTGAATAAAATCATCTATCACAATGGACTATGGAAGTTCACACAATTGATTAACATTATAAAATATTTAAGTCCAACGAAAGCGATCTTTGAAATGTCATTAGGTCTCTGATGCAACGTAAACTCTAAAATCAAAATGATTCCGTTATAGATAACATTTTGCTATTATTTTCATTTCATTGTGCAGTCCTGGGCAACAAGAGTTACTGAAGTCTCTACAGTTATTTTTGAGTCAACATCTTTTGTGTCTTTTTTTAGTTTCTTAATGAGTTTAAATATTACTGTGCATCTTAGTTGGTGAAAAATATTTTTCCTGCACGGTTGGGATTTTTCTCAATCCATACCGTTTCGAGAGGGACAACCAAATGCCAACATGATACAAAAAAAATCATCAATGATTTTATTTCATTGTTGATTTCAGAATTTTCGACCTCAAGCTTTCAATTTTCCGGTAACATTTGAAGCACAATTAAATTGTGTCTCTCCGAAGCATTCGGAGAGACACGATTCAATTGTGTGTGTCCTTTACCATTAATTTTCGTAATTTGACTAAAGGATACTTGATAATTTTGATAGTCATGATTCATACCGCAGAGGGTTTTGGGTAAGATGCTTTTCCGTCCAAAAAACTCTTTCCCTTCTCCGTCATCCCCTCTTCCAAACGTGGCAGCCCTTTTCCCCACAAACCAAATAGCTCCATTTAAATACTACTCCGCTCTTCCAGGCCATATATTCCTCTGACCTTCTCTTCTCTCACTCTCCTCCCTCATCCCCTGCATCACAGATTTTCCTCGTCCTCATCCACTTGTACATTCCTTCGTCTTATATCCTCAGTTGCGTCCCGTCCCCCCCCCTACAGTACTTGTAAGTGGTTTTTGCTGAACGAACATTCAACTTTAATTCCTGTTTTCCCAGCCTATATAGTATACTGACCCTGCAATTTTATCTGTTCCGCGTTATCCGGTGTTCCGCTCTCCTCAGGTACTGTTGGCGTTTACTAGAGCGAGTAATCAAGAAGCTACACTTATTTTCTCAAGTCTCTGAAAATTAATTGACACGACAAAGATTATAGGAATTTTAATCAGTCATTCAGGATAACCTAATTCGACTCCATTTGTTAGGGATAAAAGTCAAATTTGATATAGTTCTTCATTGTCAATCGTAATTATTTCTGATATAAGAAGTTGGAACGCTTCGAGAGGAAAGATCTTTGCCGAAAATATAGCAAAAATTTGTATTCTTGGGTTTAGAAATTTTAAATGAACTGAACATGTTGATATACTTGTATGGAGCGTATGGCTATTTTTCATTTAGTCGTACTATTGTTTTCCTTCTGGACATTCGACGAGACGTGTTTGGCGATTTGGGGGTGGGGAAAAGGCCTTTCTCAAGGGAGCAGTGTAGGAATGGCGTTTAGAATCAATGCGCTTTTGTTTTTCTTCCCTTCTGAGGCACCCTGTTTATTCAGACCTACACATCTCAAATTCTTCTCGTTTTCCCTTATTTTTTCCGACTATCTTCACATATCCGAATGCTTTGCCCGAAACTTTTCGTTATTTCTCCACCCTCCACTCGTCCTCCCCCCTTTATACTTCCCCCTCGCAAGAATACCCACTCTTCTGGCTCCTATTTCACTCCCCGAATCTCGTTATCCTCCTCAACTCCCTAACTATCATCATTCTCCCCGTCTTGTCGTCATAGACCTCCTCGATTTCCTCCAAAAACAAGTGGAAACATTCCCCCGGCTTTCAAAACCTTCTCACCACGTACTCCCACTCCTCATCTATTCAGTCGCACTCTCGCAGTCTTCTTCATATGATACCGAATCATTTCACCCCCGATAATTCTCTCATCGGTATCTTCCCTTTATGTTTTTCACTCTTTTTATCACGTATAAGTATGTCCTTCCATGCAAAACAACAAGTCTCGCCACCCCTAATATTTCCGTTTACGATTTGCTAGTCCATTACAATACCCGTCGGGGTAATTCATCCTCAAAATTTTAAAGCATATTAATTTTTCCGATAAAAAGCATTCCATTACCTTTCCAAATTTTTTGTTATCATCAATTTACGTCGAATTGACTTAATTAATTGTATCATTCATTATCAAAAAAGAACTGATTCTCATCTAAAAAGGACGTGGTATTCCATCATTCTTCGTCTTCGGTTATTCTTTAGAGCTGACTTAGTTTCCTTCATGGAGTTTGTTTTCATTATAATTGCCGTTTTCACACTGAGAATAGGTTAGTGGGGGATTCCCCTCTCGATGAGCCTCTTCTTTCTTGAGCGTAAAATTTATCGATTCAAAGTAAATATTAGCTTTGCGATCTAAATAAATTATTCCCTTTTGGTAGCCATTTCATACTTTTGCCGCAAATTATTATATATTTACACCCAAGGGCTATTTCATCTTCCACTACCGCCATCCCATCCTGCTCGTTTAGGCGCCTTCCACATCTCTCACTCTCTTTTCACTTCACATTCGGTTTTCCGTTCTCCCCCATTTCCTCCCGTCTGCCCGCGGGAGCGTGCGTGTGAGCGCGTCTATTTCCCCCATCACCCGGCAAAACCGCACCCAACCAAACCTTTACACGCGTCACTCATCCGCATCTCCCCACCCGGGTATTAACAGCACACTCCCACGCCCTTCCCCCCTTAACCCTCGAACCCGGCCCCCTGCCCCTTCTCGTGAGAGAAGTCACCACTCCACTGCGCTCCCCACTTCCTCCAATCCACCCCAGTCTCTCTCCCTCTCCCCTCACTCTCTCACTCTCAGTTCTCTTACCTTGCCTGTCTCTCTCTAGTCGCATGTTATCGTGTCATCCCTCCCTCAGCCGAGCGCCCCCGCCCTCTCCTCCCCATTTGCGATTCCAATCCTCCTCCGACAACGTCCCCTGTTATCTCCCCTCTGCCTCCTCACCCGCCCTCCCATTCTTCCTCTCCTCTCCCGAGCCCTTCAATTCCAGTTCCACTTTTATCCCTCGTCCCTTTCAGCAGTATCCTCCTCCCCTCTCCTGCCCCATCGTCCTCCCTTTTCTTCGGAGTCGGATCCGCCCGGCGCCTAACTGCTCCGAGGAGTGGCTGTGGCGCCCTCCCCGCTGCCGCCCGACCATCCATCTCTGGCGCCGCGCTACCTTCTCCCCCCTCCTTCCTCTCCCCTCCTCCTCCCTCTCCCCTCCTCCTCCCTCTCCCCTCCTCCTCTAACTCCTTCCTTTCTCCTCCCCCATGCCCTTCTCTCGCCATTTCTTCCGAGATCTTCCCTCTCCGGAGTCCCTCTCGTCTTCTTTCTCGCCTCGGATATAATCCTGCCTCCCGGGGATAACTCATTGAGCTCCTGTGTCTTCGCGCACCCACATAACACTCATGCAGACGGGGAGAGACGCACACAGGCACATACCTTCATAGCCGCCCGAGTGTATCACTTCGAATGTACGCGTGAGGGTATCTCGTGATCCCGTGCCAGTCGTCACCTTCCTTTTATTCCTAGAGAAGGGACGTTTTCTTCCGCCTCACGTATACGCTCTCCATGTATTCCTCATGGGAGGAGGACTGCAAAGTGCATGTCTTACGACCTACCTCGTACAGTATGAAACTATTTCTTTGAGCTTTACGGAATCCAGCTCTCGAGATCCAATGTCAAGAGTGAGTCTCCATAGTCTTCTCCCTTCCTTTCCTCTTAACCGTCTTATATTTTGAGGTCTGGGTGAGGTAAAATCTTAGAGAGATGTTAGGTCATCACCAACTCTTTCCGTGATGACGTACGTAAGAAATATCTTAAAGCCTCAGTATATTTCATGATTGTGAATGTAGCCTTGATGCGTATGTACCTTCATTTTGAAGAGAATTTGTAGCACGTTAAGCACAGAGCATTACGCTTTGTATCACGCAGCTGTATAAATACTAGAAAATGAGCAGCCACAACCACTCGATCGCGAATTTGTTTCTGATATGTGAATAAAGCCTACTAAAACTTTGTGATCGATTTTCAGCCATGAGTATCCAGTAATAAAATTTAATCCAGCAATAAATTGAAAATTTAATAAAATTATGGTGAATTGGCCATTTTTATGTGCATTAACTCCCAGTCATCATCATTTTTCATTAAAACTACATAAATGAATGCTCATCATTGCTGGAAAAATACTGATGTTAAAAAAGCCTTGACAAGCTGAAAGAAAAGAAGTCAAAGAGCCTAATTGATCTCATAAAAATTAAAAAGGAATATATATCCTTATATCTTAACAAATATTTTTTTATGAAATTTCTTATGCTGCTTAAATTTGCAGTTGAAAAAAGATATCCATCATTGGTTGATTTTAAATTTCTACTTTCCTTAATTTGTTTGTACTTAAAATTAGGGTATTGAGCCTGGAGATACTTAACCTTACTTATAACTTAACCATCAAATGTCAACGAGGTAACTATAAAGTTATCTTTGAAAAAAATAATCCTGGGGTACATAACTAATTATCTCATGTCTTAATAACTAATTATTATCTTATTCTAGTACAGTCCTATGAAATGTTTCAAATCAGAGGCATTTATTAAAATATACGCCTTCACATTTTTCCCAGAATTGCTTGTATCAGCAGGAAAACACATTAATGGAATACAGTTGTCCTTACTGCGGGTGAGCACAACGTATATGATTGAATAGAAAAAATATTAGTGCTCCGAATGGATCTTCTCTGGGAGTTATGGGAAACTTTCAAGTCATTCGGAGCGTGCATATCGGAAAGGGATGATTCCCAAGCGAAAGTGAAAAACGCGAACAAATGTCCGTGTCATTAGATCATCCCCCCGAATCAGCAGGGCGACGAGGGACTACGTGGGCTCAGTCGAACGGAACACGCCGATGTCCTTTCAGGTTGATTCAATACTGAAAACTACGAAGATTCCTTTCTCTCGCTCTGAGTTCCTGCATTCCCACTCTCCACTTTCTTATTTCCTTCGCCCTCAGTCGTTCATCTCTCGCGCTTGACTTCCCGGAACATTTTCTTAGCTCGCATCGCTGCCCTCGTCATAATCCAACTCAAATTCTCATCAACTTGTCATGCCCTTTCGAGTAAATGGTTGTATCTATGTGGCCTAAAGCAGTAAAGCAATTCATTATTAAGGTAATCGATATAAGCCATTTTCTAGTTATTTGTTTGTTCAGTGTTTTTCATCGGTTATCTAAGTTGACCACGAAGTTATTTCATCCAAAAAAATCCAAATATGTATACCCTCGGGGATAAAAATGATCCAGTATTTTATGTTAAGTGTCTTATTCTATTCTGTATAGGTACCGTGGTAGTTGTGTATGCTTGAATTTTTTGTGTGGTATAACATTGAGGTAATCTATCGTACAAACGCTGAATACATATGAGTATTTCCAGTCAATCTTTGCTAAATTTTATAGCGAAAGTTTCATGTTTTTAAAGAAAGTTTATTCCATGCGGCGGGAGACCATTAGTGGCTTATAACTCGGGGAAAATTGAAGGAAAAGTCCGTACTTTGTAGTTTTCTTAGCCTCTGTGCCCACTGCTCTCTAGTTGTAGACTTTATAGACCGCTGACTAAAAGAGTACGTATCAGCATTTTCTTCGGTACATTAATAACGTGGTTAGACAGATCAGTCTATCGAACATTACGACAAAGACGTCTTCCGTGAGTTTTCAAAATGGCTGAATACACGCCTTGAGCTACCTGTATTCACCTACTATTTCGCTATTTCGAAATGAACTATAAAAAAATACCTATTAGTCTTTTTAATGGAAAATTGATATGGACAAGTTGTAGATGAAGTTAACGTACCGATTGAAGTGAATTCGTTCACTTTTGTTTTCTTTTTTAGTCAAGAGCACGTGTAAGCATAAACTTTTATCATATTATGAAATACTAATAATAAGTATGTTTAAAATTCACGTTCACGTGCTGCATGTGGTGATTTTATTTTAAATTGAGACTCCTTTCAGCATTCATAAACTTAAGTAAGGCTCCCCGATCTAATATTCTCCTTGCCTGGAGTTTGTCATTAATCATTTGAACCGAGAAGGTAGTTTATTCTGGAATATTTATGTGGCCAGGATGTGAGAGAAATTCATTTACCCGCCCAATGCCTTGCTTCCCTTTCCCTTGCTTCGCATGGCACTCCAGCCGCCACCACTTGAATGACTTCGCCCGCTCCCTTATTCACTCACTCGCTCCCTTCCTTCACTCTCGTGGCCTATTTCTCAACTAATCGCTCAGTCATTACATTTCTCACGCGCGGAAATACCCGAGCTTTCTTCTTCTGAGAGGCTTCGGTACCCATTCGAAAATCGTTTATACCTGAATTCCTCTAAACCCCCTGAAATCGTTTATATTCCAAATAGTGCTTTGGGAATCTCAGTGCGTTACCTAGAGTGATTTGGGCCAAACGTACAGTAAGCTTTGATGGAGGCTACGTTCTATCGCGGAAATTTTGAGTATCTCTATTGGAGACCAGTTTAATTTGGATTCTGGTGAAAAATGAATACGATGGATGGGCTTTCCAAAGGTGATTGAAACATAATTGTTCTCCTCTGTCGTTTATTTAGCTTTTTTATTATTTTTTCTTGATCAAAAATTCCTCTTTCCATAAGAATTCGAGGGGGAGATGGTGGGATTATCGGACTAAATAGCTTTAAAACCTGGGAAATCCGGTCATTTTTACACCAATAAATTCATTAATTCCAGGTTAGACTTTAAGGCGTTACGCGGTAAAAGCGTGATATGCTCGTACTAAGGAAATTAAAACACGCATAAAGTTTCCCAGAGGTTCCTAATAAAAGTAATTTAAGTAATTTTTTCGACGCAACTTCTGTTATAATTGCCCCAATCGTCCCATTTTTTCTTAAAATAGATCTTAGTGTCGAAACCAAGATAAGTATAATTTTTAATTCATAAATAAGAAAATATTACGTTTTAGGTTCCCAAATATGTTCTAATGTCAAATACAGTTCGTAGTTGAAAAGACTTTTAGAATTGACAAACAATTCTTAGTACCACTTAAATGTTTCAGCAATTTATTTTTTAATCTAATGATTTATTTAAGTAAAGGCATTATAATGTAAGTTTTACTGCTCTTATGGGCTAGCTTAAAGGTATAGACGTGCGAACCAACCATTGGATGGACTATTCTGAATTAAAGGAATATGATATTTTAATAAATAATGCTTATCGTACTACGAATATTTATTGTGTGTTCACGTCTTCGTGTCATGTTTTCATTGGTTGCCTATCTCGCCGAAGAAGATTTCAAGAAAGGAAACTTGAAGCCGCAAAAAGGCGTTCCCATGCTATTCCTGTGAGTTCTAACTCATTATTCATTATCACGGACGTTTCCCTTTATACAGTATTCAACCACGTTCCGCCATTCAACCGCATTCGAGTGTCATGGTCTTGTCTAAGTTACTCGTCTCACTCACTACACTCCTTTCGACGGAATCCACTGTAATGAGCATAGAGGGGAGCAAGTGGAACTCCTCTCCTCTTTTGGCGACCGATTCCACCTTCACCGCACGCCCCTCCACTAGCTCTCTATTGTCCTTTGCCACGCCGGACTATTTCTCCCGACAGTTATTTCCCCATCATTTTCCCTATTCTTCGGCACAATTGGCTCTGTCATCCTCCACTCTGTGGACAACTTTAGTGCACAAGTGCTTTATATAAGGAGGAAGGCAAAACCTCTCTTTATCCTCCTCGACTAGCTTTCAGGCAAACTCCAGCCCCTTGCTCATCCGCAATAAGAATTCAATCATGCAGTTGGGACGAGAAAGTGAGAACGATGGTGGATTATTTTGTCCTAGACCCTATTTTTTATCTATATTTTCCTTGTCTCACACATTCATCTTGCCTTGGAAGCCGCCTTTAGGTGAAGTGGCGGCTTTTCAAGGCGGGTTTTAGTTTCCCATCCGATTTAATCGGCAGCAATAATAGGTAGCGATCATTAACATTCGGTTTGCTAGTAGTCATGAATTAAAAGGCCTAATTTTATTTTCGGGAAGTGAGAGCCGTTTTGCATCGTGTATTTTCCGGATTTCAGAACAATACCCCAAGATACGCTGGAAAGCATAATTAAATCCCGCGCCCAGGACTTAGGTTCAGATTCCTTTGATTTAGAGAGTTTCAGAATGAATTACAAATCCTAATTCGAACCATTTCGTGTTCGAACGCTGGGCTCATGTGGTAGAACTGGTAACCGTGGTCTGCCAAATGCTTTTCGTTAAGAGCATGCCAATACTGAGGATTTCTCTTACGTTCCACTCTAAGCTTGGATACCCCAAGTCTAAATGACGCACTCGTGCTAAAAGCAAAAATGACTTCAGTAATCACCCCTCTTCTACAAAAACTATCGTCCTCGTAAAGTTTCGTCCGGTTTTGTTGCAAATTAAGTCAAAGTTTTGGCAGTATTACCCTGGACCGCAACTCTTATTTTTTGTAGGAAACGTTGAGTAGATGTGTGATTAATTTTAGTTAAAACCTTGATGATTCCCAATGAGCAATTTGAAGCTATCGTATATTATCTTGGAGGGACTTTGAGGAGGGATGGGGGGAGGTTTGGGTCAAAATTCTAACCCTTTCAGTGTCAGGGAGAAAAAAATCGGTCTCCTTCCCCGTGTGTCTTTCAACCCGCTGGCCTTTTTTTTTTTGCCCCCACGCCCAATACTCGTTAATTTTCTCCTCTCGGAATTCCACACTCTCACTCTCTCCTCTCCTCCTCGCCATCCTTTCACTCGCTCTCTTTGCCCTTCCGCAACCACTGTAACCCCTTCTTGTTTCCCCATCTCTTCAATAAATCTTCTCGCTCCTTTGTGTTCTTCTGGTCACTTTATCTTCAGCGCCTATCGCAGGGACCCCCGCTATTTCTTTTTTCCGTTTTGTCTTTATGGGTATCCATTGCTAAGGTACACCCATTCATTTTTTCAAACTTAATCTTTAAAACTCCATATCTCTTTCTACCTGGCGCACCAAATTTGCCGAAAGATTTTATGCCCATCTTTAAATTACACGGCCTGATTATAATTTTACTTTCTCCTAAGTTGTTTCACGAGGACAATGAAAATAATCGCTACCGCACTGAGCGGCGATATTTCGGTTGTTGTCTTTTGGTTGATTATTATAATTTTACTGCCACAAATGTAACGTTTTACTTTTATATTTACTGTGTGCCTCATCAGTTTTTGTGGAGCCATGTTTTTCACGTGAAAAATATAGGACGTTGTAATTATACTTTGGTATTACATCATCCCTAACCTTGACATCTTCACATTAATTCTTTTACTAAAGAATATTCTTAATTCTTCTTTAGGTTCTGTAGCTCTAGCGCGTGAACTTCTATATGATTACTTCCAACGGCCTATGTACTCTCTGCCGTAAAAATTTCCCATTTATTTCCGTAAAAATTCTTATTTCGATGCTATGGTTCTGTATATGTTCAGTGTGTAATGTCATATTTTTACACGGTTGGCCCTCTACCAAGGCATCATAATAGGTTACGGTAATCGCTTATATCGGTATCATATAGACGGGTTAACCGTCGAGTTAACGTTTCGTCGACGTTTCTTCGGACGACGATTGACGACATTCAACTTCTTTGACATTTAATCCTTTCTTAAAAATATTGATGGTATTTCTCATATCGCCGAATAAAAGTGAGCTTAACACTTCCTTTTCACACAAGTTCTCTTTTTTGTCGAGAATGATAGGTTTCAAAATTATTTTCCAATGCCTCGAGAGAATTCTATCTCTCTCAAATCTTTCCCTTTTGTGACTTCCCCGTGTCAATCGATCCTCATGTTCCCCCATCTTTTTTTCGATTTCATAGCTTCTTGTTCGATTTCGCAAAAATATTTTAGTATTTTTTTGACAAGAGTCGTATTTCGGGTCCTTCAGTTCGCCGCTGTTTAATTGTGCTCGCCTTGTATATGGGCCATGAGGATGATTGAGTGACTTTTGAGCCGTCGCGTGATTTTAGACGGGCGTTGCTTGTGTTCCCACTTTTTTGCGTGTTTCTTGGCGTGTTGGTGTTTTTTTTTCGGCTCCAAATTTTCACCGCTGTTGTGTTACATGCTCACCGTGCTTCCCTAGAAGTCCCATAAATCTCCCACTTCTTTTTTTCTTGCTTTTACCATTGGAAATTTCTTTCCGAAAGCCGTCGATTCGATGCAACTTGCCACGTGTGAATGTAATGAATGGAACTATTCTCCATGTTCTAACCAAGAGTTTTGAGCAATTAGCAGTACTCTTGTAGCTCTAGGCCTCCGTGTAAATTCTCCTGAAGTTAAAAGAGGGATGGAGAGGAGCGAGGGAAGGAAATCGTTTGTGATGAATGACTTCGGTGCTCGGGTTAAAAGTTTGCATGTAGCTTTCCGGAGTGTTATGAGTGTGAATGGGAAAAAATGGTCAGTTTTCGTGTTGCTTCCGAGTTTTATATTTTTTTGCAATTGAGGTCAAAGAATATTTGGGAAATATTCGAAAACTCTGCTGCGTTTTACAGTAAAAGAACCCCGCAACGTTTTCAGACATTTTCCGAGGGACTCGTTGTGACTCACGATAAATGTGATTAATTTGTTTCGTCGTAATTTTTTTATGACCAGTCCTGAACCTGAGCCTCATCATTTCTTCCATTCTGGTTTGTTTATTTGACTCTTTTCCATCGCGTCGAAAACCTCGTACGCCCATAACGAACACACTGCTTTGACGTGAATTCTTATGACGCCTATTTAAAATGTATGCCTTTTATATAAAAATGGGGCAAAAGTTTAATCCTTATGACAAGTTGATTATAAATTCCATGAATTTTAAGAGATCAGAGATATTATGTGAAAAATGGAATATTTACCTATTTTAATGTTTGATTAGATTACTTTGGTCCCTAGTCTTAGCTATAAATATTTAATCTTTTAGATACCCTTGCCTAAACTTCATTTGGATGTTAAGAAAAATCCAAATGTGAATTTTGCTTTTTACTTCATCAGTTTAATTATCTGAAATCTCAAACTATCGTAGCCTTGCGAATTAATAGGGTAGAAATGGGGAGGGATGTTTCGTAAAAATGTTGGTTCTGGCTGCCGTTTTGCGTAGAAACTAGAAAATGTTCTTTTCCTAAATCTCCGTCGGTTGTGAATGTTCGACAGGAATGGCTGGAATTAGTTAGGTTTTAATAAGCACATTGTCTCGGCTTGAACTTAATGAAACAACTCTCTTTGGATTATCTCTCCGTATAATGAGCAGCGAAACCGGCGCGAGGGCTCAACCCACGGCGTTCCCCCGACTTTCACTGCCTGCTGTAAATGCAGGCATGCACGTGTTTGCGGTTCCCTGCCCTGAAACCTCGGGAGGAGAATTTCATCGCGTGGGAGAGCTCACGAGGAGTAGTTGGGGGAGCATGGGTGAGAGGAAAAAATTACATGCGTGAAAATGAAACATCGGCTTATATTCTCTCCCCCATGCAAAGAGAGCGTTTCAGCCTCTCCTTGCCCGTCACGCCATCTCCGTCTCCCCCCTCCATCCCCCGAGCGGGCTGGGGAGAGAAGGGAGCTCACCGCCTGGGAAGGGTTGTCTGAGAGTCGTAAGGGGACGGGTTCAGTGAAGGTCGAGGAATGGATACAGAAAGAGATTCCACGCGCAGTCGGCCCGACTACACCTTTCTCCGAGACTTCATCCCAAAGGAGTGCTGGAATAAGTCGCGGCCTCCCATCCCGCGAACATTCTCTCTCTCTGCATCTTCGAGCTTCTGCGCCCCTAGAGGAATAGCGGCGTTTAGGGAGTGGCAGGAGGCCTCTAAAAGAAGAGGAAGGAGAGGAGTTTTACGGAAGGACAAGCGCACGGGGAGGGGATTAAGATTGGGACAGGGAGGAAGGCTCGCTGGAAATCCAGGCAGCGGATATGCTCACAGGGAGTTGCACAAAGGAGTGGATGGGAAAGTGGGTGGAACATCACCTTAAAAGAATGTGCTCTCCAATTCTACTAAGAGATGAGTAGCTGTTTGAGCGCAACCCTTTTCGAGACCTCGGGTGTAAGCTTACGTATCGTGCAGGTAGACCCATTTTTTTGTATAAGTTTCTTGTTCCTTGGTTAGCCCCCAGAACTCAGTGTATAATTTCTGTTTTTAAACTCCATACCTATTTATTTAATCTTTGATACATCAATCCTCCGCTCGCGCCACGCCTTTCTTCTCCCGTAAAATTGTAATTTTTTTACATTCTGCTATGGGGATGAATTTAAAAAGATACCAAAAGCAGTTTTTGCCATTTTTATGTCATTTAGTGCGTGAAAATTACGGATGTTATCTTTTAAATTAACGTTCAAGAAATATGTTGTAATATCAAAATATCATTGTTGTGTATTTCAATGTAGCCAAGGGCCATTGACTCATTAATGGGATGA
Organism: Hetaerina titia; assembly: GCA_037158775.1. NCBI lineage: Eukaryota > Metazoa > Arthropoda > Insecta > Odonata > Calopterygidae > Hetaerina > Hetaerina titia. Next base: position 87,467,204 of record CM073772.1, read on the forward strand.
AATATTTTATTGTTAACCAACGGTACATCTACTGTAGTATAATTGAAGGTCTACGTTGTAGTTTCCCTGTTGAGACCTTTTTTTAAGCGTTCCATCCTATCCAACGAAGTTTCCTATGGGTAAAATACTTTTTAACGCAATATGACATCCTCTTTTTCTTGATAATCCATGAAGAATAATACGCTAATTAATCATCTATTTTTACAAACTTTGTCTTTATTCAAAAAATTTACTTAGTCCATAATTGAGATTTACTCGTGTGAATGGTAGACACGTTAAAATTACTTTAAATTACCATATAAGCTACCATACTTGTTACAAGTTAAGTCATATCAATAGAGAATAGTCAAAGATCAAAATAACATTTTGTTATGACTCAATCTTATTTGTTTTCGTAAATTGGTCTTTTTGTGTAATGGAGGCCCAATGCCGTGATATTTAGATATATGACGTATCTTTATTTTTGGGTAAAAATAATCTTAATAAAGAATAATCAAAAAGTTGTTTGCTTTTACTGTGGGAGTATTTTCAGATGCCTCACCATAACTTCAATTACTAATTTTGGGACATTTTCAGATTTGGCCAATTACTAAGTGCACATGCTGTATACAAGCAACGTTAAATATTGTCGTCGAAATCCCAGAGGAGAAATAAATGTTTGCAGTCTCCTGAGATTTTAACTAAAGCCAAACACAAGATAAAGAGCTAAAAACATATGAATTCTGTGGGATGGTAACTTCTGTTTTATTTTTTCGACCGATTACAACATGATTCATTCACATGATAATTCGAGTTTGAAAACATTTCAGATTCCATTAAATTATCTCAAAAAATGGTTTTAATGCTTAAGTTTCACCGTCTACTTTGATTCTCAATCTCAATTCGTATGGAAATTAAGATTTTGAGCTGATATGATTTTTACTCTTATCAAAAATTCGTCCCAGAGATGGAAGCACGCATTCTGAGGACAAAGCGGGCGAGAAAATGGCCAATAAAACATTCCATTTTTTTTAATCACGACACCAAGAGCATCAGTTTTAGTCTAAAATATTGGTTCATGGCTGAATTTGGTGGGATAACTGGAAAATGGAAACGTATTAGAGGAAATACTACAAGTATTGGAAAGGAAATTGAAATACCGGAAACACTTTGCTGTTCCTTTGGCTTTCCCTAATCGCATCCGCTCTTTCCTCTTCCATTTCCCTGCCTCTGAATTCCCCCAGATTTCTTCGGGAAAAACTTTATTCTCCCTCGAGACCTTCTGAGATAATAATGGAATGAAATTGAAATCCTCGCGTACAATAGCTCCTGTGACGAATTGAAGGGCATTATTGGGGACGTGGTGGGTAGGAGGGCCGCTTCTTTGGCTCGGTAAGGTAAGGGAAGGCCAGGATGTATATAAAAGGTAGAAGTGCTAGAGGATGGTGGGAGTTATAGGGAACCGGAGAGAGAGAGAGGGCATTGGTTGAAAGTTTGCTAGAGTGCCCCCCGTCCTGGATGTAGAGGAAGGCGAGCTACTAGGTGATGAATCGAATGAACCCTCGATGGAAGGGAAAGTTCCGGGCAAAGCAGATGCTTGGGGAGAGGCAGGATATGAAGAGAACAGTCCCAATATATGCAAGAATATTGGATCGAATGAATACATTCCACATTCCAGGACCCTTTCAATTTTTCCGAACCCAATACACAAGGAAAGATCGCAAATGTCGCAAGGAATGTGTAATTAGGTGGGAAAAAAGTTGACGCAACTGAAAAAGATTTTCGTTCTTGAAAATCTTCTGATCGCCTTTAGCAGTTTTCTTATCCTTATTATTGGTCCACATCTGTGTTTTCCTGAATTTTCTTTGCGACTTGTGCTAATTTTATATACCTAGCGTAGGAGTTAGTTATAGTGTTCTGTTGTGAGGAAGTGGTTAGTTTATTACCTTAACAATTCGTTACAGTAGGTAAGGTAAACACATGACATAGACGAAAAATAGGAAATCTGAAGTAATATGATTCAAGAAATAAATTGTTTTCCTGTAGTTTCAATATCTTTCTGGTTTGGGCTTTCATAGTTGAATCAGTCTCTTTGAAGATTTTTCATCTTCTTTTAGTTAATATAAAACACAACATCCCAATAGTTTCCTCATTCTTATTTTTTATTTTATGTCAAACATAAACAAGGGAAGAATAAATGAACGACTAAAAACAGGGTAATTCTATTTTGCTATTTATCACTTAAGTTAGACAGGCAGTAGTTTTGTACTTTATTAGGATTTATCCTTGTCATGATTTTGTACGTTACTGCTTCGCGAAATACACCATATCTAGCATCGGTCACCATCATTAGAATTGGTAAATTTGTTGATTTTCCTTTTGGGTGTCTTTACATTCTTCGAGAACACGGAGGGCGTTGTTTCTTCCAGAAAATACAGAAAGCCATTTCCATCGCATGTAGTCACTCATTATTAGTTTCTCTTTCGAATAATTTAATTCTCTTCAATATTATATATAATTATCATATTATCCCCACACATTTGCAAATTTCCTCCTCACATTGAACTGCCGGTCTGCCGACACGAATGAACAAACTTGTCCATCCTGTATGAAATTTATCTGCATTAATTTGAATGCTCCCCTCGTTTAAAAAAATTGTAGACATGAAAAAAAGAAAATTTACCAAGTGTAGGTGTATGAAAATGAGGGAATCCGGACGGGTTTTGATGTTAAAACAAGGGGAGCTCTAGTCCAGTTTGCTGACATAATGTCATTTTAAATGTTAATGTGTGCGAGAGAAGAAGTAATTATAATATTCCACTGTCTTTAGTCCTCCCGGATTACTTCCGCAGGACAAGGTTCAAGGAAAGGAAAGGGAAAAGGGATATATTTCCATGGGGAAAGATTAAAAGGGTGCGCGTGTTGATTTGAGCGCAAACGGCTGGCAGGAAGTGCTCGGGGTGTTGATGAGGACGGTTCCACTAGGAAAAGAAAGGGTGGGGTGAGGGAACAATCCCCCTCTTCCCCATAACCGATCCCTCCGAGCTCCTCTAGACTTTTGAAGACGGTGAAGATATTTCTGCGTTAGAAATGACCCTCTTCAAGAGGAGTGGGACGGGAGTGGCGAGGCAAAAAGAGATGGATTTTTTTACCGTCTCGTTTTATTTTCTCTTGGGAAGAGAAATGGGAGGAATGGGCAAGGCGTGTGGAGAAGGGGTTTTTTTGGGAGAGGGGGTAGAGGGAAAGGACGTGTTGGTTTCCCTTTGTTAAGGGAAAAGGAGCGAATTGCATTTATTTGTCCTCCTCTATTAAAAATTTGATTTTAAGGGTTGGAGATGAAGGAAGGCAAATAGGGGTTGGAGAGGGGGGTAATTGAATGGACGCACGCACAAAAATAACGAGGAAGAGAGACGTGAGTGGTGGAAATGATAGTTGAGAGAGCAGTGCGAAACAAAACGTAAGAAGAAGGCTATAGTTTTATTTTATTTGGAGGCGTTTTTGTGGATTTTCGAGTTCTTCGTGGAAAATAACTCCTTAGAAATGCGCGGTGCAGTTAATGGAAAAATGGCTGAAATTAGAAATCTGTTTTAGAAGTAAGTTTTTTAAATCGGTGGCTAATTTAATGCAGAAGATCCCCGAAAGTTTCAACTGACTTCTTTCCACTAGTTAGTTTTATGTTTTCCCCAATCATGCTTGCTTTGGCTCTTAATTTTCCTTTTGCCCCAGGGAAGCATTTGAATCTCGTTCAATAGGTCCATGCAGCGTCTTTTTTACGGGTTTTATTCATACTGAACAAGTATTATTTCCAAAAGCCAGAAAAATGGCGTAACCAGATATGATTGTTCTTCTCCTGTAAAGATAGTTGTTCTCACATGGCGTTATGAGTGACGAAAATATTTCCGCGTCACCCAAAGGATTCGGTTATGATAGCCTGTCGTTAACTTCTCAACTCTTTAAATAAATCCCTTTGTTACTCAAAATCTGAGTAAAAGTTCAAACCGTATTTTTGACCGGGCGCGTTAAAGTTCAAGGTTATATTAATGTCCACAATACGTGAGAAACCATTGTCCTCTTGATCGAATCAGTGTGCTAATATGTTTGAAAATTGCAGAAAAAAATTAAAGAAACCGTCCTTGAGATGTTTAACACATCCTCATTTTTCGCAGCTTACTACTTGGAAAACATGGGGAGGACCTCGCTACTTTCTCCCTCATCTCTCATTCCATTGCTAGCCACATGATTGATGGGTCCTCGGAGGACCCGACTTTTGCATGCGCGAGAGAGCTCTCATGTCCAAACCCTTCTCTTTTCCCCCTCCTGGATTGTATTCCCTCCCCTCATTTCCCCTTCTCTCACTATCTCTCTCTCTCACCATTCTCGTTTTCCAACGCTCTTTATCCTTTCATTCTCTAAACCCTCGCCCCACCCTCCTCTCCATTATGCCATCCCATTGTCCTTCCCCTTCATTGGCTACGTGGCTGTCGTTAGGACGACGGATCAAGACCATCGGGGCGAATGGTGGTGACGGTATTTCCGAATGAGTATTAATATTCAAGCGGTCTTTCTTCTCTCTCATATCTTTGAGTCTTCCTGGGGAAAAAAATGACAAAGTTAGAGTCGGCCTTCGTTTTTCTTCTCGGAATGCTAATAAAAATTCTGAGACTGTGCGAGATATTTATAGGCAACGATGGAATCTGCAAAAGTGGCCTTTTTGGTAACGTTTTGCGTGGGGAGGACCTTAGTACGTAATACGAATTTAATTAGTTTTGTTTCCCTCACTTTATGCGTCGTCTTTATTAGCTTTTAGGAAAAGTTATTCAATCTGGTCGTTAAAGCAGTAATCTTTAGAATTGAATTTATCCTTGGTTAAAAAAATATTTATTTTTGATGAAATAAAATTCATTATTACTCTTTTCATTTAATATTGTCCATGACAATTTATGCACAAAATGCAAAAGAATATTTTTTAAATGAAAACTTTAAAATTAGCTAATTTAATCAATTTAATTTTTGGTTTAATGCAAATATTATTCAACGTTAATACCTAATTTGATTGTGTCTTTCTACTGTGCTCATCTTATCGAATGTATAAAGTACTTTTTCTCCATGTAGGTCAAATGTGGCTCAGAAATTGAGTCAAAGTGGCAGGATTCGTGCGTAGCCTTATGGTGTGTGCGAAAATTTCTGGCTGAATTTTAAAATGAAATGATGACGATAATCAGTAGTGATGTAAGCACTTGCTCAGTAAATTCGCAAGGACATTTTTTTGTAACTTCTGAGTTTTAATGTTCCTTTAAAAGTGACGTCATAAAGGGTGTAACATTTTTAAATTACATTTTCATTTTTTATTAATTCATCATCGCAGTAAACTTAAGTGATAACCTTAACTCCATGGAGAGGAAGCAAGTTTTTCCCGTATTTCAAAATATGCTAGGATTAAACGACCCAAAACGTACAGAAGCGACCTTTGGGCTCCAACAACGGACAATCTGCTATTCACGGGCGTCGGAAGACATTATTAATAAAAGAATGCGGTCCGATTTAGGTCCCGCCATTTAGTAGCTAAGCCACAGGGTCTATCTGATGCCAGAAGGTAGGCATGGGGTTGAACTCCCTGCTCTTGTGGGCGTAAACTCAAGTTTCGCGACACTTCTCCACTCCAGACCAATATTCTTACCAGTATTCTCCGCCTCCCCTCAGCGATGTTGGTCGTCAGATCCACTCGAAAAATATTATTCTCACCCTCACTCCTCTCTTCATCCTCTTTCTTCCCGTACCCTCCGCTTCGAAAACCCTCACAAAAGGTCTTCCTCTAAGACTCCGCACCGCGGAACACCTTAGCTGAGAGTGAAGGCTTTAACGGCACTTGCATGGGAACGGGGAGCATCTGAGCCACATAAGAGTGGGTCGGGAAGGTAAAAACGCTTAGGGTTTTCGAGTGCGAGGTCGAGAGAGAGAGAGAGAGAGAGACATAGGGTTGACGGGAGGGGGTGTTGGCCTAGCGAGGAAGGTGTAAGGGACCAAGAGGAATTAGAACTCAAGGAGAAGGCGGGGAATCGATTTGTGAGGGAGTTCGGGTGCGGCATTAAGCAGCGAATGGAAGCAAGCTGAGCCGCACCGTAGAGGGAGGCGTTGGTGTTGTGTTGGTGCGGAGTGCGAGGGATAGGGGTGGTAAGGAGGAGAGGGAGAGAGAAGAAACAAGGGGAACTCACTTCTAATTGTGCCGGGGGGAGACTGTTGAGTGGAAGTTCCCCCCAGCGAATCCGAGGGGTAGGGGATGCCTTGGGGATGGCGGAAGGTGGGAATGAAGGGTGCGTGGGTTTGTGTGCTTGGTCGTGGGGAGAGAGCGAGTTCGAAGGCTTTGGGAGGCGGTTTTAGGAGCGTTTTCCGGAGAGAGGGAGGTCGGGTAGGGGACAAGGTTCGAATTTCTCGTTGGAGCTATACTTATCTCCCAAGTCCACACCGTCCCAGTTCCCTCGTTCTAGCGTCATTCCCGTCATCTCCCCCCACCCTCGAGTCCCTATAGACATTTATTCTCTTCTTCTCTTTTTATAGTTGCTTTAAGTTTGTATGTTTATCCCATTTACAGTAAAAATTAAAATATTCTCCCACAAATAACTGAAAGTAACTATTTTCTTTAGATGATCATGCCCCTTTGTTATTCATTTCAAACACTAAAACTGGTTAAGCAGTGGTTGATGGCCTAGTTATGTGTTTATACTATTTGAGATATTTTGAGTAGTTCCTCCTATATACATTCCTCATTAATTTCCTCATGCACTGCAAGCTTAATATACGGAGACGTATCATAAAATCATATCTAGGAGAAAAAGGGCTAGAGGGAGAGAAGGAAGGAATACATATATTTTCTCGTCCACATTAAGATGATTTAATGAATCGTTACATGGTCGGAGATAAACTTATTAACTAGTGGAAAGGTTTAGCCATTGAATGTTCCAATTCCAGTGTTTCACACTTGAAACTATGCCACACTTTTCTCAACAAATTCGCATTCTTAGAATACCCCCGCTACTTGCGTTTAACAGTCATACATGTTAAATTTTCCTTTGTTTTCTGTTTAATACTATCCTTCCAGTTATTACTATATTTTCCTTTAAGTAATACTTTGCAGAGAGATATCAAAGTTTTATTAAAAAATCATTTCTTTTCAAAATTTAGTAGATTAGGTCAAAGGTCAGTTGTAAACGTCATCTATATACTAATTTACATTAACCCATTAATCTGAATTACACTCAGAATTATGTTTCTTTTACTCCCCAATTCCTGTTTATTTTTTATTTCACCCTCTCTGCATTTTTGGTTTTAGTGTTGGAACTTTCTTCCTTCTTGCCAATCATCCATCATGTCCTATTAAAAATACCTTCTTTGTTCTCTCTCCCCCTTTCTATACTGTACCTAGATCAAAAGTTATTTTTATTTCTCTTCTTTATATTAATTTATTTAACCTCATTATCACTTATTGCTCAAGTTTTTAAGCTCCTTTTTTGTCATCAGTTTTTTACTAATTTCTTAATTCTACTTAATAAATCAAACGATATCAGACACTTGTTTTTTGTTGAATTTCTTCAAGGAATAAGAGGATAGGAAGTTACACAGTTAAACACTATAAATTCTAATCTATATAAATTTTGATGGCACGATCTATATTTTTGAAAATAATATCATCTTCACACGTCTTTCGTTTAATCCTTTCTCTTTCCAAAAATCTAATATTTCATGCCCACCTTTTCTTAGCTCTCTTCTGTGGAATTTTTGTCTCTGTCAGAAACTGTTGAAGTTCGCCGTTTCTATTCAGAAAAGGCGAACTTCAACAGTTTCTGACAAAGGTAGTTTTATTAAATTTCCTTTTGATTTCCCAATAATCCTATATTTTCTTAATTCACTCAGGAATCAAAAGTCTCCAGCAAAATTGATTGTAAAATTGAGTGTAGTAGAAAACTACATTATTTTTTACTATTGTCGATGACTTAATATTCCCGTTCGTTTATTTCCATTTAGAAATATAGACTACGATTATGTGTATATATATATGTATAGAAAAATAAATATATTTTTATATATTTAAATAAATAAATATGTATATATATATTTATTTTTCTATGCATATATATACACATAATCTTACTCAATATTTCTAAATGGAAATAAACGAACGGGGATATTAAGTCATCGCAAAGTAAATATATATAAATATATATATATATAATATATTATTATATAATATATATAATATATACATAATATATATATAAATACCTACATAAACGTAGAATGTTCTGACTTTATTTGTCGAATCTATCGCTTTACGCATTTAACATAATGTTCGTTTTTCCCACCTCTTCCGGCTAAATGAATAGAAAGGAACTCCGACGGCAGCCTTATTCCATTCTTGCCCTAAGCGTGTAAAGTGAAGGTTTATGCCTGGTGACGTTGGCATTCACCGATGATGTCTTCTTAGCATAATCCACCATGTAACATTCTATCCCGGGTCCTAATTACTCTGTCAATACCCCCTCTCTACATTGACACTTTCCTACTTCTACCCTTCTCCAGATAAGTCTTCCATCTCCTCACCCTTCCTACTAACCCATTCTTTCACTAAGCTCCCACTCCCCGCTCCCCCACTTCCCAGTCCAAATCTAAGTGGACAAGTTTCGTATCAGTCCACCGCTGCCTCTCCATCTCCCCGATCCACGGAGCTCGCTCCCAACCAATCCCGCCTCACTTCTGCCAAACGCTCACCTCAATCACTCTTCATCCCTGCCAACGGAGACACATCCTCATACTCCCGCAGCGCGCACGTCTCCCCCACCCCTGAGTTCCTCCCCCAACAATCTCCTCCCACCTTCCCCCGCTTTTACCGCCCGCGCTGCCTTACTCTCCTCGCCACACCGTCAAACACTTCCCCGTCGCCATCCCACTTCCCAAAAAGGCACATCCATCTTGTGGGCATCATCCTATTTAGAGTTCTAGATACTCCCCGTCTTTCTACCTCTCCGCTATCTATCTCTTAACCTTCTCCACCATCTCCCTCTCCCCATCCCCCGCCCCCGAGCATCCGCCCACCCTAACCCCGGTCCTCTGCTTACCTCTCGCCTCGTCTTCGACTAGCCTCATCTCCAATACACATGCAGAGACATTGTCTTTAGTCATTGAGACCTAAGTCGGGCAAGTTTCACCGCTGTCACGCACGCAGCGCTTGACGTGGACAATAAATTCTTTGTTAAGGGGTTGGGAAAGGGACGAAAATTAGCTGCATAGGTACTGTTAGTTTGCTTATGTCTCGAGTGTCCCAGAGATGTAACTATCAAAGTACTTAATGAACGAATCTCGCCGTCCTGAACTAAAAAGTAAAGTTACATCGTCGAGCCTTTACCTTGGCTCTTAAGGTTCAATTTAAACAAAGAAAACACTTCCTTGTCTATCATTCTAATTTTACTTGAGTCATATCGTAATTTATTTGGGTCGGATGGAATTATTATTTTAATTTTTTAATGGTTTTATGGTCAAAAAAAGACTCCTCCGGGAGAAATATACTGGAGAAATTGAATTTCCTAACTTATTGTTAAAATCAATTGGACATCTGCTTCATTCTCACGATGAGTCTAGTTATTTTTTAGGGATCTTGTTTCCTCTTTGCTATTTTCTTTTTATCGACTGCTTTACCACAGCGTCCCATGAATAAGAAGACAGTCCATAAGTATATAATGAAGTAATGTCGATATTGCCTTATAATAGTCGGTCAACTGGACTATTCCGGTGGCTAAAACGCTCGCACTCTGACCTGATGGTTGCGGGGATTAGTCTTCCCTGTTGAATGGGAATCGGGAAACCAAATGACTCGCTTCCTAAAAATTCACTTACCTGGAAGGTATAGGCTTATTGGGACGGAAATACGCACATTTTTCACATTGTGGATCATTCATTTACCTCCTTCATTCCATCTTAGCAGGGAAAATGTAATTTTTACCTGTTTTTTAGACTATGGAGGAAAAAGTCACAATTCAATATTAACTGATAAATTTTACCTTAAAGTTTAAGTTTATTCTGTACTCTCAAAATAAATCTATGGTTTTTAATTTAATTAATAAGGATTTAGGTACATTGTGGGAGCAAACGATCCGCTCAACTACATACGACACTCGTCCACTAAACTTGATAAACTTCATATTGAGAAGAGATAATGAGATGGTAGCTATTATGTTTGGACATCAACTGCCGGCAGACAAAGAAGCAACGATGGAATCAATATACGAGTATATAGAGTACACATTTCAGTTTATTTTCATATGAATCTCTTTGTCTTGATCTACCTTTAATAAGTACGCAAAGCTATGCAAGTTAGAAGATAATAGCCATGAGCCTCTATGCATCAAAATATTATTACTACCTTCATTACCTCTTTGTCTTTGTTTCTCACGATAAAGTTCATAGTTGACCTCGGTTTAAGGCTGCTTTACTCTAGTCAGATTCGATATGGTAATTTCATTTTAAGGAAATTTTACCAGAGTAACTTGTGGAAGTGGCTCAGGGTTCGTCTCTATCTGTAAAAGTCTTCCTTGGAAGGGTAAGGGCATTTCACCCCCTCTCTCCCTCTCCCATCGCGAAACCCAGACGTAAGTTCTGCCTTGTGAATGATTAGCCTTCGCGAGCCTTGGGATTCACCTGGTCGTGCAGTTGCTCCTTCCTACTCCCCGTCTCCATCCACCTTTCTAAATCCAGATCCGATTCCCCCGTACTTACATGCATACTTCATATCGATGGATGGGTTTCCTCGTCGTCCCACTTATTCCCCCGGCGGCGGTGGATCCCTGTCTTAATGGAACACCCGATGGAATGCAGTGCGGTTCCCATCGTTCTTTTTTTCTTCTCCTCTCGCCACCCCCTTCCTCAACCCCTCCGAACACGCTCACGTAGAAATCTTCCCAGTTGGAAGCCGACGACCCTCTTTCCTCGTCCCTGCCCGATACGGGTGAGGCACTTCCTCCTTCCTGGGCCGGAGGACTATGTATGGGGGGGATGAGAGGGGTAGGCGGACGGATCAAAGCCTCCTTTCATCCTCCTCTACCCCCACTTACCCTCGTTTGTCCCCCCTTCCCCTTTACTCCTTCTCAATGCCCTCGAATCGCGAGATAGTTGGGCTAATTTCCGCCCGCTGGGTGGAAACTTAATTAATGCCGGGGTGAAATGAAGAGAGGGGTGCAGGGAGTGAGTGCGGGGGCGCAGAACCCAGACCTATTCCCGTGGTTTTTAATTGCAGCCCTATTGCTTGTTTTTTTATATGGCAGCGAGTTATTCCAATTCCCTTCCCGCCCCTCGAGAGTGTTCTTTCCTGAACACAGTTTCCTTGGGTAATAATTAGGGTATATTCCACCCGGTCCTGCACTTAGATGTCTTGTTTACATTTTTTTAAGTCTCCCGGAACTTGTTCCTTCCCATCTTGTAAAAGTGCCTTAATTTCGTGAAGGTATCTGCGCAGAAGTGAATAAAAGATGAATCTCAATGTTTGGGACGGAAATGGATGAAGAAATTAAAGAGAGGTTTTTTTGCCCGTCTTTAGGAAAGTGCCGAATTCATTAAGACCGCCTAATACAGCAAAGGGGATTCGCAAAACGCCTCCAGCTAATTAATAATGCCCTTAGTCTACAAAGGTCTTTTTGTAAGTTCTAACTAAGACGCAATGGTGCATTGACTATGGCAGTTTTCCAAAAAATATAATATATAATGGGCGCCTCCAACCCAGTTTTAAGTTCGGTCGGAATCTGTTTGTATTCGATTCAGTTACGTTCCAAGATCCGCGATACAAATCACAAAATCAATGGTTATCTCTTCAGATTAATGAATTGGGAAACGAAGCCAATTTAAATTATCGAACTGTTAAAATATTTTTTATTTAATTTCTCAATACCTTAATGGAAAGAGTTGACAGAAAGTTAAACAATGGGTGGATTTTTAAAGCATTTAAATATTATTCGTTGATATATGAGTAGAATATTTAAAAGTTTTTATAAGATGCACGAATAAACTATTATGCTACAATAACAAGTTTTTTCGGCATGCAACACTTTTTACTGAATTATTGGAAATTATATGTGAATAATATTTAATTAGCGGATAGCGTGTGTGGTCGGTTGAGGAAACATTTGCTTTCGGAATATTTAAACGGAAGTATTGAATATTTTGCTCCTGAGTTGTTTTATAAATATTCTCTGTTAGATATTATTATGGCTCGTGATAAAACATTGATAGAAGTAATATTATTGCCAGTGGAATGATGGACAAAGTGATGAATTTTACTATGATTTGCCTAGAATATGAAGTTTTCTCATGACACTGCTAACAATTAGACATACATGACAGTGTGATGGTGCAGAGTGACGTAATCCTGCGAAAAATTGATGATTGCTGAGTCATCACTGTATTGTGTATCACGTCAACTGGATATATTCGGATCCATAACAAGCGCCCGATAACGACATTCCGCATTTGCTTTTTCATCCTATCATTCGCTCGAATGCACGCAATGAAGGTTTTTCCCCCATCCGCCCGCGGTACGCCCAACGTGATTGTCTTTTGTCAGTTTTGTCTTCCGCCCTAGCGCAACCTCCCCCGATTTCACTTATTATTTATGAATCCCATTGCCCTTAATGCATCCTCCGAGAGAGAATATCCCTTCCAGAACAAGCCGGTAAACAAATCTGAGAATTAAAGTTTACATTGCCCAGGAGAATTGCAACTCAGGACGCACACTCGCTCTCTTTCTCATTACGTCTTGTTCGGTTATTTCAGGAATCCAATGGAAAATTTTCAAGATTTCCGAGGGTTTTTCGAGGAATGTGCGGTTTCTAATATCTTCCACTTCTCCTGCACTCCCTCGTCTTGCTCTTAAGGGTATAAAAAAGTAAATCCCGCTCGCCCGTCCTCGCCACCCGCCTTCCGCCTCTTATTTTTTACGTCTTCTAGATCTTTATATGCCTCCCCTCCCTCCTCCTCTCCCCCGCGCGTCCCTTATTTGCACCCCCCTTTCCCCTATCATTTCCTTTCGCCTACCCTCTTCCCTGCCTCGCTTTCCTCTCTCAGCCTCACGGTGACTTTCCCTCGTAACCCTCATCAGCGCCATATTTCTATCTTCTCCCCCCTCTCCGCTTAAACCATCCTATATTTTTATCCTTCGCCCGCTTTTTTTTTCATTTTGTTCCAATTTTCCCGCTGGTCCCACCCCCATATTTCGTCCCAAACTCTCCCCCTCTCTTACCCCACCCCGTCATTTCTCCTTCCTCCAGTGCCCACTGCCACTCTCCCCTCCCTCGGATTTTATTTCCTTTCCTTCCGCTTTATGTTCTTCTCCTCTCTCCCTCTTAATTCTTTCCCCCGACCCATTTTCTCCTTCTCCCACGTGCATTTGCAACTTTCTCTGGATCTTTTGTTCACCTGTATTTCTCTCCCCTTTCTTTTTCTTCATTGTTTATGCACTTCTAATTCCAATTCCTCAAAGAAAGGTTTATTTTTTTGCCTATTCACGTCACTAATCCTATCTCTCAATTTTACCCGGCTCTTTATACATTATACATTCTTCTTGTCTCCCTCTCCCCCATCGTAATACCGAGCCGTTATCATTCGTCTTAATTTTAAGCCTTCCATCTCTCGTTGTTGTTTTCCCATGTTGTTTCTCGTTATGTCTACGTGGCCAACTTAGTGTCCCCACCCACCCTCCTCACCGTCTCCACTTTTCACGATTTTGTTTTTTCAGCCTTTACCATCCATTCATTTTCACAATTTCTATCCCGCCCTAAAATCCTCTTTATTTTCCATTCTTTATCCCCTCCGTTTCAGTCCACCCGTGCCATCCCTCTCTCCTTCACTCTCTCTACGACTATTTGCACTTAATTCCGCCTTTCTCATTTATGCGTCCCTTATTGCTTCTCATCTTTCTCCATTTTCTCGCCCTCTCTCCACCCCCTTACCGTTCGGCATGCCACAATTTCTCTCTTCGCTGCCAGATACACAACTTTTTCCTCCCCGAGGCCTTGTGCAATCCTCCCCCTATTTATGCCCCGACCCTCACCGGCTATATCTTTCTCCTACGCCTCCCTTCCCTTTTCCAATTCCAATCTTTCCACATCCCGCCTGCATTCTCGGGGGAAAACTCGCTTTTGTGTGGTTTGGCAGGAATTCCACGCGTCTAATGTTTATTCCGCTCCTCTCGCCAAAGGTATCGAGAGCACCTCAACGCAGTCACGTGATGCTCATTCTCTTTAAAGCGGCGACTCGGGTGGGACGTTGGGCCGAGCGGGAATGGGATGCCGCTGCACGAATTCATGCTCGGTGCTCGAAAGGATGAAATAATTATCTCCGGCGGTAGTTTCAGTTTTCCCTTTTATTAAGTTTTGGGGGGAATCGAGTTTTCGTCAGTTCCAATTTTCTCTCGCGCGTTTAAAGTGGGAACACATTTTACAATTCTTGCGTACAAATTGAAGGAAAGGTGAGGTTAAAAAAAAAGAAAATGTTATTGCCTGCTGGTGAGGCATTATTTCTATGTTTTAGGGTATAGGTGTTCTTTGCAGCGTTGAGAGACTTGTATTAACATGCAACCTATTCGCAGCCGGTTCAAATAATATGCAATTCCACTCGGCTTTAATCTACATGCTGTAATCTACATGCTGTAATCCGCTGTTCATTTTTAGCATCATGTCCCCAACTCCTGAATTTGACGTCATGTTTCTAAATCCCTCTTGACTTCTTGTTTCGGCAGTTTCCAGAGTCAGGGTTTTTGTTAAAAAATTACTCTTTAATTTTTAATTATATTATATGGTTTTTCGAGTACGTGTATTTGGAAGGTTTTGGAAGCACCCTATTATTTGTATATAAATTCATATGAAATAGGTGAAACTTTTAAATCACTTATGCGGTTAATAGCGAGGTAGAAGAAGGAAAATATTTGGCATTTTGAATGGAATTGAGGGTTGTAGAAAATATAGAGAGCTAATTGAGTAATTATGATGTGTATCATGGAGCTTATGGATTTTTTGGGTCTTGTTATTAGGGCTCATACAGTAATGTGTAGTGCTCGAGTCCATCAAAAACCTACCCCAATCCGCTAAACTATTGCCAATAATAATAATTTGGTGGATATACTAAGTTAATCAATTCTGAGTTTCCTGAATACAATTTCAATCATCATAGGCGTTGTTAACGCTTTACAGCTCCACAATATTTCCGCAAATTTCGAGTAGTTTGCTTTTTTCCCATACATATTAATTATGTAATTTTTAGCCCCTAAATATATCCGAATAGTCGTTGATCATTGATTAGAATCGTTTTGAACATTGCTCACATGAAATGGAAATTTTATGACTTAAAAGTTTGTCTCAGTTCCCATCATCCGATTCCGAAATATAACGAATGTTTTTTTCATTGTGGTCTAACTATGTTGCATATTTTGTGAGGATTAGGTAATCGTCATTTCCCCATTGGTTACTCTCTATCAGTTATTAGATTGGGAGATTTCCGGTGATCTTCCATTTTGGCTACATAAACCCAATAAATGCAGGAGTAAAAATTTTTCATTCTCTATACGTTGGTGCATCGGATCATTTTATCACAACTGTGCATATTTATTCTCGTCTGCGTAGCATCATTTATTGATAAACCCTTCGGGCTTCAATCGCCTCCGTTCATCGCCATCAGAACATTTCCCTGTGTGAAATTTCAAGAGTCCTGAAAACTAAGGGCCCGGCGACAGATAACAATTAAGCTACCAAGAGAATGCCCTACCGGCCCTACTAGCGGCTTTCGTCCAATCGGAAAACCCTGTTCGGTCGTGGAAGTGGGAATCCATTTCTCAAAGAGAGGAATATTAGGAGGAGGAGGAGGATGGATGGAGCTAACCTGTATTAGCAAGCAAACTGTAGCCAATGGGGTATTGGGCTAAGGGTATACTTGTGTATAGGGAAAATGTTCGTACACTGAAGGAATGAACCAACAGAAGTCAAAAGGGTAAGAAAAGACGGGGAGATCTTATTTGAGGCTTAAATGGAAACATGAAGTGGAGAAAAGATTTGCATGAGCCCCGCCAACTCTCACAATCACTGCCGCTATTGCACAGTTTGGAAGAAAATTTTCAGCTCAGTCAGTGGAGACAATTCCGTTTATTTATTGTTTAGATTCATTTTCTGGTCCAGAAGGTTGGGACCATTTTAAGATAGCCTTGATCTACCGCTTTGAATAAAGACCTAATATGGGTCAATATAATCTATCTTTATCATACTGTTTGACTTATAGGTGTGGGGAATAGGGTAACTTAATTCCACATTCTTATCAAATACCATTGATTGATATTAACTGAGGTCTTGAAAACAAAAGGTGCTCGCTCTCCTTTGGCAAACACGACGCTTATCCCAAGACTTGTGACTTATTTGTTAAGCAGAAGAAGCACATGACTAAAAGGTAGCCAAGATTTGTTATAATCATTTTGTTCTGGTTGAAAAATTTCGGGCTTCCTAATTACTTGTCTTTATGCAGTCATACTTATTGGTGCTCAATTATCTAAATTGGTCTAAATCATCTAAAAAATATCGGATACAAAGTATTTTCAGCTGTAAAACTGTAAAACATGTCACAAAAATGTAGCATTACCGCGTAATAATACCAGTGAATTGAAAATGGAGAATATTTTAAGATGACGGTAATTACAATTACAGAATTTTCCTAAAACAAGTTGTAGGTTCTAGGCCCTTCTTGAAATTATATCAAGAATAACCACTTATAATCTCAACCACTCCAGTAAGCCATTTAAAACATATGTATCATTCGTTTGGAAGCGTTCATGAGAGAAGTAGTATAGTATAGAGCATAGTAGAATAGAGTATAATTCATTGAACCGCGATACAGTCCAACGTATTTGAATTCATCCATAAGGTGTCTGCCTGAAACCGTATTTGTAATCATAGGAGATAAGTGGGCAGCGTTGTGGCATGTCTATTATTTACGCTCTAGATTTCCATCCTCTAGTTCCCCTAAATACGATTCGGATTGCATTCAATTGTTTTCTCGTCGGGCAGTGGTTACCTCTCATCCCGCCTTCCTACATCTCTCCCGCCAGCAGATGGGGTTGGTGTAATGAATTAAAATGCTGTATCTGCCGCCGCTGAGTGACCTAATAAATTTGCTTGCACCCAAAGCGCTGGGACCTCTTGTCTAAACTTAATAGTTCCGCTCCCGAAGGAACTCTATCGAGTCTCCCTCTTCTTCCCTTCCGTTGGCCGCAAGTCTCCGGCTTCCCAAGTTTTCAGTCTGCTTTTGTGAGGCGTTTCCCTGGTTTCACCCTGTTCCGTATGATGAATCACTTTTACTGGTCCACTTGCCGCTATCCATCTTGTGTGCATTAATCTTATTATTGACCCAGTTTCCGGTCTAGTTCGTCGAGTTGTTTAGCCTGAACCGAGCTTCCAATGCCGTTCGCCATTTCCGTCGGTACCGCTTTGTTACCCTTAGGCTCGCTATCTAGCATAATTTAGAGCCGTCGGACATTTAACCGACCGCATTTGCCATTTGCTATTGTGATGAACAACCTCTTCTTTCTCCGTCCTTGGATACAATAGTTTTCATAAACGTAAGCTAAGAGAGGACAACCAATGCCAATCGGTGATATTTCGTATGTTCCTGGTATTTTGATACTATAATAATCAATGATTTTGACTTGTAAATTTTTTGTGTTATTTTATTAGCGTACAATATGCTACATGTCTAGCATAAATCGTGGCCCATTAGAAAATGAGTCACTTCGTTACAAACATCTCCTTCATTCTCCAGCGTAATTCCTAATATTAATGTTTATCGAATGAAAAGTTATCTTCTACAATCGTTTTTCAAAAGGAAACTTCATTCCCCAATGGAGCCATGTTTCCTTTTCCCTTATTTGGAATCATCGCTTTTAATTTTGCCACAAATTTAACTCGGCAGTGAATTAACTAGCAGTAATTCTGTGCCCTCTTATAGTAATTTCATAATGATTCCTGTTTCCATCCATATGCATAATTAGATTAGCATCGAGAAATTGGATTCCAGTAGTAGGGTGACTGAGTTGAGGCAGTTGAAATTATCATTTAACGAAGGGAATCTCACTTCCCCAAGGATATGCATTACGTTTCGCATATCGAAGGCAAGTGTATTGTCTTTAGATAAATTATCGTAAATTGTAAATGAACTCCTATTATTATTCATTTACGTTCTTCACTCGAGCTTCTGGGATTTGTAATACAACTTCTTCTTTTCAAGCGATAATTCGGTGTAATGACGACGTCTCAAACTTTTAATATGCTTTAGAATATATTTTAACTTAGTAGATGCCAGTTTGTAGTAATTTTTTTGACTGTCATTGTTGTATCAATGGTGTAAGTCATTGTCTTTAGATAAACTCGGTCATGATTCTTCTATCAAACATGTTTCTTATGAAATCTATAAATAGTCATTGAACTTTTCATTTGGAAAACATGATTTGCAAACTCAAACTGTTCATTTAGGAGTTCTCTGAACTTCGAATAAACCAGTCGCTCGAGAATGCCTCTTTCCTTATACGCATCCTTTCAGCTTCTTGTTCTGGTAAATCATACATAAATAATTATACATTCCATTATGCTCTAAGGTAATTTTATTAAAAAACGGCAAGTGAAAGTGATTTTAGACTCATATTAAAATTAAAAACCAAACCAAAAAAAAACAAATAAAAAAACAAACCAAGGGCCATTTCATTTTGATTTATTTTAAGACATGCCAGAAGCAGAGCTCAATTCTTACGCGAGTCGAATAAATCTTGGTCATAACGTAGCGTTGGTTCTTTATTATTTAATCTGTTCTCGCATCAATTGCTGTTGGGACATTTGCCTAATCGTGTGAGAAATTCATTAACGTATATTTCTCCGCAAAAGGGACGACTCCTCAAAAGAGGCATCAAAATTATAGAAAGGAGTCGAGATCATTAGTCATCGAAAATATTTCCCCCTCTCCGTGATTAAAAACTGAAAGCTGTTTTCATTATTTTATCCTATCCCTTCTTTTCCTTTCTGCTAACGCCTTAATCCCTCATTCCTGGACCTTTTGGAGACAATTAATTTACCCTGGACCCTTTTTACTCTGCTCGTAAAAATAATCCCTTTTGCTGGGAAAAATGTCGCACGAAAAAAACAAGGTCTCTCTTGGCTTAAAATAAGACATCATTTCAGTTATATTTGAGATATACTGAAAAACATGGGACACAAGAGGTGAGAATATGGAGGAAAGAAATTAAACATTATTGTCAATATTGTTTCTCCTGCACCTCGTTTCCTTTGTCGTGCGTTATTTTCATTTTGGCCCTAGCCCCGCATGTGTCTCATTTTCCATTTATATTCCGCCTCCAAAATGTATAGTCTTAATCTTTCCTTTCTTCCCCAAGCTTTCGCACCCGCAGAATCCTCGGCCTGCAGCTTTTCGAGGCCTTCATTCTCGAAGGAATTTCTTCGGCTCACGTCGCATCTTTCCTTTGATCCTCCACAACGTCCCCAGGAGAATTCAAATCCCGCTTATCCTTCCTCTCGAAGCCCCTCGACAAGGATTCAGCTCCGGCGGAATGAGTTCGACAACAAATCGGGGGGCGCGCTGTCTTTCAAATTCCTTTAAAGTTCGTTTTATTTTTTCTTGGAATTACTTTTTTTTTGCTCCTTTCTTCTCTCGTTATTTCGTCCAATTTTTGCCTCTCTGACGTTGATCTCTTCTTCGTACGTACGCACGCTCTCTTTTTTGCGTCAAAGTTTAAGTATGCGAAGACTCAAAGAGATAATACCTAGTAATTGCGCTTTACGAATCGCACATAGTAAATTCTTAGCCTGTATATTGTTAAAAACTATTTTACCTTTTATTGATATATTCATTCAATTAGATAGAGCTAATAGCCCTGTGATATTACCCAACGACAGCCTAATTTAATTTTTTTATGCCGATTATGATTTTTTCTGCAAAATTTATGTTGTATTTATTTTTTACTGTAATCCTCAGGAGTCTAGCACAGCGTCAATATCTATCCGAATTTTGCATATGGTTCATTCGCCATTTTTCAATATTGGCAGATGGAATGTATGTGCTGAAATGGTAAAAATAATCAGTGCTATTTTTACCTTGTTCATATCGCTTAGTAAATGACCCTGTGAGAGCTCATGGATAAAATTATAAATATGAACCCAATAATACGAATTTACCAAGTCATTTGTTGAATTAATTCATTATTCGAACTACTTTTGTTATTTACAATCCATTCCAGTCCACATTATTTTTAATGGATCTAATTACCTTATTCATTTTGTTTGATATGTTTCCATTGCTAATAGGTACTTTATATTACCATTGAATATCAGCGGACGGTGTCCTGGCCATGCAAATGTAATTGAAGCGTACTAGCGATTTTTACACAGCTTTCATTGAATTATGTACTCTAAAGAGAAGGACATTATAAGCCCCGCTGTTTTGAAAAATTGCATAAAATTTCAGCTATAATTTAGAATATTGGATCCTATAGCAATGAACATCATTTAATTCAAATCATTCAATGGGCTGAAAGGTGCTTTAATTTTTTCCCATGATGATTTTACTTCGAGTTGCTAATTCTTTTTATTGTGAGAAAAGCTCCATTGGTTATTTGAGGTGTAAATTAACGTAATGTAATGATAATGATTTCCCGTATATTTTGTACGCATTTTTTGCTTGAAACACTGTTAATATTTGATTTCAAGATCAGCGTGAAACTATCATCTAAGTTTCTAGTTGATGTGATAATTTTCTCTTTCTGGATAGGTTTTTCATTGAGATTTCCCTGTGAAACTTTGTGAATTTTTTCTCTTCCTGCTGACATATATATTTCATATTCAATTCCAGCAATTTCTTTTCAGGAAGTCTTTCCTTGAATATCATTTTAAGGCTTCTGTGTTTAATGTCTTACCATCTAGCCAACTAATTCTTAAATTTTATGTTCACAGGCATGTTTTCAAGCTATTCTCATTTTTAAAAAATGGGTTGCCAATTGCCTTTCTTTGTCAAAATAAGGTTTTCCTTTGAAATTTCCATATCTATCTACATTCTAACTCAAGACTATATGTGTAAAGGGAGTATGTTTGTTGTTTTCGTGAAGTGGAGATTTTTGAGGAATGAGTGGGATTTCTTCTCTGAACCATCGTGTGTTTTTCCTCCCACCCCCTTCCTAAAATCCTCCCGCCTACTTTGACTCCATGATTGTGACAACAGTATGAGCTACGCCTTGCTGCCTCGGACAACTTGAAGGAGAACTACACTACAGTCGTGATCCACGTGAAGGACGTGAATGACAACCCGCCCGTGTTCGAGAGGCCGACGTATCGGACACAGATCACGGAAGAGGACGACCGGAATCTACCGAAGAGGGTCCTACAGGTCACGTGGCTCCATCACTCACTCCATCACCATTTACTTTGTTTCCCAACAGTCCTTCCGTATTCGACTGCTCATTTGTCGTTCTCTCCCGTGAGAGTCAGTAATTGCATGAAACATAACTCTTCAGTACTGAAACCAGGCTCAGCTTCATCACGTTGAATGATTTTTTATCGATCAGTTGCACTTCATTATATATTTTCAGAATATGTAAGGTTTTCTTCATTCAATTAAGGTCCAGATCGTATGCTATACTTCATCTTCTTCAAATTCTGTCATTTATGGATTTTGAAATATTTTGGCGTAGTTATTCAAATATATCATATTGGATAGCCATAAAATAAATTGAATGTTACTGGGGAAATCGAAATCAATACTTTATTAACTTGGTAGTTGCCAATAAAAGCTGGTTGGAAGGATTAGCTGAATGGAAAGGCTTTCCAAGTCAGTTCATTTTTTCAGCATCTGGTCCAAAGCTTTTCTCTGGAGGTGAAAATGCTATTCCGACCGTTAATTACGTATATTAAATAACGCCTTCGTGCACATACCTTTTTCACACTTCGTATTTCATGTGATTTTGCGTGTAAAAAAACGTAAAACATGTACTCGTTTTATTACTCGTTACGGTTTTCAAAACTGGTTCGTTAGTCATGTCTTAATTTAACATTTGATCGAGAGTAACAGATGGATATTTTGTAGAATAATTTACCTTGTTATGGATTCACGTGATGAATTCAGATAGAGGCCCCCTCCTACGATCAACTAGTCACTTCGCAGAATTCCGAAGAGTTCCTGCCTATAGAAAAACGTATAGTCGGGCCAATCCCACGCCGCTAGATGTCTGAGGATTTCCTCCGGTGGAGGGTGCCTAATTCCCTCAAGTCCCGCTTCGAAGGTTACCCAATAAGTCCCACCGTATTGCATTTTTGACTGCACTGACCATTACGAGATTCGTCCACCAAACATTCTCCCTCCCTCCTAATCGCACGGAGTGGGATCTGCGAGTTTTCATTTGGCTTTCTTATCGAATTTCTCCGACTGCTCAGATTTATCCGGCGTGGAATGTCCCATGCGAATCGACGAGCTGTCTGCTAACAAAATTTCCAACCGAAAGCTTCTACATCGCTCTCTTTCCCTCCCTCCCTTAGCGCTACGTAAAAAAATGCGAGCAAAAAAGGGATGCGCAGACCTGTGGAGCGGTGGCACATTTCTCTGCGTCCATTGTGCTCCTCCGGGATAGGAATAATTAGTGATCCGAAATCCTTTGGCGGCCTGCGAGTTTTCCGCTTCTCTTCCGTCTCTCTTGCGATCACGACCGCGAGATTAGAATGAAACTTTGCTGCGCCTCGGTTCCACCATCGCGGTGAAGGGGTCAATTTATGTTTCTCGAGCCTCGATTTATGTTACAATAATTGATAGGTCACGAATCACTCTGTTGAACCGCTTTCATCCACATATTAAAATGTGAACACGATTTTGAAAACAAAGAAACGGTGGAAGGTAAAGTGGGGGAGGACTTGATGACAGAGCAAGCAGACTTCTTGGAGTAATGAAAGGTTTTTTATCATTAGTTCTCGTTGTTGTATTTTCTTCTGCACGGTCTTGTTCACAGGTGAAACGGCATGACGAATGCACGCTATTACCACAGTCGGAGTTCTAAATTATTTCAATCCCCTGGCTGCAAAGTGTTTGTATTTTTTTCACTAACAATTTTTATGTTTTCCCTTTGTCTCATTTTTACTATTTTTATCCTCATTTCTCCCAGCAGCTTTTTTTTAACCACCATGTCAATGAAACATAATGCTGGTAATTGACCATTTCTCACAACTTTCAGCAATTCTCTTCCAGGTCATACTTTTTCTAAGAAGCAATCTTAGTGGTCTATGATGTTACTGTTATTTTATGCACATTTTACGTAAAACGTATTATTTGATATTCTGATGTACAGTGTGTGTGTCTGCAGTAATTTTCATATTTCCTTGGGTATGTAGTGTTGATGTCGGTGATACTGTGTGCTATTTACTTATTTGCCTGTGGTTCCGTTTGGTAGCATGCTAGAGTAACATTTATGATTGCTGAAATTGTCTTGAAATTCTTTCCTTAATTGATTCATATACTATATATGTATCTAAATATTAATATATATATATATATATATATATATATATATATATATATAAATCTATAAAAATGTATATTTTTAGAAACATATATATATATATATATACATACATAAATTTTTCATTCATAATTAACACTTAAATGATAGTAATAAAGAAATTGATTAAGGAAATTCCATCATATTTCAGATAATTTGTCTCATTTATTGCATGATTGACTTTTCCGTTTTTTCCAGATCTAAACACAGATTTTGATTGCTTTGTTTAAAAAGAGAACAATAACTATGTTGATAAAGTTTTGTTAAATTACTGGAGTGCATGGCATATGTCTCGAGTGATATTCTGTGAATGGCTTATTTGAATAATTGTCTATTACCCGTAAAAAATGCATTCTCACTTCATATTCTCGTGTCGTCAAATGTATACAATGCTTTCGAATGTCTTTTGTTTAATATCCCTAACTCCTTTCTTCTCGCCTTGATGACCACGTTATTTTTGTGTTAGATGTTTTTAGATTGTAATTAGTATTTTTGAATGTTTTTCGTCAATTATTTTATTTTTCTTTTCTCTTTTTTTTCTTTCTCTCACCTATCAAAACCTTCCACCACTGTTGCAACGCGCGTCTTTTGTTGTGCGGCAAAACAAAACACGGTCGTTTGCCCAACGAAATGGCGTCGCGGGACAACCCAATGCATGCTACACCCTGAACCCTATCCATCTTCACCCACTGATTAAATTCTCTTGTGTTTGCAATGAACCAAACCGTTCAAAACCTTCCCTACACCTAAAAACCCAAAAGTACGAGCTGACTCTAGTGGCTTCAGACAGTTTGAACGAGAATCAAACCACTGTGGTGATCCACGTGAATGACGTCAACGACCTACCACCCGTGTTTAGTTCGCAGCTATATCCGGCGCTTCTTCAGGAGGAGTTCGAAGTCCCATATCCTTACAGACTACTACAGGTATAAAAAAAATAGATAGAGCTATCAAATTCGTGACATCTCTCCATCTGAAAGGGATCATTTGTGTACCCACATTCATGGAGCGAGAACTCATCACCATCAATTCATAAGTAGCTATATCCTTAAAATTCGATCGAGGAATAGAATCATACTCTTTTTCAAGTATGAGTCGTGGTCGCGTGCAATAAAACTAGGTACATTTTCGCAATAAATTATTTTTTTTGTCCCATATAATTTATCCTCATATACTTTTTTTAAGGAGTAAAATTTTGCTATTTTTTAACATGCAATGGTAGTATTACTATGTATGCACCATAATTAAAGGAAACAGGCGTATTATTAAATTAGAATTTGACTCGATACTTCATCACGTATATCACGTAATAAATATATTTGTTCAATTCTTATAAACCAATGATAGTACAAGGTGGTTTACGGGAGAAATACAACCGTAGTGATATGACATTAAGTAGTACAAAGAACGTCGTTTTCTCCAGAGATTTAATTAATAGGTTTATATTAGCTTTTAAAAAGATCAACTCGGTGTATTAAATGCCTTCATAAGTTGAATGCAACTTCATCAAGGATTTTTTCTAAAATCATCCCATCTGGATGGAATTCTTTGTACACATAGTAAAATTTGTAAAATTTATTCATATGAATTCGCATTTCTTGTGAAAATGAACTCTGGCACTTTGTTGTTTGCATTACAACATAAGGTCTATTTTCTTTCGATTCCATTCATTCTGCAAGAAGAACTTATTTTGTCTCGTGATATATTTGGAAAATACACGCAGGAGTGCTTTGGAGTGAATTTGACTCCAACGAATATCATTGTAAACATACCCTTTGCCTATATATCGAAAACTGACGCGGCGTTTTCGATCAATGAAAATGCTCCTATTTTGGCGAGAATTCAACACGGGTGATGTTTGATCCGAGTAAATTATTTGCGTAACCCATTGCAAACATACTTGATGATGGCAACTTTTGACTTTTTTTTCCGACGCATCATCCCCAGATAATTTATTTTATCTCTTTCCCGGATTATTATAAAGTTACTCTGCAAACTATAGGGTGAGTTTTTGAATCGTCACGTTTTTAAAAGGCAGGGCACGTTTCAGCTCATTTTTATTCTCCTTTTTCTGTTTTTTCCAGCTCTGATAGGGTTCAATTTTTCTTTTATGTTGAAGCCGTCTTTTCTGTGGTTTGTATTTTATATCTCCGGAATTGTCAATCGATGCGTTTGCTTGTATTCGTAATCAAAAAATTTCAAATAGTTTTTCCCCTTTTCACCGCATTTCGTTTTCGAAACTCCACTTCTAATCGGGTTTGTTTTCGATTCTCGAGTTTGACATAGATTCTCAAAGTTAGCTTAATATTTCTAGTAATTTTATGACGTATGAAGGCATTTCCGATCACGATGGTCAAAATAATTAACTGTTTTTAATCATGTCAAATGAAAAAATCTCGGTCGTTTTCAAATTGTACGCACATTTAACGAACGTGCTCTCCTTTTTCTCACCCTTTTTTCCGGAGCAGTTATAATGTTCAGCTAATCAAATTCAATTCAAGCATCAGTCACTTAACTTCTTGGTCATCAATCCCTAACTACATTCGGTGCGTTCAAATATTTATGACGAACTTATCGAAGTCCCTGACGCATTATCGAACCAATTATTTGATTATTTCAATTAGTAAAGAGAACCCGAAAGTCAAGAGGATTTTAGTCCATTACGTGAGATTACTTTTACGATTGCAGTTTTTTTTTGTTTTGGCCGTCATGGCATAATTAAGGTAATCCGATCTGCGTCCACGCGTTTGTGCAGTCAGTGTCGAACACGGGGAATCGATTCGGCGAGCGAAGTGATCAAACCCATCACGGCACCCCACAGTCTGGGATTCGATCCCCTGCGCCGTACTCTGCTTTGGCCCCCGAATGCGTTCGGTACGCTTAATGAGGTCACCGTAAGGTCGATCCATTGTGTGCCCTATCTGTGTTTCGCCGGCGCAATCTCTCACGGGGAGGAGGGGGAGAGGAGAGATAGTGCTCACACTGACAACCGTTCATTTGGATGACGAACTCGCTCGCTTCCCCTCCCTCGACGGCCCCCCAAACCCCGCTCGCAGTGTATGTAACAAGCCAGTCAATTTGGATCCATTCATTCGTCCCGGTTGGTGAGAGGAAAAGAGAGATGGGGAGAGAGAGGTTAAAACGAAGCAAGAAACCGGAGCGACGTGGAATGCACTGCACGTCTAGGCATTCGGTGGTCGACCTCGGAGGAAAATTCATGGCAGCATTGCGCTCCAGCACGTAGGCCTGCGGAAGGCTCTGCCGTCAGCGACGTGAAAACCGCCGAGAAGGAAAGCATCGAAAGATTTGACGGATGGCGTGTTTCTCATTTTTTTCCTTCGTCCCAGTTGTGTTATTGTTTCCTAAATACATTCGCTAAAGGGTTTTATTTTTGTTCTTTAGGCCTAAACGACTCTAAATGCCAGAATAAGCTGCATGTAATTGCTTCCCATTTACCAAGAAGTTCACAATTTTTTCCCGTAAGGTCTCCAACATTATTTCCCTCTTGAGTCTATCATGATCATTTTCAATGAGGAATCTCTAATGAATACATTCGCTCATAATTTTACTCTAGTTGACGACTCCCCACTTATGCTGTGAGAAAGCTTCTTTCTTAACTTGGAGTGGAACACGTAGTGTTCTCCTAGTGCCAGCGCGTTTTATCTGTCCACTGGTAATAGAGTCGTTAGACACTTCGTTTTACCACCTGCCTCCGTCAGCTACGTCACCAGTCATTGACATCCTCCTCGTAACCATTATTTGATTAGATTGTAAGTGTTGTTTTTGTAACTGTATTACCATAATTTCCGCTTGTGTCCGCCCTTTCCACTTGTTTGTGAGCTAGTGCCAGATAATTTCTATAGCATGTGATAGTAACTGCATTTACTTAACAGCTGAACTTTTTGCCCTATCTATGTTATTACAGTAGATGTATTTTTGCTTGCGCAGTGTTGCATGTTTACTTTTAGAAGGACGCGGAAAGTTGTAAAGCAGGTAAGTTATATATTTCTCGTTAAGCATCTCTGAACTCATGAGAAGAGATGATGTTCTAGTCTAAATGTCGTGAATGCAACGTATCGATCCATGATTTTTGGGTATATCTTTATTAAAACTATGAACATGCACTTGGTATCGCACTGTATTTGAGACAAAAGCTAGGAAAAATCAATTTTGGAGCGAAAATGTATCCTGCCGAATCCTAGTTTTGGTTAATTAACATTTTTTATTGTTATTATCATCAAGCTGCAATGCAAAATCTCATTCTGAAAGTACTCTGAATATTTGGAACAAACTACTGTGATAGGTAATGGCTTATTTTTTATCAAATCCCGGAAAACCGGCACTAAGATTTTTCGTTTGCTCTTATTTTTCCTTTTGTTGAATTTCCTTCACAATTATTAAATCAATAACAAGAGTATCTCTTTGATCCCGTCCTGCAAAGCATGTCTCATCCATTTTTTCACCCATTCCTCTTTTCCGAAACCAATGAGCGACACATTCTTCCCATTCCAGAACCCTCCGTTTTTGTTCTCGAATGAAAAGTCTTCAGAAGATTTTCGGATTTAATTTTTAAGAGAATCGGAAAAGAAAAGCATTGGCCTTGCAAATGAATTTCTGAATGTTCTGCATTGCAATTAATGATCAATTCCGTCGCAATCTTCGGCCTCGGAATTTTTAGAATCGCTGCCAAGCAGCAACGCAGGAGCATCCATTTTTTTTACTCCGAACCGATTCTGTTTTGTCTTTTTTAACTCTTTTATGCGTCGTTCAAGATGATGTCTTACACCGCCAAAGAAAAACGAAGTTTTTTATTTGAATTCAAAAAAATATGATTAAAACGGAATCTCTTCACTATATAATCCTAAGTTCGTGTTTATCTTAATGAATAGGCACTCAAAATATTGCCTAACTGTTTTCCTCCGAAACACATCATTTAAAAACATAATTAACTATCGTGATGCCAAGATATTATGATGCCAACCGTAGATTTAAAGTTTGAAGAATATAAAGCAGATATGATGCGAAACGCTTCTAAACCGGAAAAGATATTGTGAATCCAGGGACATCCTTTAGATAATCAGTATTCTGCTCTGGAATCCTGCTGTGGGGTGGGAAGGAATATTTGTATGGTTGGAAAGCAGAAATTTTCGCTGGAGCATGTGGCAAGTGATTGAAATGGATTTATTTGAGTGAGTTGAGAATTTTTTTGGGTATGCTTTCAGTTTTAAAATGTATTTATTTATTTTTTATCTCTCCCTTAGGGAAAACTTTCAAAATTCAATGGCGTTTCAAAATGAGTTTTCACCTCGACTGTAGCGTTTTAAATGCTTTGTAATAAATTTTTAAAAATCTTCGTAATTTCATTGTGTCAGTTTAACTTTAAAAGCTTTTTTTTATTGATTTCGTAATTTTTTCTGTAAATGACTAAACTTTATTTCATTTTCTATTAAATTATATGATAAATTGTTATGCAAATCAACTCGTATTTTTAGAGAGGCGTGAGATTCGCTATAGATTTAATAGAGGTGTAATTATGCGATAGATACCTCGGACACGAAATGAGTGCTACTAATGGAAATGAATAGCAGTTGGTGTAACTTCGTTAAAACCGTGATTCATGCTCCAATTCAATTCAATTCTTTTTGCGTTTCAAATTATCTTCCCCAATATGGCCTAAGCTTTTATTTTTCAAATAATTTAACAACCTTAGGACCGTTGCGCAATATGCCGTTGAACATAAATATGCCTCTTGGAAATTTCAGTCACTCAAAAAGTCATTTTTTTATTTCAAACTAAAAGAACGTTTTTCCTTCGAGGAAATTAATACTGTTATGCTTCATGACGATAAATATATCATGTAAAGTCACCATTGCCTGGAGACTTTACCATGTCTTTTTTTCAAAGAAAGCCTTTTAATACCTGGAAACCTATTGGTACAGCTTCAAAATACAGACAGTTGATTGCCTTATGTCGATTCCCGCTAAATTTAAAATCAGCACGAAGGAGCAAAGAATTTTTCTTTGTAAGTTCATAGTCGTGCATCCAAAATGCAAGGCTGCCCCTTCAGATTCTGTCCCCTTGAGAGGCCTCATCGGTAGCGGCGCGCTGCATCTTGTTGTATATTAATCTCCCGTGTTTGTGGGCTTCATCCATCTCCGCGGCCTCTGGTAAATTATTGAAATCTCATCGGTCGTCTCATTAACTATTTATCCCACGACTTATCAGTCTTTGTCGTCCTCCTCATCTCACTCTTTTTCTCTTTCTTCACCACCGCGTTCCCCCAAGCGTCTTCCCAACTAATACCACTACCAACCCCACATTGCCTTTCTTTCTCCCGCTTTCCCGCGTCACTTCGACTTGCCTCTCATCTTCTTCCTCACACCATCCCTCCACACTCCACTCCGCCCTCTCTCACCAACCTCTTCTCTTTCCCACATTCCTCAAACTTACCGTGACGGGGATGGAGAACGAGGTGCTGGATCTTTGAGATTATCCTCGGTCGTTAATCCTTAAACATTCCTCCCCCTCTCTCCAGGTCTCTTTCCTCTTTCTTCATACCGTCCCACCTTACTTCGTCGACCTCCCACCTCTTTCACAGCTTGTCAACGGCGTGTGCCGACGTACCACCCACGTCATTTGAAGTGGGAGTCTGAGGAGGAATTAGCTGAATCAGAAGGAATCGAACGGATCGTCCTCTTGTTCCCGAGGATCCCTTCACCTCTTCGCACAGGGGTCTCATATCTCCCTATATCCCTTCTCTTCCCGCTCTCTCTTCTCTGTTACACCCTTCATCCTCCCCTTCACTCCCCCAACCCCGTTCCCTCTTGGGCGTGGTAAATCGGAGATACCTTAGAAGTGCCCGGTCTCTCCACATCAATTGCACCCTTATTAACTTTCCATCCCATCCCTTCCCCCTCCACCTCCTCACCCCCTTCGTTTCTTCCATTTAATTCCTTGTTTTTCCTCCAACCCCATCCATTATATTTTCCCTCCGAGTGCCGCCCACTCCCCATCCCTTGGATCGGTTCAGAAGTGGGATGTCAGCCGTTTTGCGCCATTTGAAGTTTAGATCTTTCCGAATCCCTCTTCAGCCAGATCTTCAGCCAATATTGCCAATGTTCGCCGCAGTCCGAACCCTAAATTTTCTCCTCCATGGACCTTTGCCATTCTTGCGAAGCTATTTATTCGCTTCCTCTCGGATGGAGTATGCAGCTCGGTCCAATGGCATACCCAAGTCCTACAGAGGGGTTTACATTTTGTCTCCCCAAGCATTTTGATCACTTTGAAGCGTGTGTTCTCGTGCATCAAGGATTAATTCATTCGTTTCAAATTTCGTGCCGTCATATCAGGCGCATATCTGGGAGGACATTGTTTTAGTTATTTTCGGAGTAAGGAAGGACGTTGAAGCAGTAAATGATTCATGAAGCTAGAGCTCCTTTTGCGTGAGCTTCGTCATCTGGAAGAACTCACGATGGGGCTTTCGATAGAGCGCTCCGGTTGAATAAACAACCCTATCCTGCTTATCAACTGTTTTGTGCGCGGCAGGAGTAAAATGCAAACATTTCGAAGATATAAGCGAAACATTCGGACTCATGTAATTGCTTTTGTTTAATGTCTCTCCCTCAGTCCCATCCCCTCTCTTGCCCGAAACCCCTCTCTCCCTCCTACCCACTTTCTAACCCTCCCTCGACAATTTCAGCTGGGATAAAACTCTCTTGTGACTGCCCTCCGTGTGTGGGGAATGGACGTGCGTATTGATTCGAACGACGATAAAATAATATTTTCCCACACTTACTCACACTCTCGTAAACACACGCAAGCTCCGGCAAAATCCGATATATGCACGGGAGTGGGAGGCAGAGGCGAAGGTTTTCTGTGTATGCCGAAGTAGAAAATTGCTTTTTTTTATTGCAGCAAAAATATTGCTTTTTTACTTATTGAATCCCGTGCGAGGGTCTCTCGAGTGTCGTTCTTCATTCGTTTGGCCTCTGTGCCTCTCTCTCTCTCCGCACACCCCTCTTCACCCCTTTCCCCCTACCATTACATTTCTTCCCCTTTCCCTCTCTCTGGCTCTGTCTCTTTTAACCAGTTCTTTCCTTCCATCGAGGCTGGATTAATTTCCCAACCGCGCTGGGTCACCCCAATTTGAAAATTAATCTCTCTCTCTCTCTCTCCCTCTCTTTCTTTCCCGCTCCTTTCCACCCCCCATGAACCCACTCATTCCCTCCTCGCCAGGTCGGCGCTGCTGCTTTCATGATTCTTTTCGTTCTTATTATTATTATCCTCGTCGCTAAGTTATGGCATAGCTTGAAGGACCTTTTGCCTAGTCCCTAGAGTCGTCCCTTGTCCCCCTTATCATCCTTTAATTTCCACTATCCGGCGTTTCCAAGCAATTTGTGTCCGCGGAATCGTTTCCTAATCCGCAGTAATATTAGAAACTTATCTACTTTTTAGCTCTCTTCCAAATTTTCATCAGCAACCAGATAATGAATTTAAAGGATTATGTTGGCATCTTAATTGGTTCCCGTAAATGAGCTCAAGGTTCCTCATCTGTTTCGATATGTTCGCATATTTTATGGCTAGTACTCATGTATGAGATTAAAGGTTTATCGAAATTAATTATGGCAGTGATTTTTACGGAACTAAGGAACCCTCTTTCCCTAGAGAACATTTAGTTGCAATTAGTTCGCCTGAGTCTTAGAAATGTTTTTCTTCAAAGGTGAGTGATTATTTTTTTTATCAATACTCGAACATTTCTTCACCATCCAATCAAACCGGTGACCTGGTTCCTCTATCAACTGGTAAGTGAATATGTTTGAGTCTGGTTTACGCGAACTTAATGTCGACTTCCCTTCCTATGGTATCTTCGCATACCCTTGGGCAGTAATTAATTAAGCCTTAAGCCATCCGCTCCGAGTCCCTCTCGGTAATTAATTCACTGCGATTAAAATGGCTGAAAACCTCCCTTTATTCCAAAACCCTTCGGTAAAATCTTTTAGAGCGGCGTTTCATTTGCTTCGCTCGCGCTGCTAAACTGAAAGTAAAATTCGAACCACTCGTTACCTCCCTCTCTCTCGTTCCCTATCCGTCTCCGCAAAGTTTCTTCGGCCAAGTGATTAGCGGAGGCAGAAAACGAGCTTTCTCCTCAGCACACGTAGAAGTGGGTATGGGACATCACATCCACATCGCGGTATTCCGATTAATTTCGCCAACTGATTAGTTTCTCGAGTGAGGGAAAATGTGTTTGGACTTCATCGTCGACCGAGAAGTCTCTTGCTTCTCGAATATTTAGCAAGTACTAAAAGACCTTACCGAGTGAAAAATTATTTTCGCTGCCGATTAATTATCTTCACGTTTTTCGAGGAAATCCATAATATTTAAAGCAATTTCAGTTTCTTAGAGAACATATGTGAAACGGAAATAACACTGATTATTGAGGCAAAATAAAATGGATTATAAAAATCTTGTTGATATATATACCCGTACTAATTTGTAAAGCATCAACAAATGTAATAATTTTTAATGGCAATTAAAGTCTCTGTTGTGCGAATTAAAAACATTAGTGTCACAACTGACGTAGCGTATTTTATAATAGTATCCTCTATTAATTAATCAAGCCTTTCATTGTCAAAATTTATATTTTATAGGTGAAGTAATTAATTTTCATAGAGATTGAATATTTTGTAACTTGGGAGGACATATAAGTTGAATCCCGTTAAAGTTAACGTGGATAAGTATGAAATGTAACATCTGTCAATCAGAATGCAATTATGCGCTCAAAAATATTTCTCTTGTACAAAATCTCCTCGGGGAATATTAAAACTCACTTCAATTACCATATTCAATCTTTTTTAAACTTGTTTCAAAATTGCACGTTAGTCCGATAACCACTTCTTTCAGCTATTTTACCATATTTCAGTTGGGATTCTAACTTCTAGTGACTGTTAGTAAAATGTTAAGACAAGAATCCGGTTGTATTTAAATTATTTTGCAAAAATCTGACTGGATGTTGTATTATTTTCCAGAAATTCCTACTGATTGCCGTTTTACCTAAAATTTTACGAGGCTATCTTGTAATTTTACTAAAATTTGTTCAGGCATGTATATATACTATATACGAGGTCTGCCGAGAAAGAAACTTACGTCTCGGCCTAGTGTAGTGGTGGGTAAGGTTAGGGCCACAATTTTGGTGTCTAAACGTCCCTACACTCAGTACGCATCCTGCTGTAATAGTTTTCAGACTGTTATTCTTCTACTTAGCTCACTGCGAACTGTTACAATGTCCCCGCTAATAGAAAATCCCACGAGTTGTCACCGTAACTACCTTCAAATTGCACCGCGTATCAAAGTCAGTTGATTTTAAACGCATCTTTTAGAGAACAATCCACTCGGATTCCGCTTTTTTCTATCAATAAATAGGCTTATTACATAAATAATTCGCCCTAACAGGATGAGGAAGAATGGAATGGTTTTGTTATAGCAAGGGATTGAAAGGAAAATAATCAGCTTCATCTTTCCACTCTCTTGTACCGCGAAGCACAAGAGATGTATCAATTTTGCGGTAAAGTCGCCGGTTTGCTGCATAGTGGTTTTGTGGAGAATAAACGCCCTATGGGGGTTGTATGGGAGACGGAAGAGAGGTGTGGAGGAAAATAAGAATATCTTCTTCTACTTCCCTAGGAAGTGCGCGAGAAACAGGGGCGTTGAAAGTCTGTGCATCATTTAAAGAAACCGCTGAGAGGAAAGGAAAGGGGTGGAGGAGTTTTAAGGAGACAGCGGCAAAAGGCTAAAGAAAAATTGAAAGCGATGGAGAAATATCTGACTAGAAAGCTTGGTAGAGCGAGATATTAAAAGCTGCCTCGTGGGTGGGAGGATGTATAGGTGCGTGGAAACCATGGTGCAAGAAGAGGTGGAGACTGAGGGAAATTACTGTAGGAAGGTTATGATGCCTACAAGGAGGAAAGAAATTAAGGGCAAATTTTGCCAGGTTATTCGCGGATGAAGGGATGTGTGGGGGAGTGGAATCTTGCAGAGAAGTAGACGAAGAGACAGAGACGGCGAACTTTGAGGTCGTATTTTGTGGATGATGGATTTTGGTTTATCCTGTAATTAGATTAAAATGGTATTATACTTATATACGGGGTTGTTCTCCTGAATACGTATTTTCGAAAGCAGCTCTATATTTTTAAACAGACATGAAGCGCGCATGCACCATTAATTTCTACCTAAGGTTAGAGGATCGTTTAATTCTCCACGTGGAACAATTTCTCATCAATGACAATGCTTTCTGTGCTACTTAAATGTATGTGTGTTATGTATTTATATTAAATCCATTTCTGCCTTATCTTTCGAAATACTTCATTACTGCTGCAAACACTTCTGTAGTTTACTTGTAGAGACTTGTTTGTAGATATTTTTTCTGACCGATCATTGCTTTCACATTACGGTTTGATATCTTAGCTGCTGTGTGGATGTAATTGACAAGGTTCTCAATCAGCCTCTCATAACGGTTCGACTTGACTTCAACAGTAATTAAGTTCAGCATTATCAAGAACAAGTACCTCGCGTAATGAATTGCTCGAGAGCATTGTGAATACAAATTCTCCTTAATTTGTCAATCCGTGCGAGAGATAAACTTTATTTCAAGAAATAAGAGGTCAGGAGCCGTGATAAACGGCCGATAAATTTGCAGCAGCACTCCGAGGAATTTCAGCAAAAACTAAGCCTACAAGGAATTAATCCGATGTTTGGAATCCGTTAAGAATCGGAATTATTCTATATGAAAAAAAAGAGATTTCGTTAGGGGAAGGTGAGTTAATTTTCATGGATCAAGGAGAGGAAATGTCCGGGAAGGTACTCAATCAGCGTCTACTCCTGTCCCCTTTTTTAGCGAAAAGGAATTACCGACTCAGTATCGAACTTTATTCAATTCTATTAAGTTATTCATTGGCTTCTCGAAAACTTGGTTTGATTTTATTTTTTGGCGCGTCATCTTAAGGAGAAGCATAAGTTTCTTCATGGTTAAAAAATACGATCCAAAGGTAATATGATATAAAATACTTGTAGGTCTTGTATGATTGGACTGGCAAAATAAAATTAGTTTATATATTTCGTAAGTAAAGTACTTGGAAACGAAATTTTAACCATGGCACGAATAGGAATTCAGCAACCGACGGAGAAGCTAAAATAAAAGTTTACCTTAAGTGATCTTTATGGACTCAAGTTTCCGTGGACCCGAAATTCGACCTCTTAGACTTGGGGGAAACTGTCGGGAGACGCGAACGCAAGGGGAAACGGAAGCAATATAGCAACGACGGTACTGGGGAAGTGGAAGAAAAAAATTTCAATTTCCTCTCGTTGCGTTTAAGCAAAGACGGGCTTGCCCCGAAGAACTTTCTTTGCGTATTCTACCCTCACGCGAATAGCTTCTAGCAGGAAGAGACCGATCCTCTTAAACCTTGTACCTTCGTCTCCTAGTCCAAACCTCTCTCTCCTTTCGTACCCTCTCCCACCCGTGCCCTGGGTTCCACGGCCTTCCACGAGCATTCCGTCTCTCCTTTTCTCACTCTTTCCCCCTTCCCTTTGTCTTTCCTCTCTCCCTCTTCCGAAATTTCCTGTCTGCTCCGTTTCGGAGCGCTCCCGCAAAAACTTCTATTTCCTCCGGGTGTTAATCTCTCATTTGATGTGAGCATTTAAATCATTCACTCTCTGGGATTTTGGCTCGGGAGCGTGTTTCGCGTAGTCCCTGCAGAATTGTACTCGCCCATTATACCCAATCCACATCCATTGCAAATGTAGAGTGCCTAATCTTTTATGCCCAGTCAAATTCATCATTTAGGGTAGCAAATATATACGCTACTGTTAAATGCAAATAGGGACTTTTAGGTAAATGAAACGGGCAAATTTATGTGCTTTGTAAAGCGATGAGTCCGTGCGCGGAAGCATTGAAAAATGAATTGAGTGTGCGAAAACTTCTAACTGATCTACAGCAATGGTTTTCAATGCATATGCAAGCGAGCTTTTTATATGAAGGAGGTACTTTCATTTAGGTACAAAATATGTGACCTATATTCATCTGGAGTGCTCACCTTGTTACTAAACCGGTGGTGTGCTCATAGATTTCCTTCCGTCTCTCAGAAACCGAAGAATAAGAGTTTACTTCGCAGCCACCACTCAGTTCAATCGTGCAATCAAAACAGACAACTTCAGTAGCATTATGAAAATTAGTTTGGCTGCTCGTTCATTAAATGACAGCGTAGATGGGGGGATGAGATCATTAGACCTTAAGCATAGGTTACCGTTCTATGGTCTAACGCCTCACCTGGGATTTTTCTTTTATCGTGATCATTCAGTGTATATTTGAATATATCTCTTTGAAGAGCCTCATTACTGCGTATTGGTCTCCTCTGCAGTTAAATCTGTATTTAATGATTCAACCATTAACTAGTTCGAGAGAGAGCTTAATACAAATATGTTAGCTACCGCCAGTAACGGAGAATCGGAGATCGGAACATCCGATATTCACGTCACTTCGGTGCCTGCCTGGAGCCAAATCATTTCAGTTGCTGTTGACCTCGTAATTTCGTAACTCAGTGCACAGGCGTGAATAACCCTTTGGGCGGCGAGTGAAAATCAAATGATGGAATTTTCAGGTGTTTCGTCGGCGAACGATATTTCTGTCGTGATAAAAGTAGAAGCAGATATCTCGCTACTTTTGAATTTTCATTGCTTACATTGGCTTCAGTAAACAAAGATTTTGCTAATACTCCAATCAAACTTTTGTCTACTGAATCCAACTCACGCGGTGAAACCTCGAAAGAATGGAGCTAACTTCGACGCGGCTCTAAGGAAACCCGCTAAACAATGAAAGAACCGAAGCAGGTTTGAGTAATTTCAAGGTAATCGATGAGAATTTCTTAGATCGCTTAATAATATGCCGTACAAATTATCCGTTTGGAAACAGCTATAGGCTTCTTGCTTGCCTTAGACAACTTATTCCTCAGACTATCGTTCCTCCAGCATTTTTTATGAATATCCCCGATATCGATTTTAAGAAGAACGTACCCTAAGGCCATGGCCGTATACTAGAAAATAACTCGTTCGTCTCTTTCGTCCAATGTATATTTATGCTGTAAGATTTATATTTGATAAAAACAGGTGATAACGAGGAGGTAAATTAAATCTGATTACAGAGGAGCAAGTGTCAATTATACTCTCTTTTATGGGCGGTATTATT
This sequence comes from Hetaerina titia, assembly GCA_037158775.1. Lineage (NCBI taxonomy): Eukaryota > Metazoa > Arthropoda > Insecta > Odonata > Calopterygidae > Hetaerina > Hetaerina titia. The sequence goes on from CM073772.1 coordinate 87,505,030, forward strand.
TTTTTAAACTACCAAATAGGTGAGTGAAACATTTATTTCTGGGTTCATCCCGCGTAAAATCCTCAGAAAAGCTCACAACAAAGGAGGACTCAAAAAACATCAAAGAAGAAGATTATAACACAATCTGCCCAAACTGTCGGATTAAACTGAGGTTAAATTTTGCAATCCTTTCTAGTTCCCTAATCCGGTGTTTTTGAATTCTCTCATGACAACCATTAGAACACGCAATTCGTATTTTATTTCTTTTATACCATGTATTTAGATGTAAACTATTGCTGGGCGATATTTATTTTCAAGCATGCCATTTTTGTGATCAATTTGAGTGAATAGTGATTTTACTCCCTCGTTCTAAAACGTTTAGTCTTTAGTCAAACTTGAATCTGCTGTGAATTAACTTAATAATATACTTTAATTTCTCCTATCAAACATGTCTAATGATGAAGTTTTTATGATTTAAAATTTACCGGCGCAGCCACTTCTAAGCAGGGATATATGTAAATCTACAGTCAAATTACAAAATGATGATGCTTTATTATGTCGTACTTGATTTGCTTATTTGAAACATAATAGTGTTCGCTCAGCTCCAAAATCCTCGGAACTAGTTTTCTCTCCACATTTAAGTTTTTCAGAACGCTTCACTTCCTCACTTAAGTGTCTCTGAGGTGCTTGACCCATCGCCCAATGATGGAGTGAGGTTTCTGAAACTCAAGTAATGGAAAAGTAAAAGGCTCGCAGAAATTTTTTAACGATATGAAAACCTTCAATGCCGTCGAAAACTCCTACCTTGAACCTCTCTTAATCCCATAACTCGGCAGCCTTCGTTTGTTTTACGTTTTTCTTTAATATGCCCTTATCGGTGAATCCCTTTCTCAGGAGGCGGTCACGTTTCCACCGAATTCAAACAAGCGAAGTTGAACGAGTAGAAGTAACAAGTGTAGAAGAAAGAGAAATAGTAGGAAAAATGAAAGGAAGTAACAATCTCCGAGTTTTTTACGCGCTGGAGTTTAAATATTTCACCAATTAAGACGAAAAATAATCCTCGTATTCCCATTCTGCCTCGTCTATCAGATATCAAAAACAATGCGTTGTGAGAAGAAGGTCTATACAATAAAAGACTTGAGGATACCAATTTAATAGCACAACGACTTTCCGGAGGAGAACGAGCAATACAGTGCTGTGCATGTGAGGCAGTCCAGTATGTGCCGTGCCCATGAACCAAATCCATTGTACTACGAATTCAGCGAATCACAGCAAATCCCGCCCATGGTTGTGAACCAGTCTTTTTGGCAATTGCAAATTGTTAAATCTTAAATTCGAAATATTTTGTTGCATTCAGACTGATAGGATACGTGAATGTATCCCAATGGATCACGAAGTCGTATTAATGCAAGGTTGTGTGAATGAAAATTCAAAACAGTTGGCTAAGAATGCAGATGAATATTTCGATTTTCATCAATGAAGGTAGGTTTTAAAGTAGTCTCGTTGCTCGTCATATCATCAGAGGCTGGGCCACGATCGAATCGATTTTCCGTTGGTCTGACAAATAGGAGAGATTGAAGCATATGCCGTAAAAGAAAGTATCCCGCAAGGTTGACAAATAGGCATCTAAATCCAATGGGACCTTGGAATAGAAGACCGAGTGGTTTTACGATGGAGCTGTGAACAGGCAAAAATTATGCGGATTAACTTGATTTGTAGGGAGATAAAGTGGAAGGGATCAAAGGATAGTTGTAAGGGTGCAGTATATATGGAGAGGATTGAGGGTATCGAGAGATGGAGAAGCCATCAAATGACATGGAAATATTAGATAAAAAAAACTACCAGGTTAAGTAACAGAGCTGAGCTATACTTAGGTTGAGGTGTAATTATTAATTGACATTAATGAATGAATGAATTAAATTGCATTTTTTATTCAAAAAATTTGTACTAATAGCCTTATTTCCCATCCACTAAAAACTTCCGTCCGAACATTCTGCTTATTTTTAACTACGTTTCGTTAACACCCTTCCCTACGTATGTCTCCGTACGACATCACAAAAAGCCTAATGGCTTTTCGAATACTCGAAGCACCAGGCTCATTTCTGATTATCTTGGATCAATATGAAACATTCTTAAAAAATAATCCGTTAAATTTCCAATGTTGACAAATTACTGCGTCATGTAATTTTCAAGCTCCAAAGGATTGTGGCCCTGTTTCCTGTCTCCCTTAGCAACTTGGTGACTTAGTGGAAACTGGTATGGGGAAAATTAAGGAGCGGAGGGAAAAAAGAATAGTTTTGCCCGCACTTCCTCGTTAAATAGAAAACTTATATGCCGGGAAGAGGAACTATAGCTCGAGAAGATAAGGAAGCGGAAGCCCGGGTTTGTTCTCATCCAGTAAATCTGGGGAAATATTGGGGTTGGATTGCGGGTTGGCATCGACGGGACAAAGGATGGGAGGGAAGAGAAGAGCTCGCTGGCGGACAAGGAGCGGGAAGGCGGAAGGAGGTGAGGTGGCAAGGTAGAGAGATGGGCGGGTTGATTCTGTCCCACCTCGCCGACGCTGGACAAACAAACCCCCTAAACCTGAAACCCATCGCTCCCACCCTCTCTCCAGCTCTTTTATACCCCCCGCCCTCCCGCTCTGAGTGGAGAGGGAATGTTGTTTTCCTTGGGTCTCTTTATATACCTAACTCTTTTATTTTAAACTGCGTCCCCACCACTCTTTCCCCCCGCTTCCCACCGCCTCTTCAATGCTCCCTCTTCCCAACCCCGGCCAGTCCCTTTCCGTTCCCCAATCATCCCTCCATCACCGCCCCCCACCCTCTTCCGATTCGCCCTCGTGTTTGCTCCGCCCCGCAGAACTTTCCGAAAATCCTCTCTTCCAGTCCGTCCGTCCGTCCCACTCCAAGAGTCGAGGATTCCCTGCGCCATTTTTTATGACCTCCATTCTTTCCCTGCACTCTTCCCTCGTGCTCTTTTTGTAACGCGGTATCATCTCCCACTCTCAGCTCTTTTCCGTCATCGTGGTTATTTTGACTTCAATACCCTGGCTCTCTCGGCCTTGATATTCGACACTATACTATCCATGAGAACTCATTTTATTTTCATAAGCGATAGTTACATTTCATGAGACCATTGTAAACATCAAGAGCTGCAAACCTCTCAGTCGAAAGCTACATTTCCTTTTGGACCTTCTACTGAGTTTCTCGGCGTGAATTTTCCAGAAATTTTCGCTAATGTAGAAGTTTCTTTTACTTTACTTCAGGTATTTTTTTTCGCTATAACCAACGGTAGTATTTTTACTTAGATAGAACTCGCAAACCCTGAGTGATCATCTCAATGCAGTTACGTGCCTCAAAAAGTGGATTTCTTTTCTCTAGTGTAGTACTTGAATGATTAAATCCTTGTTTCCCTGCACATTTATGAATATAACCTGGTAATCATTTTGGTATTCATTGTAACTGGTACGAAGATTTTTTTTCTGTACCTCCCACACATATTTGTTTTCAATTCCTTCCTCACTGGCGAAATGATTAATCGTGCTTTTAATTTCAATTTATGCTCTCAGGGAGATGTCTTTTATGGAAGGTTGAACAGCTCCCTCCGAATATGCTGTGCTGCTTCTTTTTCCTTCCGGCTTCGTTTGCTCATCTCTCCGCGTTCTAACCCTCCCTCGCTTGTCAGATCCCTTTGTCGTAATTTTTACCCCATAATCGTTCCCTCCCGGGCGCTCTCCGAATATCTCGTTCCACTCGTAATGTTTTTCATTCACCCTCGTTTATGTCCCTTCTTTATTTCCCTCACTCGCACCCGCTCCCCCCTACTCCAATGCATCCAACCGCCACTCGTCACTCCATTCAGCATCCCACAAGATCGAGATAGAAATGAACGTTCGGAATCTCCTCCACTGTCCGCCCTTCACAAACATTATTCGCCCTCCTCTAGCCTTCCACTTCGCCCGCCAGACTCGCCATGCTCCTCCCCCTCAGCGACTCGATATCTGGAACGTTTGCGCTAGCGATGAACGGGGAAAGTCTTTATGTATATTTTTTTACCCCTTTACGGATTCATATCAACACACTCCACGCATATCCCCTTCTCAGTGTTTTCTCCCGCAGGTCTCCGAGGAAAAAAAATTTATTTCCTCTCCTTGAGAGACGTTTGCAGTAGGTCGGCTCCGCTATATGCTGCAGAAAGTTTTTGGCCTTCGTTTCTCTGCCCATGGGGGAATTTTCTCAAGGAGCATGTAGTCACTTTTTTTTGTTTGACGCTTTCCCTTACTTTTACTTTCTTCAAGTTCCCCCGCCTACCGCTCAAATTATGCGCGGGCCATACTGTGTACCGTCGTCAATATTGAACTTCTGTTTTTTTGAAAGGGATGTATAGCATTATGTCACGCCTAGGGGCCCTTTCGTTTCTTATATTCTATCCATAGCGTTTAGCTAAAAGGTAGGGTTTCCAAATTCCAAGATTTTTGATCTTCTGTTCCCTCTCGTGTACGTCATTTTCTGTTCATGTCTTCCCTCAAGGGATTGACATTTTTACATGAAAAATGGTTGATAAAATTGAAGATTTCTCAATTCGAATAATCACAGTGGCAATAGTAGTATAACCGTTAAGTTTATTGGAGAAACTGATTTAATTACCTAAAATTATCTGCCGGCGTTTTTACTACGAAAACTGATGGTATCGCTCTAAAGCCTTTTGCCACCGTTTGGTGCTTTAATATTTGTCAAACGTCATTCTTCAAGATTATAAAGTTGAATAAATTTTTTCTTGCTATTTTATGATAGACGAAGCATGATTCAGGCGTAGAGTACAAAATTAACCGGATATTTAGTGTTAATTTCATGAAAGGAATCACATAGAGGAATTTATGTCTATTTTCTGCGTATTCAGCTGATGGAAGAAGAGTACAATGACCTTATTACAACAAGTTATTCACTGTTGTATTTTTTTAAAAATTGGGATGATATGCAGTTTCTTGAGTCGGCATTGTTCTGAGCTAATTGGAATTTGTAAGGGTTGAACACGAGTTTTCAGTCTGAAGAAAGGTTTTGTTTCAATGCACAGAAAAGATCTTCCGGATTAAAACTCTCCAAAGAAACTTCGGAAGGAAAAGTATACCGTCTGTAAGAGTAATTAGTAACGGAAAGCAGAATAGAAATTTGAAAAAATATCCTGTTGCCATTTTGACTTGAATCAATGGAGATAGAATCAAGAAATCTATTCAAAGAGTCGAAAATTTCTTCGGCGATCGTAATTTTTCCCTTTTATTCCGTGGAAATGCTGCGACGTTTCTCTTCTTCCGGTTCTGTGACGATAATCAAGTGCTGGAAAGATTTTTTTATGAAATTCGCATGCGTCAATGAAAGCTTTTCATATCTCTTCTCGAAATTTTTTCGTCGTTTACTGTTGAGTTTAAGTGGGTAAGATGAGATTCGATATCGCCATTTTTCTCGATTCATAAGGACATACCGTGAATCTGAGCAGTCGATACCTAAGGAGAAACACGAGTGTCACTTATTTTTTTCAGTTTAGTCTCTTTTTCCCAATCCAATCGTGACGAAATTATTTCTCATCGTAATGATGGATCCCTTTGCTTACAAGGAAGACGACTCTCGAGAAGAAATAAAAGGGAGTTGCAGAGCTCTTCGCTTCCGAAAATCCATTCGGCAGCGAATTGCACGAAAATATAAAAAAAAAAGATATGCCAAGATGTAGGCAGCTCAGTTCTGACATTGTGAGAATGTGGATTTTTTTATTTTCTTTTGCTCTCTTTCTAAGCGGACGAAAAATAATATGTTTGCATGAAAATTCCTTCGTTTTATCCAGCTCTTGCGAGTTAATATTTTGCCATTACTCTGTGTCATCACTTGTTCAATCGCGTTCCTTTGTGATAAGCTTTGTGTGTCGTTGCTGGAGTTGAATAATTCTCAGATAGGTGAAGTACTTTAATTCCAAGGAGAGAGGAAATCAAGTGCCTAAGCTATGCTTGTCCAACTCGTAGTAAATATTTTTTTTCCAATACGTTCAAGAACTAATTGTAATCTCTGCAATAAATGATGATGGTAATGATGATTATCTACAGTTACTGAACGCCTTTCCATCTGGTACTATCTCGCCAACTCACTATTTTTGGAGTGATGCAATTTCTAATTAATAATAGCAGTTAAATGGAGAATAAAATTAAGCTCCCCAGATAGCCATTTCTCTCCTTAAAAAGAGGTTTTTCCTGAAATGTTTTATCATTGTAGCCTAAAGTTTTCAACGGTGAATTGAACTGAGCCTAACAGTTTAACATTTAGGGTTCATTTAAAAACATAGTCTATCAGAATAATTCTCCAACTTGTTTATCAAATCCTTGATTCCCCAGAAACTGTACTATCGCTTAGATTTTAAGGCAATATTTTACACTTAAAGCCTTCCAAAATATTAAATATTTAAAATATCCCTTGTTGCGAGTGACATTTTTGTTTATATCCAGGTCACTCTCTCAAGCTTCTTATTTTCGTTTTTTTATACATTTGAAAGTTATTAATTTCTATTCAAAGTAAAAGCAATAAAAGCAAATATCAATTATATTAATATCATATATCTGAAATATTAATATTATGAGTGCAATAAAAAAATTCAATTCTATCATTTTCAATGCATTAGTTTTTATAAATTATTTTTGACAGATATTATTGTTGTCATGTTCTCTTACTAAATGTTACTAATTTTCTTTTTTTCTTTCCCATAACCATTCCTGACCCCTTTGCCGTGGCATACCATCCTCTTTCTTATTTGCGCTTGACGAACAACAGGTCACAGCAACTGACGGCGACAAGGACAGACCTCAGAATATCGTGTACTTCTTAACGGGTCAAGGAATCGATCCAGACAACCCGGCAAACAGCAAATTCGACATCAACCGAACGACAGGAGAGATATTCGTACTAAAGGTAAAGATTTATTTGTTCTCTTTATTCCAGCATATTCCATCCTGCATGTTGTCTCGTATAATTTCCCAAAAACACAAAGAGACTATGTTTTTCATTCGGAAAGTTCTCTTGAGTGACACAATTTACTCTATTCACGAGAAATGTCACTTTAATCAATATGAGGGTAAAAACTGTTAACTTAATCAAAATATTCGTCGGCAAAATATTATTTTTTTCCCTCAGATCTGAAACGCAGCTAAATTTTTTAATTGTATGAGTATTTTTGTCAAATATAATATCGTTGATAAAGTTCTACAAGAATTTACTATATTTCTGTACTCATTTTAACGGTTGTGTTTTGAGTATAGATTAGTATTTATTTGAAGTTTTTTAAACGGAGCGCTGACCAATGGTTCCAATCAGTCAGTCCGAGCACTTATGGGTAATGTGTTTCTGTCCAAAGGCTTCGGGTGACGTTCAACGGCGATATATTAAGTCAGTGAATAATGGGAGACGTTGAAGTATCATTGATGTTCCCGTTGGGCTTGCCGCATGTGGTACTATTCATCATTATGTATTATATTTTAGCCATTTGTGTTGTCCCGCGCAGCAGCCGGCAGGTGGTCCCTACATTTTAGCATCTGAAAGTATATTATGATCATATTTCAAGATTTCATTTCCCGGAGATTTCTTATTAAAAAGTGATCCCAACTTTCTCCTGCAAATTTATCTCTCTCAAAGTGTCATAAACAAACAGGAAACGAATGTTCCATCTGGAACAGCATGTGTAATGGTATGTTATTCGTGTGGAGAACCAATATTCCAATTTCTCGGTTTGTTTGGATAGAAATTTAGACAAACTGGTTTTTTTCTAGGCCCGTCATCGTTATTTCCACCCGCATCGTGGAATAAATAGCCTCCTGCCGACGGCAAGGTTCCCCCCCAATTCGTGCCATGCGGGAAATAAGTAGTTTTGCTCCGCCATTTCAAGGCAACTTCGCACAGTTCACCCCCCTACCCTACTCAATATCCTACCCCTCCTCCGCACCGTCACCACTCCATTCCCCAACCTCTTTTTCCGTCGGTGGATTTATGCTCGAAATATAGTGTTTTGTTTCGCCCCCGGGCTGCGTCCCCGGACCTAAATCACGCCGACTTCCCGGCCGCGCAGGCGTCGTCCGTCAACTAGACCAAAAGTTGGCCTCCTCTGGCCTCCCATTTTTATCAGAGGCTTCCTTCCACTGCCATCTTTCTCACCTCGCCTCCTCACTCATTTTGCCCTCTTGCTTGCGATATGTGTACACTTTGGGTATATATATATATATATATATATATATATATATTTATTTATTTATTTATTTATGTATTTATATAGAAGAAATATATATACGATATGCCGTATATGCGGACATGCGTGCGTCTCTCGCGTCCATTTCACTCACGGCAAAAACTATATTCTCCCGGCTGCATCTCGCTTTCCCCGAAAGCTTCCACGGAGGAAAAGGGGAAAGGGTTGCTTTTGAATTTTCAGCCGGGCGCGGCGAAGATCCGCCTGAAAAGTGAAATAAACCCGGCGATAAGGCCACTGATAATCCATGACAGTTGGCTTTCACGAAGCTTCTATTCTGTACGCCGCTCGTTATATTTATGGCGCATTTTATGATATGAAAAACACCGTTGGTTTTAAAAGAATAAGTTTAAAAATATTCTTTTTCTGATGCATCAACTATGCGTTGAAAAATGAAAACGCTTTCAAAGTGAGACCTCTTATCGTAACTCGTTTGGTGGTTGTTTTATTCAAAGCTCATCGTTATAATATATTGGCTTACTCGTTTATCGGTTTATCTTACAGATTATAAACAGACTCTGGTTACCCTGAAAATATCGGCCACATTTATAACCTCAGGACTCTTTTTAACAAAATTTAAAGCTTACCTACATGAATGGATAGTGAAGTTTGTACTCATCTAAATATGTGCGCCTAAGCTCGTTGACGTATGTGCTTTAATGGACCCATTCCTGTTTTTTTTTATTTTTCTTTTGCTTTGAATTCTCAAAAGGTTTTTGCACTGAATTGAGCGCTGGGTTTCAATACTTGAAAAACTATCTTCGCCCTTTTTTCTGCGCAGTCTTATTCCACGGTGAGAGCAAGAGTAGTATTTTTACGCCCATAATTTCATCCAAAACGAATGGTCTATTTAGTTATTTTAACAACTTTAACTAATTATTTTTGTTAAAATATTCGAAGTGCATTGATGCACCAGAGGTGAAGTGATGACCTCGAATCTTCAATTCATTTCTGAGAGTATTTACTTTTGTTTCAAATATTAATGCTAAACAAAATCCACTACTGCAGTCATCTAGGCTCAGCAGTTTTATATTTATTCCTAAACAAAAATAATGATAGACAAGCAATTAGAAAGTCAGTGTTATCGCGATCACTTTGGCCATAGGAACGTCATAATGCATCACAGTCACCTTGCCAGATGAGAGGTGAGAGCAAAAGAAACAATTATTCTTAAGAAAAGCATAGTCTTACCATCACTTATCTTTGTACTACCTTTGTCGATTGGTTTTTTCCTTGATCATATATTTATTATTTGTAAATCGATTACATCAATCTTCGGGAAACAGGATCTCGTCCGTCTAACTCTCGATCGGAAATCTATTATTAAAAATATATTCCTGAACTATATTACGTTATATTTTTTATCAAGGGCAATTAAGCTTCATCCTTAAATTTTCATTACGGTCCTAGAGTAATAATCCGTTTGTAGCTTATAAAATTATAGGTAAAGCGATTAACATGTGTCTTTTAAATGATGCCATTGTGTTGTCTCAAAGGTTATTTGCAGGAAAAAGCAATATTTGGGGTACATCAACCTTTATTCATTTCCTCTTGAATTAGTACGCGTGATTTGACATATGTTTCTCAGATTTTGGACGATGAATGAATAGCAATACCTTTTCTAAGTGTTTGATTCTCAGTTTTACTCATCAATACTGATTTTAAACTAATTTTGTTTTCTTAAGGCGTTTTCCTAAAGTCTGGCAATTAAAATTAGCCTCGCTCACATCACAAATTATTTGAAAACACTTTAAGCACTGAACCGTGAAACATCCTTGGAACTCTGAGGCATTTAGCACCATGGAGGGAATAGAAATGAAAACCATTGAGAATCAAGCTTTTATTATTGGAACCAACATTCTGTTTACAACTATCATCACCAAACAATATCAGTGTAAATACTAGCTCGATTATTAATTTTTACTATTACTACTGAAATGCGATTATAAGTCCCTTTTCTGTCTAAAGGACAGATCGTTTCATTGTTTTTGGATTATCGTTATGGCGTAAATTAAACGCGTTTGACTTTGGCATTTACAGCCAACTTTGAGGTTCTCTCACTCTGTTTTTTTATGGGAGCAAGAACAGTGAGTGCGGACTCAAGGTAGAGGGAAATATTGCAGCCGTGGACAAGTGTTTTCCAAGTTCTTCCAGTTCCCTTTCGTCAAAACTTGAATTTTTGCTCGAGCTTTCCAACATGCTCTTTTAAAACTCATTTCTTGTGATGTGAAGCTCATTGCCGTAAATACATTCCCCTCTCCCTTCCCACCGAGCCCTTGCTGCACCATCCCATCTCACCTGCCTATGCCCCACCATATCCATTTGTTTTTCCCATCCTCCTGGGTTTCTTGGCCTTCGTCAATGATGAAGTTGGGGGCTCTGTTTACCGTCAAGTTCATATACCGCCCGCTCTTCTCTCCTACCGCGTAATTAAACGGCTAGTGACGGGGGAGTGGCTTGGATGTGGGAAAGAGAAGTGGGGTGGGAATGCGGTGAATGTTTTCAAGGGTGGAGGTTGTGCGGATGGAATGGGTGCGTGAATGAGGGAATAATAAATGGACTCCTCCGGGAGAGATGAAGCGAAAGTAGGAAGAGAGGAAGAGTGCTGAAAGGAATAATTATATGTGAGAAAGACCTGGCGCGATGATCTCATGGAGTCGAAAAAAATGCTGATGCAATCCAACCTTCTCAGTAGTTAGACGGACGTGGAGGAACATATCCGCTAATGTGCTCTAAGTGTGTGTTTTTACATTCCAAATTTTCTCGGGGGTTTGAGAATCATTCTAATTTTTCAATGGACGGTTTTTGTACTTTTTAATAAGCTTCTTTCTAAAAACTATGTAGTAATTTTCTGTTTGATCATCACTTTGAAGCTGCTAATAAGAATTACTTACATTAAAAACCGCAGGTAATGTAATATTTCATATATTGGGTTGTTACGTGATGACAATTACACATATTTCTTTGGATATTTATTCATAATTTATAATCTGATTTAAATGCGATAATAATGAATATCTATCTGTAATACTCGTTAATTATTTCATATATTGGGCAATACAATACATAGCAACTCTTGTTAATTGAGTCTGTACTCATGATGTCTATGCTCTCTTCGGAAAGATATCTTAAGGTTTGTGTTATAGAAGCTAATCAAAAGGAGCACCAGCGGTGCGAAATTGATAAATTGTTTGCTCACACGGGATTCGAATTTGAGCTTGATATATTTAAAATCAGAATTTACCCACCACCATTGATTGATAAGATAACTTTAACCATTTTTCAAAAGAAAAATATGACTAAGTTTCTGGAGCAATGACATTACAAGAGAAGTAAATCTATGCCATATGAATTTTTAGTTTTTGGGTCAAAGTCATCGATCGTATTTCATTTCAAGCTGCCATACTTATTGCAAGCCTTTGTGTCAGAACGCTGGACTCTAAAGAGAAAAAATATCTCCCCATCACTTTTTCCAGCTATCGAAGTCGCACAATGCCCTGCCAAATTTAAATAAGCTTTTCCAAATCGATAAATCCACGTCAAGCCGAGATGCTTTTTTCATCTGTATTTTTAAAAGGCAACCTACTCTCTCACTCTCGAACGGATAAATAAATAAATGATGGAGTGATAAAAGGATTGTCATGGGAACTCGTCTCACACAGCGAGGAAAAGAGTGGGCTCTGACGGCGGGAGAGGGTAATGCTCTGAATGAGTTGGTTACGGCTGAAAGTGAGCTTTTTATTTCTTTAATTGACGTTAAGCTTCCAAAAGTTGTTTCTGATGCTCTTGTTGCTGCGACCAACAAACTGTCTCTCAATTACATCACCCGTTTAGACGTGGCGTTGAACCTTTTGAAAGGAGCACCAGCGGTGCGAAATTGATAGATTGTCTCCCCACACAGGATTCGAATCGGAGCTTGATATTTCTAAACTCAGGATTTACCCACCCTTCTCTCCTCTCTCCACTTCTGCTCGGCGGAAGCAAGTCGAACAACGAGGTGGCAGCTGTGGCTCTGATTGATGAGCAAATGAATTGTGTAACTATCCAGCGGGGCATGTAAGAACGAAAAGAAAAAAAAAGGGTTGAACGGATACATCTGCGCAAAGGAGCGATCAAGTAAAACGTTACCTGTTTTCCAAGGCATTTTCAGTTGTTGTGTAAAATATCTTAATTTTAATTTTTAACCACAAGTTTATTTTTTCCTCGTACAGTTAATCTGCAGAAATAACGAACTTATAACTCTACGATCTAATACAGATGCTACTACGTAGATTAAAAAGTTGTAAACCAATTAGCGCTCGCATTCGTTATGAAGCTTATAATTAAATTAGTTTCGTGTTGCGTTGATATCTTTATTAATAATTAGTTAATACACGTGCGCTTGTAGCAGTAATTAAATTCTCTAGGCTTTTGGTCACTTTGGAACGTTAAAAAAAATTCATGGGAAATAATTACCTATTGCGGGGTCCATTTGAGAGATTAAATTCAATCACTCGGCTTTTTATCTAGAGCCTGCGAGCCATTCAACGTACGAGTGATCTACAAAATAGTTGGTTCAGCAATTAATTCATAGTTTTGCGATATTGGTGAGCGAGTAAGAGTTAAAATGCTTCATGAAGCTCTCAGGTTTGAAATAATTTTACGTTTTTCTTGCCCACTCCTGATGCCATTTTAGATTAATAAATTTAGTAAATATTGACTCCTTGTTGTCTCCGGTTTTATCCACCGCGACCTAAGTCATTTAAATTGTTTAACCTCGGCACACAGTCAGGTTTTTATCTAAAATCATACATACTGCAGTACCGTTACGATATCTCGCTTGTATGTCACCCTATAAATAAATGCATCAAGCAATTAACTGGTCATGCATGAATGGGAGTGAGGGACTACCTTTTGTCCCTAATTTATGATCGTGCCGCAGCTGAATCTCCGATACCAGTAACCTGCTCTTCCCGCTCGAAACAGCGTCATTTTTTATCGCGGTTTCCCGCTGCGTAAACATCGTTTCCAATCGCTCGTGGTACAAGCACACGAGTGCACTGCACGCCAAGAGAGCGATAGGGTTTCATGAATCTGCGTGGAGTGCTACTCACTGCTACTCAATCTTCTACACGCTTGTCGTTTCACCATGAACTGTAACGTTGTCCACGCTTTCCTCTAGATGGGCGTACATACTGTAGTGGGTCACAAGAAAACATGCGGTCAGAATGTCGTACTATTAGCGTATACTGGACGTTCTTGATGTTCAGAGGTAAAATTCTGGTACAAAGCTAGGTTAAAATTAGTAATATGATATTTTTGTGAATTTAAAAATTCAGCTATGCCACTTAGCTATTCAATTGTGTTTGGCAGCGGTTAATTGCATGAAAAAGTGAGAATAAAGTTTTCAGTTCTTAAACGCGAATAACAAGAAAGAAAGGTAAGACTTAATGGATATTTGCGGTAATTTTCTCCTGTGCTTGTTTCTTTTGTGTAGCTTTTGACTTACCCCAGATGCCCGTCTTGTCTGAGTTGCAAGCTCACAAAACTTTGACAGGCTGATATCCAGTAGTTTAAAATTGATGAAACCCTTTCAGTTAGTCAGCCAATTACCATTTTATATTGAGGGTTGCATAATTGCTATCTGTGAGGTAGTAGTTTTTCTAAAGCTCTCCTGTGTTTCCTGTTTTGTTTCACACATTTAGATCAGCAAATGAAAAGGTAACAGACTACAAATATTTCCGAGTCTGGGTTTAAATCTGAGCCTGCTCCGTGTGAGTTATTCAGGGAGCAAATGATGGTAGCTTCTATATTGAGGGACAGATCGCCTGTTTTGGGTCACAAATCATTACCCCGAAGTGATGACCAGGTAACTATTTTGTTGCCTTCACAGCCAATTAATGAACCAATGCTTTACTGATAAAAATGCAGGTTCATTCTAAGTTCGGAGGCGTTTCATTTTCGTCCCATTTTCTTCGTAACATGAATTAGCGATTCCTAATTCAGGCTGGAGATGAGATCGAGGAAGCTATCAGGCGATGGTTTATTGGTTGGCTGATTGGTGGGCCACGGTGAAGAGGGTGACAGCGGAAAGCGTCATGGGGTTGGTTGAATGGTGTGAACAGCAGGGGGTGGAAGGGAGGAAAGACGTGGGTTGGAGTGGGTCACGTGGGAGGGGGAGGGCAGCTGGATGGGGGAAATGGGGGTACGAGGAAGGTGAGGGGGAAAGGAGGGAAGAGTGTTCGTGTTTGTACGGGTCGGTGATGTGCGGAGGATGTAATTAATTTTCAACCCCTCAGACCAAGGATTCTCCTACAAAATTAATTCAAGCCCTCAAAAATGGAAAGTGGGCGATGGAATGGGCAACGGAGTATAAAGACCGAGTGGGGGGGGTATCTTAGCAGCGGGCTGTCAGAGCGGAACCTTTAACCACGACCAAACAAGTCTACGAAACACCACCCCAGTTCAGCCAAGTAGGCACCCCTCCCCTGTCCACGCCCCGTGGCTTTCCAACCCGTGGGGTGCAGTACAGAGAAGGAGACGAACATTTCAGACTACAGCTGCATCGACCTAATTCTCAGCACCATCTTTCAAAACTATTTCTCGTTCCTTCCATCGCGAACGAGTACACGCTCTCGGCGGAAACTGAGTGAGTATACACAGGAGGGAAGAGCATCACATATTACCCTGTGGAAATTTGCAACTCAAAAACATTTATGGAAATAACCGGAGATTTTGAAATTTTATAAGTAAGAATTTTCAAAAAAAGCCATTGATGTGTAGGTTTTACAAATAGTAAACGGTTGAATAATGCTGTAATTAAACGTTTGGCGACGTGTTTCACCATGCATTATCTCATGTTGCAATATTTCTCATTGGGTTCGACAGAATGCATTATCGGCATATATCAATATGATAGTAAAGTGCCAATGATAAAGTTTGTTATTTGGCCTCACTTTAAGAATTACTCGTAGTCATTGTAGTTTTTCTGGTGAAACTTTGATAAATTATTTCGGGGTTTTTTAAAAGGTTCTAATACGACCCACCAGCCTGACTCAATATTGCTTTGCCCACTCGTGACTTTCTTAAGTTAGTTGCGAAATACACACAGGCACTATAATCCGCTATTTCCATTCCAAATTTTCATTTTAGTAACGTTTTATTTTCCTTCATTAGCTTACTTAGGTTATTTTTTATAGATTCCTGGATTTATGAACGACTTTTATCGTTTTAATACCATTCATGTAGGTTTTCTAAAAGTAATAATAATTATCTCACCATAGAATTAATGTATCTGTTGTACATGTCAATCAGTATATTTTATTCCATATTCACTTAAAACATTATTTTACTGTAAGCTATTGGTAGGAGAAATAGATTAGCCAACACGCATATTTTCTTTTAGTATATTTTCGACACTCTCTAGAGTTATGTTTGTCTTTGATAAAGGGCATTTCTCTTATTTATTACATTTCTAATCTAGACAAGCTCCACATACTTTTCAGCTTTCGTGCCTTAAGTAAATAATAATATTTTGAAGAACATTTTTGTCTTGTTTTCCTTTGATAGACCCTAATAATATGAGGTATGTCAATCCTAATATTTTATAATAAAGCAAAAATCGTTTTTTTCATGATTGAGACGAATTATTTTCAAAATTTGAATATTTTCCCTCAAAACTTGTTCTATTATCGACCTGAAAAAAATATTGTTCTCGGTTTCGGATTAATTTATATTCTTGTTAATTCTTAAATAGTTTCATGTACATCAAAAATTAATTTTACTTAATTAAAAGAATAGCATTTAAAAGTTGGCGACAATTTATGTTAATGTGAACATTAAAATTAAAAATTTAATTTAATAGATCCCATTTGCGTGTAGAGTATTTTCTGATAATTTTAAAATTGATTGATTTTTACGAAGGTATTAAACCATTTTCCATGCGCTTTATAGACACGAAAGATGTGGCAGTAAACGTTTTATTTTAGAATAACATGGAATTTAGTCTGATTGTCTTTCATCTATTTATGGCCCCCCTCTACTTTATTTTACTCTTTTCTCAATTTTGCTTTATATGTATACATCCCTTCATTTTAGTGGCATAACTTAGGGTACATACAAATACGACCAATTAAATTTCGTAAATTGAATTTTAACATGGACCTCAGAAAATCCATGGAATAATGCTGATTCCCCTTATAATGTTCGGATCCTTGATACCTCGGGTTCCAAATTAAAGCCTCCTCAAGATCCTGAAAATCGACTAAACAAATCAGCCCACGCGCTTCTCATCGGCGACCCTCTCTTGATGAAACCCACCTCCATTACATCGAATACCCTTAAGTTTCTTTAGATTTCCCTACCAAAAATAATGTTTAAATAGGCTTTTTTGGAAAGGAAAAAGCACCAGTCTCACTTCCTCTCGTCCTTTTTCTTCTTTGAACATTGGCCATTGTTGAGCACGTTTCCCATTTACCCTCCCCTTTTCCCCTCACTTCAAAAATAAAAAAAGGAGAAACTCCCCATCCGCATATCTCCCGCCCTTTTTCCATCCATCTTCATCCCTTAGGGTAGCGAATGAAGCCTATTTTTAACGGGTGGTGGGTTGGGTGGATTGGCGGTGGTGTGTGGATGGGGGTTTGGTTGCGGAGTTCGCAGTGATGGCTGCTGTTGGTCCCTTCCCCCGACCCCCTCTCCGCCTATCCCTCCCATATCTCTTCGCCTCTCGTACCCCCTCTTCCCTTCTTCCCCCACTCACCCCTTCCCATCGCACGCCGCCGCCTTTTCCCTCTCACCCTAACGCTTCGGATCCCCCCGTGTGTCCACGGGGTTGGAGCTCGCTACTTCTTTTACCTCCGCCTCCTCTCACATCCCCCCGTCTAACCATCCATCCTCTCCAGTCTCCACATCTCGTTCACGGAGTTAAGTCAATGTAAATTTTTCTCTCCTTCGCAAAAATTGTTTAAGGGCTTTCTGCCATCTCCATCTACTCCCCTCCCCTCGCAATGGCTGATGGAAAAAGTAAACTTAGAGGCGTGGGAGGGGAGTGAGGGGGGGGTTATGTGAGGTGAGTTAGGTGGGTGGGTAAATGCATGCATCAAAAACCTTGGGCGGGCATCGTGGGAATCCAATTATGAGCTATCATACTCATCTTTCTGACGCTGGGGATACGCTCTGCAGTTTTTCATTTTTGTTTTCGGAATTCTTTTTCGCAAATGCCTCATGATTAAGGAAAGAGCTTTTTTTCCTTGTGGTATTATTCGATCTAGTGTTACTTTTATTCTGCACTTTTTCTCATTTTAATAGCTGGAGTTTTTGGCCATGAATTCTGTCCATCATTTGAAACCGTTTTTTTTATTTCCGTTAAATATAGTCACTGCGTCAAATGAATAATTTCTTACAATTGCTCAATAAGGTTGTGCTAAATGTGAAGTCTTAAGAGAAGAACTGAATATAAATATTTTGCCTTCATTTTTGATGGCTTAATGAGTTATGGGGTGACTCGGTCTTTCAAAAAACTGCTCTTTTTCTTTCGGTGACAAAAATACCGCCATGGTCGGATAAGAGCCAAAATTTCCGAAAATGACATTTTTGAATTTTCCGGTGAAGGGGAAATCGACTGGTAATGAAAAATTGTTAAAAATAAATCCAATGATGACCTTCACTTTCTCCTTTAAAATTTATGGCCTTTGGATGAATGTATGGATATATAGTGGCTTGGCTTACGTATAATCCGTATTAGATCTGTATCCATAATGTGTTTTTGTTCGTCCCATAATTAATATCCGGGAAACTGTTATTAATGACTTATCAAACAGTTTTTAAAACAGGTAAAAACATTTCTAATTTGTCTATTCAAAACTTTAAAAGGGATCAGCGGGACAATCTTTTTGAAAATAAGCCACATGCAATGCCCCGCAAAATTTCACCCTTTACCATAATAGACTTTCTATGATGTGCTGTGTTATTGGTAATTGGACATGGATATTTTTCAATATTTTTATACATGGAAAAAAACATTATTAATAGTTCATAACTTGTTTTTTTGTCACAATACATTTTAAATAATACGTGTACATCATTTTTAATGCATGCCAAATATTTTTTTTAAAAACAAAATACAAATGTACAATTCTCTAGCAGGTTTCATTACTGGTAGAGATTGATTTCCAGGTGCAAGAATATAAATAAGTTAATACGATTATATTTAGTGTTCTCTTTCATCAATTATTTCAAAAAGTTAATTTAGTAGGTGAGTGGTCATTATATCATCTGACATATTTTAGGTTTATTATAAAGATTTTTCATTAAGTGATTCATGCTGACCATCGGCTTTTCTTCTTTTAAATAGCATCGGAGTTATCAAAAACTCTATCCCTAAAATACTCAACAGTTGCGCCTTCAATATAAATGATTTACACCAATTAAGATTAATTTTAAATATATGCTTTACAACAGCGTCCCTCGAAAAACACTGCACTGGTGCTTACTAAACAGTACACTGGTTCGTATTTATTCGGGTAATTCTATCTGTATATAACCATGACGTGATAGAAGACTATGGGCGAATGGACCTCTATCCTTACGTTCTACCGTTTGTGACATCCATTGGTACGCAAATATGATACGGCATAGAAAATTCAATACCAAAAAGGGTCACATAAACATTTCACCATCCACCAAACCTACGACGCCCTTTAAACCAATTTGGGTTCCCTTTGATGGTATCCTTATGATTATGCAACATGTGCTGCGTCAAAGAACGGCAAATTGCATAATCAAATTGTGAAAGGATGCTCTCGGCTCTGCCTAAATCTGCCCTCTTACTTGAGGCTTCAACGCATGAGATGTAAGCCGTGATTCCTAGAAAGCAAGCAAGGGGAGTTTGCTTGCTTGCTTTGAAGGTATGAAGGGAAAATAACAATATGACCCAGAAGATACAAATCTGCTGCTGATTTCCGCGCATGATCGTTACCACCTGAGTTTACGCATAAGAAAATTTCCCCGAAAGATTTCCCTCCGCAAATAAAAATGGGGCGTAATACTTCTGTATTTTATCAGTTTCTCAATTTTTAATTTTTTCCGCCGAAGTCCATGTTGTGCCGCTTTAAAATTCAGATATCGCATTTCACCTATTCCATATGGATGATATCAATCAGGGTTGATTGATTTCGATTCAGCTCAATGGTATGTGAATAACAGAGCGGGAACTTGGCTTCATCAGAGTATAACAAAGCAGTGGTTTATGAAAGTGCGCATAATGCTTTGGATTAGCTCACTTTTATATGCCTGACCCATTTACTTTGGAGTTCATTTGCTAGAGATTTCAAGAGCGGTTTCAATACCCGAGCAGGGCTCAAAGCTCCAGCGTGAGTTAGTGTTGGTCAGTGATTCGGTATTGAATGCTGCCATAAATTAAATAGCCACATCTTCTTTTAAAAGATTGTTGATTTTAAGATGTGGAAATTTTAACCGTAATTTTTCCAGCTAATTCCAGCATTTATTTCTTTTTTGTTTTAATATCGTTGTCGATATTTCATTCTGGTTGATTGGCTATGAGCGCAATGTTTGCTGAATAAAAGTTTTCTGTAAGAAACGTTAGTAGATGTGGTTTTCATTCAGTGCGTTTTAATTAATGAATACACTTTTACCATTATTGTTGTTAGTTGGACATTTTTATCCGCATATAATTTATTTCTATGATAAACTAAGCAGTTAAGTATCTAACGCCCATTTTAACTCACCCGCTGAAATTCTGAATCTAATGCCCTCTTTTTAAGGTTTCCGGTTACGGTTCAGTTTATTTTACATAAAGTTGAGAAAAGCTATAACCAGAATTTCTAGGCTAATGAGTTATTCCTATACGACCTGTTACTCTGAGTTGATATAGCTTATAATTCATAATTAAATAATGAAATATAAAGTGAGATACCGAACACCAGTTTTATTGCTACATATACTCGTAATTATATAATTGAAAACAGGTGTTGTGAAATATTAAAAATATTAAATGAAGGATTTTTTTCGGGTTTCGTAATGTTTGCTATTGATGTCACTATACAATATTTATTGAGATCTGACTTTGCGACAAAGACTATTAACTCGTAGAAAATACAAGTACAAGTATAGTAAATAAATTAATGTCGAAACAATGATCTAATACCACTTGTCTAATGGAAGGTCCAGCGGCCAGTTTGATTTAGGTATTAATTTTGTATTAATCACTATATTTCATTTCAATATATGCGAACCATTTCTCTAAATCATTCGGTATTTGATTGATAAGGTCAAAAAAGGAATTTGACCGGGTCGTAAATTGATTTGTTAAATCTTCAAACATGTCATATTGCGGGATCATGTCGCCATCGCCATGTCATATTGCGGGATCACTTTTAAAATCGAGGTATTTTTTTCAATCATTTATTTTATTGGTCAGTACTTAAAATTATGCTAGCACTTTGATACAAGTACATAGAATTTCTACTTGCATGCCTTATTTTAAAAAAATATTCGTTGTTTGTCATAATTCACGGAGGAAACGCATATGTATCGCATATCAGCGAAGGAATGTTTCATTACGTCTCCACTCGGTTGTCGAAAATTCGTGGAGCTCGGCCATGACGACCGAGTCCCTCCACCCCTTTAAAGCACCAAGCATCAGAATTCACGTGAAGATTTCTCAGTCCAGCGCTAAATCGGGCCTTGTCGATGGGATGAATAAAACCTTATTCTCCAGTGCGCTACGCGGTGTGCAACAGAGAGCGATGAAATCCCACGTTCCAACCCGCTCACGTGCGGATGTTAGGGTGTCTACCTCTCTCACTCTCCCACCCCACGTCTCTCTCTCTCTCAACCCCTCTGCCTCTGTGTTCGCGGATGGATGAATGAGCCCCGCGTCAAAACTCTACCCCCACACGGATTTAATTCGCCCACCCCCACCACACCTTGAAGCCCCCCCCTGCCCCTTCCAGCAGCTTTCACACTACCCCCGCGAGCCCTCCGACGGAGCGCGTCCACTCGCACGTGTTCCTTCAGCTAATTGTCCACACCAATGCCATCAAAGTGTCATTAGAGCGTAGCGGAGTGGAGAGGTGGACGCCGCCGCATCCAACCCACTACCTCCATCTCGGACGGCGAGGAAAAAAATCGTAAATGACAAAGGATGGGCTTGGGGGTAGTAGTTGGCTGGGGGGAGGAGATGTGGAGAGGTGGAGACGATGATGGAGTTTGGAACGTGGGCTGGGTGACGTAACGTAGTCCGCTGTGGTCGAGTGTTCAATGGAATTGCTCAATTAAGCTCTATCGTCCGTACGTCAGCGTCTATTTCGCCGGGAGTAGGAATGTAGTTTGCGAGAGACCATGAGTTGCAACGATTACATAGATGAGGCTCTCACAGGTTAGGGTGCTTGCACGCGAGTTTTTTTTATTTTGCAGTTTCATCGAATTAGGATTTTTCGTCCAAATTCACATACCCTTCCTCTCACCTAACTCTGGGTTTAGTGCAGGGGCGCGAAATTACCAGTTAATGATGTCTTTGCAAACTTTGCACTCCGGGTCCATAAGCGAGGAGATGAATAAAAATAAATGGTTTTATTTACTGTTTTGGTGCCAAATATGGCAGGGGTATGTCTTCATTCTTGTCGTGAAATGGAACAATCACCGCGATTTGGGATTGCAATTAAAGTTCCCTCATTAAAATAAAATTGATAGTTTGCATTGTTGTATCATAGATCGCACGCCATGTCTACGTCAATCCAATAAAGTAACGCTTAATGTATTTACAGTTTATATAACCTTGAGAGTTAATAAATTTACGGACGCAATTCAGTTTGTCGTAATGGGTAATGTTGAATTGAAAATACATAAAGGAATGCGTATTGTACCATTTTTCTATTTTTAATTGTATTGATTACGTTATTGCTTATGTTTTCACCTATAATTTTGCTCAATTTTCCTTTTCGTTAACAATTATAATCAAAATTTTTAAATTAATACTGCGATTTTATCTGCTCCATTTTAATTGTTATTGTAGCTTCGTAGTCACCATGGAATCATTACCTGTGGTTTGGCATGTAGCATGCCTTACGTATTCTATGAATGTCGTGTACACAGTTATTCCTGTTAGATGACACGTAGAAGGTCGGATTTCAGTGTTTATGGAACGTCAGCAACTAACAGCACTGAACTTCACTAGTGTAATTTTCACCCCGCACATCATTCCGCTAAAGACAGACGACCGACTGATTCAAAATGCAAAAAAGCATTCAACCCAGTGGGGAAAGAACTGGAAAACAATCGGAATTGGGTTAGGGGGTTTAATTCACCTGACCCGTCCAATTCCAAATTCATCCGGAGCAGTCGTGCAAGTGAATCCCGCTGGAAACGGACCACACGTTCTAACGGGCATTTGTCGGATCCCTCATCTGGAATTTCAAACGCTCACCCCAATCCCGTCCCGCCCTCTTCCCCGTCTTCTACTCCCGGAAGTGCTCGATGCCATCGCCCCTCCCTCTTCAAGTTCCGTCCCCGGTGTTCCTAATTGCGTCAGGGTCTCATTCTGCGAGTGGACCAGCTCTGGAGGTGGGACCTGGCGGGTGGAGAATGCGGAGGGAGTGGATAAGGAAATGGAGAGAGAAACCCCTTAAATTGAGAGGAAGCCGAGGGAAACCTATTTTCGTCTTCTTTTCTCATTTTCAGCAAATAACTCCAAGGCAAATGTTTTGGGTCCGCTTCCATTCTTCGTTCTTGATTTTTCTCTCGCCTCTTTGTCGCCATCCCTGCAAGCTTTTGGCGTAAACGGAATCCCTTTATAATTATTTATTAATTGTTTCGTCCTTTTGAGCAATGTGAGCAGAATCTCTTGCTGAAAGTTGTGTAGTGCGTCGGAGAATGCATGCCTACGGGAACTTACCCAATTTATTTTTGTGAGCGATTTTCTTCGAATGTTCATAAAAGTTGCTTTATTAGCGTAATTGTTAGTCATTGATTTTTGTTGTTTATTTTCATTTGTCTAAAATTTTCATTGCGATATATCCCATAGAACTTTTTCAAAGGCCGACTGCCTTTTTTCACGATATCCTCCCTTTTCCAAATTTAAATAAGAAATATGAGAATTATTAGTAACTAAAGAAATTTGGTAAAATTACAAGGTATATTTGCCGTTATGAGCCAATCCATAAATACGAAAGGTTTGGAGAGGAGAGAAAATCGATGGAACGGTACGGAGTGCTAGAAGTAGCTCTCTCTCTCTCTCTCTCTATTATGGTTTACTTTGTTCCGTTTTGACGGACTCGACGGAAAGATTAAGTTTTAGTCACCCAAGTCACTCAGATTCACCCAAGATGCGTGCTTTTTTGGGTACAAGATCTTCCTGAGTAATACACAAACGGCACAGAGAAAGGAACTGGTCGCCCAATCCCGATGTGTAAATTTCATACGTACTTAAAATTTGTGCTACGTGAACTCTATCAAGCCAATACTCAAGTTAATTACTTTCCTTCCTCTTCAAATCGAGTGCAGCTTCTGAGTGTAAAACAGAAGTTGACGACCTTCGAGTTGACCAGTGTATTTTAATTACTTAGTGTGTATTTTCTATATTTATACCATTTTTGCCTGACTGAATTAGTCTTACTGCAGTGTAAGTCACGTGACAGCTACTCTTAAGCAAACTCTTTGTCTCTACCTCTTTCTTTAGTTTCTCACATTTCATTTATGAAGGCTGCTCCCCGGCAACGCACGTATCCATAACATTCGTTAACTCACATGACATTTTTTGGAAAAAAACGGTCCAATATTTGTTACACTTTTGATTAGGTTGTTAATAGAATGATAGTAAGAGAAAAAAGCTGATCTAAAATGTTAGTTTATAAAAAACGAACCTTAAATAAAAGTATCACAGCACGTGAAATCCAAGAGTTCAAGGTTTCATTTTTCCCGTTGAGCGTTAAATATACACTTACTTATTTTATGAGTATTCTTTACTTCTTATAAATAATGGTTTTTAGAATTCTGATGCACGTTGTTTTCGCAAAGAAGAATTTAAACAAGAAGTGGTTTTGAGTCTGGGACGTTTTAAGGAAACATTTAGATGCCTGCGTATTATATCTTGCCCTTCTAATCTCGGCTGATATATATCATTATATATATTATGTATATATATATATATACATATTTTTGTTGTTTTTCAGAGTTTTAGATCATTTAATATTTAAAAAGGTTTTTATAATCGATTCCAAATAAATACATTGGCTTAGTTTATTTTTTGATTCTTTTGATCCCTCTTTTTCATATTTGCGTTTCATAAATTCGTAATTCGTTTGCTTATTCAGAACTGGCTCCATTTCTTTTTCCCGCTACTAATACCTCAGGGGGTTTTAAAAACATCGTGTTTCGCTCAAAGAAACGGAAATCACTCTCCTCCCAGTAATAAAAGCTTAACTCGCCGAAGAAGTTTCGCTCTTCGAGTGAAAAATATATTCTGCTGGCGAAGCAATTTCATTGTACGACTCATGAATTAAAAATTCAATTTCCGTGAAATTTCCTAGCACTAACGTGCATAATTAATAGTTTTAATGATAATGTCTTCGATTTTATGTTGTCTCCTGCGACCACAAATGAAGTTACAGTCAAAATAATATTATAGGTAAATAATATTATTCAAATAATATTATGGGTAAA
Organism: Hetaerina titia; assembly: GCA_037158775.1. Taxonomy (NCBI): domain Eukaryota; kingdom Metazoa; phylum Arthropoda; class Insecta; order Odonata; family Calopterygidae; genus Hetaerina; species Hetaerina titia. Next base: position 87,529,942 of record CM073772.1, read on the forward strand.
TATTTTTAAAAATATTTTTACGATTTCACAGAGCTGCGTGGCAAAAATAAAACGACCTTTTGCGATTTCAAGTAGAATGGAGCCTTAAAGTTAATATGCCACAGATAATTTCTTTTAGTGCGGAATGGTTGTATTTAATGGAAAACTAACACAGATAGGCCTCCATTTAATCATCAATAATATCTCGGAGTTTCATAGCTTTGAAAAATCAGATTATTATATGTTAGAATTGGTCACGTTAGGGCAGCAATACATATTCCTTTATTCCGAATACTTCACTTGTGGGAGATATATATTCAATGCATGGGGCGTTTGTTTCTAGATGTTGGCCGTAATTTATTGTCCATTACATTGGTCTCGCAAACCTGTATGGTGTACATACATGGTTATATGCGGGGAAATTTTCCCTGATCTTTGTTTAACTAGAAGCCGAACATCTATAAGAAAATTTATCATAGATTTTCAATACTTTTAAGGCTTACAAATATCAATTCGATTTCAGTGGTAAAAAGTTATTATTATTTTAATTCTGCATGTATCAACGACGATAAAAGCATTAAGCCGAAACTTATTTATCGATTCAAGTGCGTGATACTATTTTGAGATTGAAATTGTTCCGTTTCATTGCATCGTGTTTATGAACAAATTTCTCAGTTGGCCTGCGCGATTAGTTCTACTTGAGGAAATTTGACACATGGGTAATAATTAACACTTCCATTTGTTGGATACCGGATGACAGTCGTTTCAGAGCGAATTGGGGGAAACAAATTTCATTTCAATGAGACCAACCATGCTAATTTCCACTCTCTTTTTTAAAACTTATTTTCTGAGTGCGAACAAAATTATAATTTGCATCATTCTGTGGATTCTTCATTGTTGCGCTGCGTAGATACTTTAAGTGTCACAAATCCTACGGAAAATACCGTAGAAAATAGTAGATAAAATCACTGCCTTGAGGCGCGGTGCCAGGGTTTTCAGTCTTTTAATGGACCTAAATGGAGTTCCAGCTGATGTAAAAACACAAATTCAGCAGTGCGTCTTACTCACGGATGATCGGGAATGTTTACGCACAATAGAAGTCATCAGTGATTGTATCTAATAGTAGGATAATTCACGCCACTCCGTCCCGTGCTATTGCTTCTTAGTTTTCGACTCTTCAAAGATTTAGCATTATTTAAGATCAGAAAATATAAATTGGAAAGAAATAACTCATTCATGGTATGATGCATTGAAAAAATGTCTGCAAAACTTAATATACTGATATGATTTTTAATTAATTTACAAAAGCTAAGTAATTTGTAAGGAATGATATAATCGAACTGATAAGCATAGAGATAAGCACGAGCCTACGACTTTATTGTTGGCCCTTGGATATCTCGATAGGGGTATTGAATTTATTTTTCAATGATAATGTTCTTATCAGCGTCATAGTGTGGGGGTTTATGTGTGTGTTTTTGTGTGTGTGTGTGTGCATATATATATATATATATATATATATATATATATATATATATATATATATATATATATATAACTTATACAGTAACACACAGCACGAGAACACATAAAAAGAACACTCAGAATAATATCTTGATAATTTCGACGAACTCGAACTCCGTCGGAAGATAAGATATGACTGACTGAGTCATATCTCATCTTCCGAAGAAGACGGAGTTCGAGTCCGTCGAAATTATCAAGATATTATTGTGAGTATTCTTTTTATGTGTTCTCGTGCTGTGTGTTACTGTCTAAGTTTTTTATTCAACACTTTCGTGTTACTTCGAAGAAATCATATATATTTTTTAATATATATATATATATATATATATTCATATATACACATATATACATATATATTTTTATGTATATGTGTATATATATGTATATATACATATATATATATATGTATATATGTGTATATATATTTGTGTGAAAATATTTATATATATACACAAATATACATATTTATACACACACACACACACACACATATATATATATATATATATATATATATATATATATATATATATATATATATATATGATGACATCCGGGTTGTGTTGTCATGATACAGTACAGAGTTCAAATAATTCTTCCGGTGCCAAGCAAACTTGAGTGCACTGTCTTTGTCAGTATTTTCATTTATTCTCTCCTTTTGGAAAATGGAGGAGCTCTCATCGTAGCTACTGCAGTAGCCCTTTCATACTTAACTTTCATCTCGCAACGATCGTTGTCAAATCTAGCTGATCTTATCCATACCCTATTATATATTACCCTATTATATATATCTACTTATCCTCTAGAGAGTTATCCATACCCTTTTTTTCTATCGCGTACATGCGATGGTGTAACATGACCGTATCCGTCGAAACATCTAAAATTTAAATACCTTTCCCACCTTTACTTAGATCGGATCCGTGCTTTGTCTCGATATTGCCCGCACTCGACCCATATCCCCCTCCCCGCGAAGCCTTCGCGATTCCTCCGCGTCTATACCTGGGATGAGGGCATATTATTCAATTATTAAGCCATCCCGCACTCACGGAATTCCCTCCCCACCGGAGAACAAGAGCGTCAGCGGCGTGCACTACAGCACACGGCCGACGGGCCAGACCGCATCCTCCACTCTCTCCTAAGAGTAAAAGCCAATGTGCTTAGGGGCACTTCATATGCATGGGGCCCGAGACCCGATGGCAACTCCTTATCTCAGATGACGGAGATGTCTCCGGCGCCGCCCCTGTCCTCCCCCGCCCGCTCACAGCTTGGGATCCCCGAGTGAAGCCACCCACTCCCTCCAATGCAGCTCTTCGCGCCTTCCCGCCCCGCCTTTATTTGGCTCTCCGTACTTGGCTTGTTGGGAACGGGATTTCACTCCGCGGTGGGATACACAGCAGCGCCTCCCTGTTGTTTCGAAATGCTTCTCGAGTTGAGCTTTCTTAAAGGATTTTCTCTCCAAAAGGAATTAGAATGAAAATTCTACTCTTGTACGGTGATACAGAACAACTTAGTGAACTTTCACCGAGGTTATCAAGTAGCACGCGACGTGTTTCAATGTCGTCTCAAATTGATGGCGTTCAAATATTGAAATGCGTATTGTGTTACTCGAAAGAGGCAGCAAAATTTTACAAAAATGTGTTATCTCTTTAGATTAAATATGCCACTATCCAAATATCATAATAACATAGTCTAGAACAGTATTGTAGAAAAAAATAATTAATGCATAATGACTTTCCACTGTTTTTTATTACGGCACTACTGATTTGACGATCATCTATCATCACCAGGGTACTCCATGAAGGTAATCATGGTGCAATGGTGCTAATAATTAATTATTTGCTTATATAATATAGAACCTTTGCACAAAATGAAGGGATCCACGAATAGTATAAATGAATTAAACAAATTAAGGCTGCACAGCTTGTCTATGTATCTTGGTACATGGCTCATTTTTTTATGTGTTATTGATTCATAGCATCACTTATGTGCAGCGAATACATGGGTATTATTTATTGCAACTTAATTATAGATAATAAACAGAAAAATAATATTATCTGCGCCTTTAAACTCATGCTTTTCAACTATTGTTCTTATTATGTTAGGTTTGCGTAATAATTCGCCAACAAACTTCCAGTTTCGTCAGAGCTACATGCGTTATGCGATAGTAGAATTCTTGGTGGATTTCAGTAATTTTGAACCTTTTTTATCATCTTCATAATTTCTACACGACTCTCATGAAGTTAATAAATATTTAAATAATTAAAAATGTGTTACTCCGGCATGAAATTTTGTTTCTTGCTCACATTAAAAATCTCATTTTCAAAATGGACATGTGTGAAGATTCAAACTATTCAAAATGTTTGGTTGTTTAAGCTTTAATCGCACGTATTCACCTTGTGTTATCAAATAAATTACTATAGTTCAGTGATGCTTTATATACTAGTCTTAAAAATTCTCTGTGGAAAAAACTAGAAGCCAGCTGTAGAGGAAGAAAGAGACAGCGGGAAAAGTGAAACGTAGACATGTCTTCACTCGTTTATTATTTCCCGCTTCGAGAAGAAGGCACTCTCTTACTTTCAAACCTTTGGAGAAATGTGCCTTCATCAACTACTTCTTCCCCTATTTCGCTTTCATTTAATTCCTGCTGCCTCGTCGTATTTACGTGGTGGCGTAAGCACATCCAGCCTTCCTCCTCCTCTTTCTCTCCCCCAAACTCCTCTCACCTTCCTCTCCGTCTTCCGTTTCCTCTTCTTCGCCTCTCCTGTCTCAAAGATTCACGTCTGTTTGGGTGTGTCCTACGCTGTAAGCCCTCCTCCTCCCCGTGAAAAGCAATCTCAGCCGTTTTTATTGAGATTCTTTCAGTGAATATACCTTTCTTTCGCACGTACGATTTTCGGATGAACTGAAACACTCCTTTTGAGTCTTCTTTCTATCCGGATTATTGTTTTTTTGGTGTATTCTGTCAAACGCATTTCAGAAGTGCTATTCAGAGGTTTTGGATTTCTTTCTTCTCCTTACCATTCCCTTAATTCTTCGTATCGTCTTCGTAGACCCGTGTGGTGTGGTCTCATGGTGGGTGGACCATTCCGTTTCTGAGCGGAGCATATTGGATTCCTTGGGATATCACCGGGGAAATGCAAGCGGTGTAATTTTCCGGACACCATTACTTCTTAGGATATCGCAGGAAGCGTGAGGATAGCCATTGCTGAAAATCCTCCTTCCCCGCGAATAACCCATAATTGTGTGATTCATACGCGCCATAGGATTACTAATGATTGAAAGAGCTTCTATCTATCAAACTCATTTCGAATATATGTATATAATTTTTGTGGAAATGCGCTACTTTATACTTCACATTTGACAGCGGGGACTCCGTTGCTATTTTCATTGAGAAATGAATTATATATGTTAAATTCACTTTTAAAAATGATTAGTCGAAAAACCAAGTTATTTTTGATTAATTGACCTTTTGCCGTACTCAAATATTTTTTTAACCAATATTTAATTTGAACTTGTTCCGTCATTCCTCTTGGATTAAATAGGTTTACCTACCGATTTTCATTTTTCTATTCCGTTGTCATGACGCTATATTATATTGCACCAGTAGATTACCCTGCTAAATATAATTTTGGTTTAGTTAACTATAGCATGTTAAATGTGGTTTCCCATTTAATGCTAGGATTAATAGTAAAAATGGCTCTTTGGTGTCGTAATACGTGAAGCATAATAAAATCCTACAATATTCCCGCTGCCAAACCCCAATTGAATTTCTTGGAATCATATTCATGGACAATCTAACGGTATATAATTAAGACCACGGGGTTGAAGCGCGTTTCTCCTTCACAAATTCATTCAAAGGGGTTCTGCCGTAATTTCACCGCTGGACGCGCACCACTCATAAACCGAAACTGTTTTACAGCGATTCCCTCTTTCCACCACTCCATATTCTCTCTCTTTCTTTATTTCCCTCCATTTCAATAGCCTTCAACTCCCTGCATATAGCTAGCTCCCCAAAAATCTGAGACTCGACTGACTTTATGTATAACAACTTTTGAAAAAAAATAATAATCTTTCTCACTCGCCCCATTACCGTTCCCAGACTCACAGACACAGGCGCTCGCTCACCCTTGCAAGTGGGCGGGGTGGACAAAGGATAGCCCGGGAGGGACAAGGGAAGCAGCTAGGGAGGAGGGGGGTCCACTCCGCAATACGTACAATGCACGGTTCTCCCTTTCCTCTCCCCTCCCCCCAAATCGCCTTCGCCCCCCCCCCCCGCCTTTCCCGTCATCCACGCCCGCACAATCCTCCGTTAACACATCTCCGCCCCACGTTACTCGTTCCCCATCGCTCTCCCACTTCCCGCTGCCCCATTCTCCCCCCCCCCTTCCCCATACGTTCCACGCTGCCCGTAGCCGCCCCGCTCTCTTGGTTTCCAAAGTCCGTCTCCCCCTTCTTCCCTCTTCCTCCTCCCTCTCTTTGTATCCCTTACCACTCCCACCGACCGCTCTTCCTCCGCTCTTTATCCCCCGCAATCAATTTCAATCCTCATCAATGTCTCGCCCCGCCTAAGCCCTTTAGTATCTCATCACACTATGTACTTCTCCTACCTCCCCATCCCTTTCTTCCCCACTAACTTCCACACTTCGTCTCGCTCTATCTACCCATCTCCCTCTGTGTGTATGTGTGTGGGTCTCTCTCTCCTCCATCTCCCTTTACTTTTCTCTCTTCCCGCTTCTGCAGGAAAATTTACACCCTCCGCTCTCATGTCCCTCCACCCCAAACCGCTCTCCCCAGACTTCCCCCCTCAAACTACACTCCTATCTCAATCTACTCTTCCCCGTCTCCATCTTCACCGTCATCGGTACTTTCCATCAACCTCCCTCCCACCAGGCTATCTCCTCCCATCCCCCACGATTAGTCCGTGACAAACTTTTCCCTACTTTCCAGTTCCCAGAACTCCCTTACCACCCTCGCTCTTGTTCCTGACTTAATATTTCACTTTTTCGGGAAATTTTCATCAAAAATAGGTGTCCCTTCTTTCTTTCTCCCTCCTCTTGTCTCTCAGTCTCCCATCCTTTGCTTTTTTAATGCCTCTTTTCTCCGTTTTACCCCCCTTGACGTATTAATTTCCACTTATTTCTTACCCTTTCTCTGGGCACCCTTCCCTTACCTCGCTCCCCTTTTATTTATTTCCTTAAGGCTCTCCTATTTTTCCGTTGTCCTAGAGGCCGCGCGTAGAGGAAAGTCTTTGTGTCTACCCTCACCCATTTTGTGACGAGTATTTTGATTCATGCTCCAAAACCAACGCATTTTCTCCGTTTCTCCCGTCCCGCGATGCCCCCGCTGGTGTTTCGCGACGATTTGCCAATTTGGACCCTCGTATCGTATAACACGAAGAAAGCGTTAAACATGAGTAGTCATTCGGTTTATTTTGCAATATTAAACCAGCGTCAACATCGTCAAACACTCCGTTTTGTCCTAAATGTGTTATATTCTTCAAAGCGAAGAGTAAATATTGAAGCTCCCGGAGCGGCAGTGAGAAAATTTGAAGAGAAGATTAATCCGGGTGATCAGTCTCAGCGTTCTGCAACCCGCCTGGCAATTATTTTTTGACACACCGTATTCATGCCCGTTTTATGCCAATATTATAGCAGTAATAAGGAGCTCATACACATTACGTGAAAAGTCACTTCCACATGACGTCAATAATTTTTTAACTATCCATTCTCAAATCTCACGAATGAGTTTTTTTTTTTTATTTCCCCCCCTCCAAGGAAACATTCATTAGAAAGATATTTACTAGGCAAATATTTTTTATTTAGGAAATTTTAAAGTGCAGTCTAATTTTAATACAATAGAATCAATGTAGCAAGTTTTAGAATTGTTTTTGTTTACTAAGCATGTATTAACTACGAAAAATTCCGATTTTCGAGTTGCGACCACTCGACGAATATTTTCACTAGTCACGGAATATATTCATAGCGGGAGGATCCATACCGTATCCTAGAAATTTCCGATCCTTTCGTCCTCCAGAGGCATCCTTGCGACCGGGGGATATGGATCCGGAATTTAGGACCCCCCCTTTACCCACACGGTTAAATATCTTCAGACCCATCCGAGCAATAAAGACCTAAACCTCCTTCACTTTTACAATTTCCCTTCGCCCTTTCGTCTTCCTCCCCGTGTCCTTTCGTCTTCCCTTTTGTCCCCGACCTCGCCACCCCACCTTGTCTTCGTCCTTCCATTCATCCCTCTCTCCTCATCCCCCCCTTCGGGCGTCCCCTTTTGCCCCACGGCCCAACCCTTCTCCACCCGCTGCGCCCTCCTGCCCCCGTCCTCGCTCCAATTCGCCCTACTCCTCTCCCTTCTCCCCCCTCATCGTCCCCACGACCATCTCCACCTCGTCCTCCCCCCCTACCTCCAGCCCCGCATGCCCTCCAACACCGCCGTCTCACCCAATGCCACAATGCCATCGCTAGGCATGGGGAGCGTTCTGCTTCTGCGGGAAGGATGCCGGGGCGGGGTCGAAGTGTGTGGCGGTTGTAGAAGGAGAGCGGGAAGTCCCAAATCCCACTCCCTCCTCCTCTCCCTTTCTCCCGCTCTCTCCCCATTGAAATGGAGATGTGTGGGGGAAGAGTTGAGAGAGGGAGCCTAACAAAAGGAGTAGCGCATGCACCCATCCTGTCTAGTCATCCCATCCTCCTCATCATCTGCGCCTAAGGACGAAGCAAGTCGCCCATTCCTCCCTCCGCCTCTCCTCCCCAGTCTTTTGCTTTAACTTCCCGCCTCCTTCCCCCCTCCTTCCCGTCAACTCCCTATCCGATCGCTTCCTCATACTGAGTTAGTCCCCTACGAGCCGCTCAGTTTTGAGAAGAAGAGCGTCTCACCACCCATCGTCGCTGCGTCGCATGAAAAATATCGTCTTGCCTGTAGGTCATTGTATCCCGCATCATAAAATCGCATTCTCTTTTAAAATGTTCTCTTCTTTTGTTCTTCTACGTTTCCCCCCCTCCCTATTGTTGTTTTTGACGGCTTTGTTTGAAAGGTAGAGTTCGTTTAGGGCTTGAACTCGCCCTTGGCTCCATTTCATCCGCTCCGTTCAGGTCGTTTAAGTATCGTTCGTCGAACTTGTGCGTGGTACAACTCTACCTCTCCTTTGTAACTGCTTACTTGTCCGAAAATTAATATTAGTATTTCTATGGTTCAATTGGGATTCAAAACCGCTTGGGTCGCTTTGGTATCCAACACTTGAAGTATATGGGTTTGTTCCGTTGCCGAATGACATGGCACTGAAGACGTATTGCGTTCACGATGGTTTCCATTTCCTCCACGTAGGGTCGCATGCTTTACGTTCAATTTTACTCTACCTCCTTACTCTATTTATCCCTCACCTCTTTCCATTCCCTCCGCCTCAGCTCGGAGAGTATTCTTAGCTTCTTCTCCCTTTCTCTCTCTCCATTGTTCTCGGACTCCCCATCACCTCCCTTCCACCCATTCTTCCGTTCTACAATTCCTCTTCCCCCATCTCTCCAGTCCCCTTCCATTCCTGCTTTATCAAAGTCCACCTACTCCAGTCCATCAATTACCTTTCCTTCATACCCCTTCCCAAATAAAAACTTAATATACGTACATTCAATATCGGTTGATTTAATTTTTATGTAACTCGATTCGCGCTACTTTTTTTAATTCCTGTAAAATATGTAACAAACTATAAATTTAATTTGCGCCGAAATTTTCTGAAATAACTCAATCAAATGGATGCAAATTTGATAATTGACTAAATGGAACGGAGGCGGTGCGGTTGGTAATGCGTTCGTACCTTATCCATGCGTCTAGTATGCTAAAAGCAAAAAGGCACGAAACTGTAAAACACGGCGATATGGATAAGTGGGAATATTGGCCCCAAAGTTGTGACTAAGAAGGCATCTATTTCCCCCCTTAAGCTACCGTCTCACCTCCTTATCCCTCCTCTCGATCTTGGCCAGCCGCCGTTCCTTGATTGCCGCCCCCTCCTCCTCCCCACTCCCTCCCTCTCAGCCTCCCATCCTTTAATGGAACCCATCAACCTCGACCACCCGCGGCAACTCTCTTCCACCCTCCCTCACTTCCCCACGCCTTCCTCCATTTTTCCTTCCTCCCACTCTCTCTCTCACTCTCTATTTCCTCTCCCTCCTTTCTCCCTGACATCTTACATGGTGCCTTTTGCCTTGTTGCTCCCCTATCACTTTTGTGGCCTCCCACTCTCTCCATTTCCTCTCTCTTTCGGCTCTCCTCCCCCCTCCCTCCATCTTCCCCCACCCATTCACTTTTTCCTCCTACTTTCCTTCCAGGCCCCGCCCCCACCACCGCTATCATCATGACCACCCAACGTATCCTGTTTCCGAAGGAGGAGGATGGGCCCACGGGCCATTTCCAACCCCCTTCCACTTCGTTTCTAGTGTCCCTCTCGCACAGCCCCGCTTTTCTCTCTCTCTCTCCTTTCTCTATATCATGCCTTTTGTCTTTCCGCAGCGCCCTTCGTCCCTCCATAGCGCCCTTCGTCCTTGTCCTTTCGCGTCCCGTCGTCCCTTACGGGCAACCATTGAAGCGGTCTCCTTTGTCCTTCACAATCTCTCTCTCTCTCTCTATACTGTGCCATAATGCCCTTATCCTCCATATCATTCCGTTCAATTTTATTTCTTATACGGAATTCCCCAACTTTTTTGTTCCCTCTTTTCCATTTATTTTCCATTCTCGGAGGAACCTGTCGCTCTTCATCTCTCTCTCCTCCCCCCTCCCAGTCCAATCGCCTTTTTTCCTCTTCCTCCAACCCCTCCCAATCTACCCACGTGAGCACAAGCGTGTGTGCTTTGCCCACACGGGCAAATCACACACGTTTCCTGTTACCTTTCGGTTTCGTCTACTAATCCCGCCCCCTATCCCCTCGTTCACAATTTACCCTCGAATCCCCTCTATCCTGTCACCACCCCTCCCTCTACCCTGTTTTTTTCTTGTATTTTTTTCTGCGGCGTCTTCTCAAGTGGCTTTGCCATCCTCTACTTCTCCCCCTTTATCACTCTTCCTTCTCTATCTCTCTTATCCCTTCTCCCAACGCCTTAGCAATCTCCTGCGCGTTTTAACTACTTCTTTGTGTTCCTTTACTTTGGCTTTTTTCTTCTTCCCGAGGAGCTTTTCCTCCACCGCCCCTCATCCTTCCGCATTATCCTCCCATCGGGTTTGACCATCCGTTTCTCGTGCCTTATTTTTCACTCCTGTCCACTCTTACTTAACTATCTCCCCCACGGAACTAACAGCACTCGTAGAGCTCTCTTCAGCTTCCCTCGGTAACATTTCCTCCGCTGTCTCTCTCCCTCTCTCTCTCAATGTTTTTTTGTCTCAAGGACTGAGCCCACCAGGTGAACTCATTCCCTGCAAACCAAGGACCTCTGCTAGTTCCCCGAGCTGCTTCTCTTTCCCTTCCGTTCTCTCTTGCCGATGTCCTCCTGTTCACCCTATTTTCAATTTAAGCTGCCTGTCTTGGGCCGTCGTTCACCCAGAAACTACGATCTCATTCTCTTTTCTGGTGCCTAAAACATCTTTCCAACCGTAAATACCAAGTTGTCAATTAATTTAAAAACTGTTCTTGTTTTTTTCGTCCAAACTTTGCGTGCTTCATTCAGTCTGTGTTATTTCCAAAGAATCTATCTTACTTAGAGGTCATAAACCTTCATAGTTTTCAGTGTCAATTGCATTGCGTTGATCGATGGCTGAGATTCATTGGTTATGAACTGACACAATACGGTTTATATTTACTCACATGCCGCCCCCATGAGCACTGAAAATGATGACATATTTTTAATGCAGTTTTTTCTTAACTGCATTTTGATTACCCTTTTCTCTAGATTAATAGATTAGAGGTATTCGTTATCTAAGTATTCGTTATTTAAATATGTGGAACCCATATTAAAAAGACGTACTTTTCCACAGATCTTTACTATAAGATACAGCGAGTTTCACCGACTTGCGATATCATCAGGTATATGATGATGCTGCAAGTCAGTGTAACGTGTTATACCTTATAGTAAAAGTCTGTGGAAAAGTACAAAGTCTTTTAGTATGGATATTAAATACTTCCAAAAAGTGAACCTTGAAACAGTAGAATATAAATACGTGAAAATATCCTAGTCATATTTCTAATCCTTCTATTTTTTTGAACGTTTTAATTTCATTCAAAAGATTAAGCATATCCCTTCGTGCAAGATAGAAGAAACATGAAAAGTGTTGGGTATCCAAAAATAGTTTCCGTTGCTGAGTTAACATTGGAAAATTACTGCGTTTTTGTTAAAGCAGCTGGTATTATATTTAGTTTTAATATTAATCCTTCATTAAAACCCCTACACGCACCTCTTATGAATTACTGTCACTGATTCTCGCATATTATGACGAAAATTCCAACTAATAAACTAGGTAAATGTAGAAATTACTCGTAGCACTAATCTCAGAGAAAGAAATTGATCGACACACATTTCCGTTAAATAGAAACCCCAAAACTATTCAATAATCCGTCAACGTAAAGATGTTGGTCACAATCAGGCATCCTATTATCCTGGAAGTATGTTGACCTACTTTCAATCAATGAAGTATGAATTACGCACTTAGTGTTGGTGAATATAATGTCAAAATAAAATGCAGAGGTCCAATTGAAGAGTGAATAATAATTTTGTGAGTTCCACTTATTTTTAAAATAAAAATCAACGGAGCTTTCCAATTTATTATTATTCACTTTTCACCATGAAGTTCCATCAAGTTGAACCAATTGTATTGCGCTCTTGGCAGTCTTTCATTCCACAAAAGTGGAAATTAACTTCGCAACAGTGGGAAGGTTCTTTAACGGTGAAACGGTGTGGCAAGGTGAACTGAAATTATCTACTGGACTCATGACACTCGAGGAGTGATAACTCAAGCCGTTGCCGCATTGTAACCTTCTTAGATCCAAATTAAGCTGCTACAATTTCAGGCCGATTTCCTCTCCCAAGAACGAGTCCGTAACGCTCCACTAAATTTTCCGCCATTGTTCTTCCTTACCCAAGTGCATGGTGGGCTCCCGCGACCTCACTATGAAACGGAATGAGTAAGGAAGGAGCTGCCCATCTGTGCGGGTGAACCCTTTTACGAACCACCTTCCCTTACCTTCACCGGTGACTTCAGCAGTAGAATGGACTACGGGTGGTAAGCATTAACCCTGCGACCCTGACATTCTCCCATCCCTTGCGTCTCTCGCAGCTTGGTCGAAATTCAATATTTACTTCTTTGTCTTCTTCATTTCTATTGCCCAACCAAAATACCCATCTTCTCCCTCCTTCTCTTTCCCTTCATTAATGTTTATAACCTCCCATGGTTGGCTCTCGAAATAAAGGGAGAACGCGGATGCTACTTTGGTGACCCCACCCCGCTCTCCCCTGCTCCATTCGCACAGCCCTTTTCGTCCTAATTAGCGCCTTCCATCTACCCCTTTCATGCTCCTCATTCCGCCTCCGCCATCTCCTGCACTTCGAACTGCCGAACGACCTCTCGCAGTTTGAATTCCGAAAGGATCACTCCCCCCTTTCTCTGTCATCCTTCCTCTCCCCTTCTTCCTCCTCCGCCTAAATCTTCACCCAGGACTTTGTTCACAGGGACTGACCATGACTCGGTTCAAATGAGATACTCTCTCCGACCTCTTCCCTACGTTTCATTCAACAATCGTGCCTCCATCTTTTTTTAAGTACTTTCGCCCTAGACTTGTTTTAAGTCTTTTTTTTCATTCGGTGAAGAGAAATGCCGGATTTTATGGCAAATGTCCTCCTCTCCACAGGAGGATTTTTTCCAGCTCCGAGTCTCTATTTGATTAATTCAGATTGGTGCCCGAGGAGGAGGGGAGAAGAGGGAAAAAATTTCCTCGTACGCGTGCCCTCGAAAACCATGCCGTTCGAAAGGGCATGTTATTTGATAGGTGTCGAATTTGGCTTCGTCGATGTTGAAACAGAATTCTTGTGTGGTTTCCGCTCTCGCGTTTGGATGGGGCTAAAATTGGCGCTGTTTGCGAAAGCCCCGACTCTGCACTGAATGCATAATAAACGCTCTTCCGATTCGATAAGCAATTACCAAGTCAGATGAGGGCTTTTATGTTCATAAGAGCACCTAAATGATTGTTTCTATTGGTATCTGCGGCGGGATGCGCAGCTAATTTCCCTTTCATTATGGCCAAACTTTCAGTTCCGGCTGCGACTCCTCTCATTTGGCCAAAGATTAGTCCTTTCCCCTAGGTTTTTTGTTGCTAATTTGTTATCTCCGGCGTTTTGATGGACTTTGGTAATTTCTCTTCTTTCCCCTTCCCTTCCGAGTGCGCGCTCATTGATTTCACCTGAATTATCGCCCTATGGAACTAGTCCCGAAGTACACACATTCCCGCCCGCTGTCCCCGATGGGCCGTCCTCTCCCACCAGCCGACCCATCTTTTATTTCCTCGATCCATCTTCTTTCGAGTTTTCTCTCTCTTCCAAACTTCGCAACGGTTTCGTTGTTTTCACCTCCTTATCTCCACTGCTGCAACGTTTCCTTCGTCCGTAGGTATTTCTCGTTTTCCGCTCTCCTTCACCGTTCCCATCGGATCGATGTTAAACGGAGGGAGAGAACTAGGGGAATAACTTTTCTTAGCAGGAGGGAGATTGGTTTCATCTGTTTGCTTCGGGGACCACTGGTTTATCCCGGGCGAGCGAGGGTGCTGTTTCTGTCTGTAAACCCACCGCATCCACCAAATTGGCGGGGCCTACCTCCTGTTTTTCGTCCGGCATCATTGATCGACCTTCGAGGATTCCTCGCCTTCTCCTTTCCCCATCATCATCTCCCAGCCGCTCCCTCCTCCTCTCCAACCCCTTCCACTCCCTTCCCGCACCCCGCATGGCCTCCTATCCCTTCCCCACCCGCCCATGAGTTGAACTCCCTATTCATCTGTCTTTCCGAACATGCTCGGACCCTCAGGTCCACCTATTATTGTAAGCGGCTCTTCTCCTCCCTGTTAATTCTAGGATTGAGTCCTCGAAATTACCATTTTATCATCTATCTTCTCAACGATGGGCTTCAGTTTTTTGCTAGCCTAGTGTTAGCTAGCATTAAGCTTGCTTGTATCCTCTTCAAGGTGATCATATTATTGGTTTGAGAATTTTTTATCTAAGTCCACTCTTTTGTTTTGCATAAATAAGGTACCTACAAGGTATCTATCCATTAGCTGAGTTCCAAGGTGATTTTCCTATTAACGGTGGATTTTGGTCTTCGCCAAAAGAAATTTTATGACTACATATCCATGGGCTTCCCTTGTTTTTCCTTATTCAGTTGTATCCTTGTATTTCTTTCCCTTATTTCCTTTTTCATTTCTCAAAGCAATCCATCTGCCTTCAATACTTCCAAAAAAACTCTTCCCTTCATTTATCTCGCCGCTAACGTGCTTCCTTCCATTAAAGCTTTAGACAAACAATTATCTCTATATTTCCTCCACTCCCTTTTTATACCTTCGGATTTAACTTAGTAACTTCCTTTATTTCCATCACCGTATACAAAACTTAGCCCTTATTTCATCAGTGACCAAACCATCATCCTTTCAAAAACAACTACAATTGAATGAAAAATGCCACCAAATTAATTTGATACTGGAGGTTATGATGTCTCCGAGCTAAGTTTGGCATTACACACGTTCTGAAGGTTGTCGTTTGGAGGGTTAAATGATAATAAATTAGTTAGATGATTTATCATATTAGACTCTGGCATAAGATCAATGCCGACTTATCTGTCCCAATCAAAAATCACCTTGAAGGAAATTCTCAACAAAATGTATTCATTTTTCTGTCTTCTATTTGGCAGCTTGTTATCATGCTACTGGAAAAATCAAAGAAAAAATCCGTGTCGTAAATAAAAGTATCTAAACTTAGTTATAGTTGTTTATAAGATTAATTTATCTTGCTTCATATATACTTGGTGTAGTCACATGTAACGGTGTGCTTTTATTATTTTCCTTGCGTGGAATTAGATGGCGACCTTGGCCAAAAATGAAAGATACTCTTTAGCCGAGTGGTTTCTTGTAAAATTAACATGTATTGTTTAATATCGGCTTTGCCTTTAAAATTACATGGAAAGGTAATATCCTTTTTTTGCGTTACGTTTTCGAGGAAAACCGCGTAAGTGCAGGAAAGGAATTTCCCGTCACGGAATAACGATAATATTTCACAAACATTCGTAGAGCTGTGTCTCATCTGTTACGCTTTGCATTTCCTCGTTACGGTTTTATCTCTTGCGGCTACGAAACAAAAGCGCAGGGAGGATAGCGCTCCTGCGTCGTTGGTATAGTTTCGGCTAGAGCGAGTGCCTGCTCATACATTTGAGTAAAAATCTTAATTCGAACTCGCAAAAGAGGTCATTATTGTCAAGCTGCTCCAGGGAAAACGTTCCATAGTTCCAGATCTGTACTCATTTCACCTCATGAATTTTTATTGGATTTTTAAGGGTAAAAAAATGAAATTTAATGAAACATTGCTACGAGTAGTGAAGAAAGACTTATCTCTTTTCTTTGGAAGCCCTTCTCCGTTCTGAAACAAAGTTATTGTTTTTACTTTGTTTGACGGCGACTTTGAAGTGGCACAGCAAAATGATTAACTCATATTTTTTATATCCATTACTCCCCTCAGGCCTCGCGTCCATAAATATTGTTTTTCTAATTTGTAATTCGATATTTAATTTCTCATAAGTTTTTTCCTCTCAAACTTCTTTAGCCAAATTTACTTTTTTCACCAAATTTCTGGATTTTAAGCGGATATACTTATACAAATATTTCAGCGATTACATATTATATTAGAATGTGAACGTATTTATTTGTACCATTTTTCCTGTTTTAAATTATCTCGCTATAGTGCAGTTTGCTTCCCTAATATCTGATTATCTATAAACCAACAATGAGCCTTTCTCGAGAATCACTGTCCGTGGGTATTCACCAACGTTCAAGCCTCGTAGTTATTTTGATCTAAAGAGTCACCTACTTCCACTTGGGGCTTAGAGAGTGGGCAAAAGCGAGCGGGATAAAAAATACATCAGTGACCGAAATGGTTTACGGAGGCTAGCACACAATTTTTTTATCCTCAGAGACGTATGGGATAAAGTTTTGAACCTGCGACGCAAAAGCGGGGCATAAGATCCACCGTAACTTCTACGGTAGCCGACTGGCGGTCCTTTATCTACCCATAAACTGCGCGTATTTTTATTCTCGCGTATGCCTTTGTATTTAAACTTGTCTCTAAAGTCTTCGTACACTCTGAAAGTGGGTGCAACACTGCAGATCATGAACAACCAGTGCCGATGAACTTTCTCGATGAAACGAATACCCTTCAATGGATATTTCTCTAAATATCGATTGATTTGTGTGTAAGGTTTATGCTTAATAATGAGATAGGTGAATATAGTCGTGGTAGGATTTATAAATAAAATGTTAATAATGGTGATATGTTTAAGAAGCGAGACATTGCGTAAAATCATTGGATGCTTCCTTCCGATTTGAAAATAGTGAATAAACAGTGTTTCACTGATTTCCCACTCCGCCTTTGATTTCCATGCCAACGCCTATATTTCCTTTTTCGATTTGCGATGAAAATTATTATTCATCAACTTAGCAAATGTTATCGAGATATTTCCTTGGGATATTCAGTATTGATGCTGTCGGGGAGCGAAGTTTTTCTCTGTCCGGTGATTAAGGAAATGTTTCCAAAAAACACCTGGAGGAAGGGATCGCGAAAAAAAATTTTTGACGAAATATGAACGCTCCTGGAAACTCGTGAGCTATGCTCGCCACAACTGATCTGGGTAGAAGAGGTGAGGTTATCTCCCTTGGGAATCCTCGGAGATGGAAGAAAGGAAGGACGAAGCCTTTTTGGAAATAGGTACGGCGACGGGGCGCGCGGGAGGATGGGCGTCGCGGGGAGAGGTGAGCATTCGTGCCGCTGCGGGAATGGCTCAGGCGTCGTGCTTCCGGGCAGAGTCGGGCGGGAGATGGAAGGGAGTACCGGTGGGGAGAGAAGTAGACCGAAGCACAGGGAAATGGAGAAGAGGCAAAAGGGCCACGAAATAAAGCAGATGGAAACGGAATGGTTGCTGGTCGTGGGAGTGAGAGATAAAACTCCCTTTGGCCCAGAATCTGTTTGAGAAATGGCAAAGTGGAGCGTAGGCGGATGGGCAGAGGGGTTTTTGGGGTGGTTATGGGCCGGGGAACGGAGGGAAGAGGTGATGGAGGAGGAAGGAAGGGGAGAGAAAGGTTGAGAGGTTAGATTTTGGAACTTGTTTGAATGATGTTTGGGGGTTTTTGCCGCTTCGTGCATTCGGTCGCGGTAACATCGACAGGGAGGAGTAAAAGAGATAGAGGAATAGGAGTGGAGTCAGAGAGTAAAGAATCCGTAAGAGTGCGGGGGTAGTCGCGGAGACAAGGGAGATGACACCACGGAGTATTCTACATTTTTGCTTCGTTTGTTCGGGCAACGTTGCTCCCTTTAAGTGGGGCGATTCACCCGAGGGCTTTGTTATTCCCCTCTGCATGCGAGGTTTATTCGTGTTCCCATAAAGGCTGTAGATGTTTGAAGATAGATGAGAACGAAGAAGATGTACGCGCGACGTCGCGGTAACGAAAATGGATAGTATATTTTTTCCTCGCCAATTGTTAGCCCCAGCTTTTTGATGTACGTGTATACATATATATGTATCTCTGTTGTTTCTCCTCCTCAAAAAGTGGCGAATATTACTCCGGCGGACGTGGCGACAGTGTGAGCGTGAGTATGCAGGGCGATATCGCGAAATAAAAACATAAAAGGTCTCCTTCTCTTTTCCCCTTTGCCGTTCGCTCTTGGTCCGGGAAAGGCGTCCCCCCCCCTCCCTTTCCTATGGGATAAAGGCTACGGCGCGGAGCGCTATCGGGAGATCGAGGGTTTTCGAGGGAGTGGAATGAGAAAACACACTATCGGATCAAGGATTTCCACTTTTTATATCCGCGCTGCACGACTTTTGTCTGTAGGAAACGACTTAACGTTCACATCACAACAACACCAAACAATAAAAGGAGGACGAGATTTGCCGTCAATCGTTCTTCCTTCTCGTCTTTTTAACACCTCGTCCCTCCTTGTTGCACGCCACCACGAATTTAGGGCCACCCATTTCATTCCTCCTCTGCCTTTCATCTTCCTCCGTCCCTTAATAATTCACTCGGGAAAAAATCTCAGCTGGGAGTGGTTCCCTTCGAGGACTTCGGAAATTGCTTACATCCCTTGTCGTTAGTCTTAATGCGTCGTACGCCTTTAACCATGTCACGGGACGGGAGTATCTATTCCATCTTTTCCGGATATTTTTATATGCTTTTATTCCAATGTTAAATGGCTTATTGACTTAAGTTGGGCTTTGAGAGTCTCAGCTCTTGGGCATCTAAATGTATCTTGAAGAAAGTGATAGCAACTATTATCCGGTAAGGTATTCCAGGTGGCGCTTTTCACATATTTTTTGCAGGTTTATCTGACGTAAACGACGAAGGTGAACTTTCCTTAGAGACTAGAAAATGAGTGAAGATGATAAATGTTGAATGGTGTACAAGAATTTTTCGGAAATATTGTGGAAAACTTGGTCAAAATATGTTGTCATATTTAAAGTTCGCTTAATTTCAGTATTTTAAGCTTGAGATAAAAATGGGTTGTGAATCAAACTAAGCTACCTTCTCTATTTAACTTATCCCTCGAGCAAAATTTTTTCAAAAAGTAAAAATATCCCTATACGCAAAATCCTTCCAACATTTTGCTTTGTGGGTTACACCTTGCTATTACGCCCAATTTGCTCTGACACTCACAACACTGTCCGAAGGAGCATGTCCATATTAAGAAATACTTAGAAGCAAAAAAATGTGGATTTTTAATTTATTTACGGACTGTCGAAGAAAGTTCCAAATATTTTTTGTTTCGATTAGTGAAAATTTTCCTCTTTTGTAATCGGCATGTATTCTAACCTTTAGTTTTTTATGTTCATTAGTCCTGAGTAGTGGAACCACTGACGGTAAACTTTATAGACAGTCGGCTTAGAAGTTTCATATTGTTCCTCTCAGTATATTAAATGGTTTCCCCAAAACATCAAAAATAATTTTTAGAGGATTTGCTAGATTCAAACTTCAAGAAAAACGGTGATCCTACAGACGTGAATGAAGTGCTTTATCAAATCGTTTATCTGAATTTCAGGTGAGAATTGCATTTGTCGTTGTTTAACGGATTGCCGTGGCTGAGGTCACTTGGCTCCATTTATTAGGATAAATCCCAGCACTTGGACGTATAGTATCCATACGTTGTGCGGAATTCTCACCCGATATATTAGGATTAATCGCAGAGTATACCACCCAACAGCTTATCCTAGCCGCCATGGAGACTACGGATTAGAATTTATTCTTGCTCGTCAATGATCGAAGAAACTGAGAGCGGCAATATTCGAAAAAAACTGGTTGAAAAATAAATGGCCTTATTTGGAATGAAATTATCTTGATGTGTGTCTTTGCACTGTATTTCCTCGTGTTACCACAAATGATCTCTGAACTCCTGAAAATGTCACCGTGTTTCTTAGCCTGTGCTTGGTCCCTATGACTACTGTTACCTTAAGACACATTCTGAAAGGTTTTAAGCTAACATTTATTATCCTTTAGATTAGCATATATTAATTATTGTATTAAGTCCGATGACCAATATTTTTTAAATCACTCTTTTCATTTAAAATCATCACCCCACCTACTCTAGCCCAACCTATTTATTTCCCTACCAAGTTTCATTCAATAGTATTTTCTATGTCGTTTATGTATACATTATTGCATTATTTTAGCATCACACTCATTAAATAATATTAAAAATAGTAAGAAAACATCCCCACCTCTGAAATCGGAGTACAATACATTCGGGGGCATGTATTTTTCATTCTGTTGAAGTTAAGTTGTTGCGTGTCCAAATGGGTTGAATTTCTGGTTGGTACTAATTTAATCAATCAATAACCATTCGGTAACGGTTTGAAAGAAAGATTATCCAGTTATTTTTTGGCATTCTTCTGAGCAAATTTTTCCCATGACGAGTGGCGAAGCTTAATATCAAGCTATTTGTTTACGCTGCATGGACGCCGTTTATTCATGGCAAGGTTCGCGAAAGAAGATTTTCCCTGAATTTTGAATTTTGTTCAGACGATCTCGGTCATTTTAATCGCGGTGTTAATCCCTCCACGTGCATCAACAACCACCAAAGCTCTGCCATTATGCCGCCACGCTCTGCTCACCTTAGCTTCGCAATTACTCTGAATTAACGTGGAATTCCGGGGAAACCCCGCGACATAACACCCTCGCAGGTCAGCCAGACTTAAGCACTAAACCAAATCGTGGGGGGAGGAGAGAAGGGGGAGGGGGTTAGGAGTTGAGGTGGGAAGTACGAGG